>JAVDOI010000060.1:0-300000 GCA_032191485.1 Leptoclinus maculatus | reverse complement strand
TCTGCCGAGCGGACATTTTCAGCCTCAAACGTATTCAAGAAATACAACTGGGGAGGCTCGACTGTCTTCACTGGCGTCCATGAATCGAGAAGGACTTCTTACTGGAACTAAAACGCACGGATGTACTGAACAACCGTGAGATTAAACTCTTTGTTAACAAAGAAAGGAGGATGGAGTTTGTCTTTAAGTGAACAGCAGCTTTGGTAAGTGAACTGCTTTTGTTTTTTTTCATCTGCAGTAGCGTTACTACTGTGTTAATTATTCTATGGTGTCGTTTTTATGATATGGTTAATATTGTTCCCTCTGATGTGAATAATATTTGAATGGCTCGTGCTCTTCAGTGTGGATGAATACGTGTTTTAGCTCCGCAGGTTTGCTGGATTGATTTTGACTATATGCATTGTCCGTTAATGACGCAGTATCCCATCATGCGCGTATTCATGTACCTGCACTCTGCAGTTAGTGTATTTGTAGGTGTTGAGCTTCATTTTTACACAAAACAAATAGGGGTGTAGCGGTTTGGTTCAATACAATACAGTCTTTTGTTTCTCACCTGTCCTTTTTGTCCTTCATTCATTCCTGCTATTTTAAGGTGTGAGGATTTTCATGAAAAGAGCTCCTTCAAAACGTCGGCAACAGAAGTACTACAATACTTCTGCTACTACTACAAGTACTACTAGTTACTCAACGCTCTTAAAATCTACACATGCTTTACAAGAAGACATATATGACTTAACATGTCATTATTGAATTTTCAAGCTTTTAAAAACATGAAACGTCGTGGAAAACAATGGAACACAATCCTCACTTGACACCTAAAAAAGAGATAATTTAAACAAAAAAGGGGAGGAGTAATCAACAAGAAGACGTATAAAGAAACACTCAGAATAAAATAGTATAGCTGTGGAATCGTGTGACAAAATGTGAGAAACATGAAAGGTGTATAAAGAGATGTATTGGTGATAAGATGTTCTTTAGATGTTACAGCTTGTACAGTTTTATAATTTAATGGTTCAGGGGCCGTTCAAGTTTCTTCATCAACAAATAAGTCAAATAATGAACTTCCTGATCATTTGAATCATGTCCTGACCTTTAACTACTCAAAGGTCAATGCCTAACCTTCACCTATCGTCTCTGCCTCAACCAGCTACGCAGAGCGGGTCTCTAGCTGTTTCCATTGCAAAATTAGGTCCAGAAGGGCGCCACCTGGTGGGGGCTGAGGAATGTGGTAAAGCTCTTTGACAGATTTCCGTCGGTGTTTGTTCTGCGTCTCCGAGCGCATCCCTAACTTAACTTTACTTTAAACCAAGTTTACGCCCTTAAGTGTAATGATTTATGTTATGGAGTCGTGCAATTGTCCCCATTTTGTCCCACTAAAAAGGCGAGTCCCCACAATGTAACTATCAGATGTATGTCCCCATATGACCGGTAATACACTCCCAAACACTCGTGCCAGCGGAGGTGAGATGACGGCTTCAGGTGTCGCCTGACGAGGAAAAAAAAAAAAGATTCGTCAGTGACATCCAGCAGCGCTTCAATCCTCTGAGCTGTTTGTGTGTGTTATATATTTATATATAATTATATAACACGACCTCTTCATAAGCACTTTCCGTCCTGACAGGATGCTCCGAGGCAGCACGTCCTCTTCTTCTCTGCTTGGCATTGAATACTGAATCATTTACACTTTTCATTTTTACACTTTTATGATGGAGCGAATCACGTGGTGAGAAACTATCCAGATCTGAGGCGCTGAAGGAACCTTTATTTCTGTTTTGCCTTTGTATTATGTGTTAATAAGCTGTTTTTATATCAGAATCTGCTTTATTGGCCAAATATGTTTGCACAATTATACGGAGATAGAGATAAAAGCTGGGGACATCAAAGCTGCACTTATAAACGGTAAAGAATAGGACAGTTATGTACACAAGTAGTGACAAATACAATGTTATATAAATAAATATGATTACAATTATGTATTATTTTGTGTTGAAAAAGGATAAAACTCGTCATTATTACCAGTCATCGGTCTCTTCTTGTTGGATCTAGACTTATTTTTTTCGCTGTGCAGCCAGAGGCGTCAAACGCTGAATTCAGGTCAGTTGTGAAGGCAGGAAGTCATCAAAAATAAATAAGAAAGGGGGAGACCAGGGTGTCTGTACAACATACCCAGCTTATCTTTTGGTTATCTGGCTTAACTAACCTCCTTTGGACAAATACGAAGAAGTTAAATCAGACTGAAAGTAACAGTTTAAATTGGCAAATGCAGGAAGGACAGCTGGCATGAAATCAAAGTGTTTCAATTAACCGATTTATAATTTCACAGCTTCATCAAAAGCACGATAGATCTGTTGAAATAATGCGTTGATTTGATGCATTCTGATTAATGTATGATAATATTTTAGGCTTATGCTTTCATCTGCTACCTCGGAGGTATGAAACAGACTTGGCGGCAAATTAATAACATTTTTTATATAATTCAAACTTCCACAACTTATAATCACACGCAGCAAACATTAAAAGTCTGTTAAAGAAGCATACGGCAGCAATGCCCCCTAGTGGAAACTAGGAAAATAGCACATATTTGCCTCAATGCCAACATGGAAAAAAAATAGCTCAATATGGTGGAAAATAGTAAAAACTAAAATATTGGCTCTAGATTGAAAGCCTGAGATAAAAGAATGTATGATTTTGTACTGTGATGGTTGTGGGATTAAAATGGTGGTTTTAATGGGGACACTGGTCTACCACTCCACAAGACGGATCGCAGATTAAACTCTAGTTTATATTTGATTAGTTTTCTGATTCACCGTCTGGTTTAAATATATGTTCATTGTAGGTCTGAACAACAAAAGGACCACAAACAACTTTCTTCATTTATTAGAAAGATTTGTGTTTTCATGATCTGATGTTTCCCTCAATAACTTTTATTATGGAAAGTCAGAAAGAGCTTTTTACATCATGTATCATCATTTCATTCAGTCACGTGAGGCTGATCATTCCTGAGTGTTTGATAAGTTTTATCATTTAAGAGAAACAATAATCATATTCTGGGTTATTTAATAATGACGTCAGTCACAATTTCAAAACGTACAGACGCAAATAATTCATGAATAAGACGATTGCATTCCGCCGGTAGAAATCGATCATGAACTTATAAACAGAACACAGTTTGTTAACAGACTACAGAGACAAAACACCTACAGTGATTACTGTGTGTCTTTATTAGTATTATTAGTTACTATTATACATTTGGTCATGCAGCATTAAACAAATCATATTCAATGATTTGAAGTTTAGTTTGCATCCAGGAGGGAGATTCTCATCTTCCAACAAAGTAAAATACTGGTTTCAATTGGGATGCCAAATTCTGCAAGCCCAGAAGCCGTTCTCTCTCCGTCTGTATATTGAAAATTGTTCTTTTAATATTTGGAGCTAACCTAGTCCACAAAAACAAAATGATTGTATTTTTCGAATAATAATAAACAATAATAGCGTTCACTCTGCCTGTAAAGCCTCTCAGTCCTGAGAGACAATTCAATTCAATTTATTTTTGTATAGCCCAAATTCACAAATCACAAATTTGCCTCAGAAGGCTTTACAATCTGTACACATGCAACATCCTCTGGTTCCCGCTCCTGCACAACAGAAATCAGACAGCGGTGGTTAGTTTTAACGTTTTTAAATCCTCCTGCTCAAGTTTAAAATAAAAAAAAAAGGTTAAAAGACAGGTTTTTTTAAAGATCTTTGGGTAAAAGCTTCAATGTTCTGAGGTAAGACCCTATCCAGAACCGTGTCATTGCTGCAGTCTTTGGGTTTCTGGATGGGGCTGTTGCGGCTTTAAGGTGTAGTGCGGTGTATTTGCTTCCTAAAAAACAGGTGCAGGTCCGGCACTCCTTTTTGCTTTGTTTTTTTCCATTACGCTTCTCCTCAGTCGTTCCCACTTGGACCCCCACAGAATGGCTCGTTCCAACTCTAAAAGCACTTTCGTGGGATAAAAAACAGAACTGATAAAATCACAGCTTTGATGATTAAAACCGTTCCTTCTAAGGTCAGTTATAAACCTAGTCTCTGCCTAACTTTCCCTGCCACATCTGGCCAATTTGTTTTCCCTCCCCCTTCTCCATCAAATTTAATCCCAAGTATTCTTTGATCAGTCTGGGTCACAGTCAGGCAGAGTTCTGTCGTTTCAGTTGCCTTCCACGGTCCATAGAAATGAGCTTGGGTCTAGCTTCTGTTGAGCTTTGACCCAGAGGCCCGTCCACACCAGTCAGTCAAGTCCAGCGTCCTGTTGACAGATAAGGTCAGTGCATAAAATGTTTATGTCGTCCATATGTAAAATACATTTGGTTTTGAGTCCCCCACTCCCTGGGACTGTCAACATATTGTAATGAGGCAGAATCATTTGGTAAGATCGGCCAGATTGTCTCTCAAGGCACTGTGAAATACGGCAGGGCTTTCTGAATATCTTTGGTGACACCAGGTCCAGGTATAGTCACTTCCTTTAAATGAGAAGGCAAACCAAAATTGACTGTGCACAGGTACGGAACAAAAATGCATATGCCAATGGAGAACAATACCCTTATTATGATGTGGGCAGGGGTAAGGGAATGGGTGTTGTTTCGGATTTGGAACAGGGCACGTCAACTCAGGCTTACCGTGAGTGTTTTGACTGGGACAACTAGGGTCTTCAGCTGCTTTCGACAAGAGTGCTGTGCTTACTTTGGTTTCTCTTAATAAAGCACAAGTCTTTCGCCTTTTACTAAAGACTTCCGTGGAGAGGAATACCAATGCGTTGAACCTATTTTTGGCAGGCTTTGCCATTTGGTCTTGTGCATTTGTGAAAAGAAAGCTGCTGACGGAGCATGGAGAGTTCGATTCATGTTTTTCTTTCCAAGTCTTTGAGGCTATTGGCAGGAAGACTGCTCCCTGTGTTCTTCTCAGATCATGACGGGCTGCTATTGGAAGTGCGCTCAGACGTGCCAGTGTTTGGGACTGGCGCCTTAACATCAGCATTTTCGTTTGTTTTTCAAAGGCCTGGAAGGACTAAGATCAGTGTGTTCTGGAGTAATTGAGTAGTGGGAGGTTGCCAACGATCGGACAACATTTTTTTGTTTAAAGTATTGTAAAAGGAAGGCGAGTATGGTGAAGAGGGAGGTGTTTCTAAGACTGTGATCACTTCCTGTTGGTGTTAAAACTCTTGCCCGTCTGTGGCATAGTTTGACGCCGTTAGGAAGGACATTCACCCTACGTCTTGTGAAATACAGTTCAGCCTCTATTGGTTGCAATTTATTTACACAGGAATACATTGACACACAGAGAGCTTCTTACCTGCGCTCTTCCGGATCACCGTCTCGTCCAGGCCAAAGAGGAAAAGGTAAATCGCACTTTTAATTATTTTCTTACTTTTTATACAGGTACTGTTTTTAGCCTTGTTGGTTTCGTTTTAGGTGTTTTATCTTTTTACCCCTTAGCTACGTGGTGCGTCCACCATGTCTGCCAACCAATGCCGGCATGCGGAGGCACCACAGTGTCTGACTAACTTTCAGAGAAGTAGACGGTAAGCTGCTGGGGATGTCTAGACTAGACTTCTCCAGGAAGTTAATCCAAAAAGCCCAGAAGACCTGAACTGCATTTTGACCCTACCATCTAACAAAGGATTTGATGTAAGCTTTTGGTCTGCCATAGCACTGAAAGGAGTTGCGAAACCCCAGTTTTCTGCCGTTAATGTTGAGAAACTGACTGATAATGCCTCTTAAATGGTCATTGTCAGAATGTTCAATGAGACAGTGAATGCGGATGACATTAGTTTGTGGCTGTCTAGATATTGCACTGTGAAGGCCAGGCTACCAAGGTGAGAGATGAGGATGGCATCTGGAATTGCACTTGGAGGGTCCCTATCCAGCAATTGCAGGACCCCCAAGGCTACCAGGGCCTGAGACATCTGCCATCTGTGATAGTCCTGGGTAACAACAGGGGCTATATTCACTACCAGGGCCAGCCCAAGCTCTGCCGCAAGTGTGGCGAGCATGGGCACCTAACAGAAAGCCAACAGAGTTTGTAGAAAATGAAGAAAAATTGAGATTGTCCAAAGTCTTTTGCCAACAAACTGAAGGCTACAAGAGAAAATGAAAATGAACAAAATGGTGGACAAGAGGACCCAATTCGATAGCTATTTGAAGAGGCTGTGCTGGGAAATTTAAATCTCCCTCCAAATCCTGTGACTGGAGAACAGGGATCAGGTGAGGAGGGAGAAGGGGAGGGTGTGTTGGGCCTCATCTGGTACAGTTTACAAAAATGATGTATGGTACAGCCCAAACAATTAACACGTGCTCCCTTCCATTGTTCTGCTAATTTAGCTCACAGCAGAGATAACTTGAAAAAAGGGGGAATATGTAATTGTATTGCAAAGGTAGATCCACATTTTGTACAGTTTAGTAACCTCTAAGAGACTGCCAAAATCCCAGTCTGCTAACACAGCGATAAGACACGGAAAGAGATTAAATCAACATACTTTGGTAACGGTCCCATGCAGGTTATAATCCCGTTCTTCAACTGTCTCATCAAAGTGAATAAGAACACCACTTAAATACAATTAATATAAATATAATAACAGTTTACACCTCTTTTAGACTATATCAAATTCTCATGAAAACATGACGTGATGAGCTGGCCCGCTATATTAAATAATACAAATATCACTGTATTCAAATTAGTTGTTAACTGACATTAGGGAATGTAAACGCTTGTTTTCAAATTGAATGTAAAGGCAACGTTTTTTTTGTTCTTTCATGTTGTTCAAAGAAAATAAAGGTTTTTCTAAAAATCAAAAACTCTCTCTCTCTCTTCCTTCGCGCTTCTTCTCTCTTCGCCCCGCCCTCTCCTTTACCTACAACCAATTACAGCAGGTAAGGCTGAATGATACCTAGAGTAACCAATCAAACAACATAGCTCAAACTGAAGGCACTATCAGTGTTTTTTAAATTTTTTTACTCTCTTAGTTTAACCCATTGTTTGCCATCAATATTGTTTCGAGCTGTTTATTTCAACTATTTACATCCTACTTTATTTAGGACTAAATGATCTTAATCCCTCAGTTCACCACTTTTTCTTTATTAAACTAAATTACTTTCAGGTTCATTTCCTTACTGAGTTATTTCATCCAACTTTATTATGAACTAACTTGTTTTAATACCTAACTTCTACACCAGGGCTACATCTATGTACCAATCTACTTCCTATGTGTTGGTCCAGTCCCTCCCTCACTACATCCTGTGAATCTGTGTATAAACACTCTCTGAGGAGGCTCTATCCCTTCATGAGCCTTCACCTGTCTCTTCCTTATCCGGTGTACCATCAGATTCCCCATTGTCTGCTTTCAAACGTGACTTGTTTGCATGTTTAACTCTACTGGCTCAGCAGCTGGTGTTGCTGAAGTGGAGACATGTTTCTTCATCAGGTTCAAGGCACATCTTCTGAGGTGTGGATACTTGTGTTCCATCAGTAAGTCCCATAACTTCATTCAAAAACATTTTATTAAGTTATTATTTTAGAAATTACAATGCGGTTTCACTGAAACAGTTGGCTGAATACAGTATAATATATCACAGTAGGGATTTGTCAGAGTATAACTAAGTAGCATCATTCATCTGTACACATCTGGATTTTAAGACTAGACTTAAAACAACAGTCAGAGGAAACAAAGAAATAAGAATATGTAAATGTATTAATTCAGCATGATACACAAGAGAGGTCACAGTTGGTCAGGCGCTGGATAAAAGGGCTCAAGAAGAATTACCTGCACACCAGGGCTCATTCATTTGAGGCGTTGCAAACTATGAGAAGGTCTTCCTCTGGCAAACCTCCAGGCACAGGTATTGTGCGGCTCATATAGTGAGGCAAGAAGAAACATCAGCTGATTGAATGCAGCAATAGGTGCATTCAATCAGCTGATTTTTGCCTCACTAAATAAGCCTCATAATAGCTGTGCAGTATCCACAAGACCTTCAAATAAAGGATACCTTTTTGGTAAGTTTAGATCAACATTTCCAATTATATAAAGGAAACTGATGAACGTGTCTCATCCACAGAAATGATTACTACCACACAAGCAAAGAGTTCAACAAATACAAGTCAAATATGACATTAATGAAAGCATCAATATTCAAGGTTACAAATTACAAGTTGCAAAGCAGTCCTTTAAATCTCATAAATTATGCGTAGTCATTTCATCTCTATTGTTGTATAGTTTCCTTTGTCGTGGTCTGTCTTTCTGCTCAACGCAACAAGAGCAGGAGCGCAATAATATGAATTAGGGTGGAATGTTCCATATCTGTAAATATGTTTTTACGGGATTGACCTTATTATGTGCAGACCTACAGCCGTTGCTTGACTGCACCTTGTTTTAATTATCCAGTGCTGACCTGATTGTAATTGCCGGGCAGCTGACACCAGCCCTGGTATATCTGTGAGTTGCCACTAGTTTTTACATGCCCTGAAGAAGACGGAGTTGAAATGCATAGGCACCAAGCTTATTTACCAAAGGCTTTATCATGTGTGTGCCTTGCTATTTCTCAGTTATGACTTAAGCTAAGTGTACTAAGTATAACCTCTCTCTTTTAGTCTCAAGAAATGGATTATGCGTTACATATAGACGGTCTTACTGAGCATAGAGTGTCAAAATACCCCACTGAAAGGGAAGCCATCTTTGTTAAGCAGCATAGCTGGCATCAAGCCACTGCTGTCTTCCACATCTCTTCCAGCTGAGACATCAGCCTGCTGTGGTTGTAAGCTGCTCCTCTTTCTTAAACATGTTTGATCAGGGTCAGTTGTTGAATTAATCCACATTGACATCATATTAGCCTGCTAAAAGATGTACATTTTTACCAATGTAGGTCTGCTGACTGTAAAGTATTTATCAATCTTGCATTATTTAGTCACTTTGTACTGTGTAGGACTCCTTCAGGAAATCCCAACATGGCACCAACACCTGCTTTTACCCGCCAATGAATTACTTTTATCCTACCGTTTACCTTTTTACGATTGTGGTTATATACTTGGACTGCACACAGAAGGCCCAAGTTGTAATTGTACTACATAATAACACTTTCTCATTTTGCATCAAAGTATGACAAAATTCAATTGTAAGCCTACGTTTCTCATTTTAGGTGATTTTAACACGCATCTCTGCTGCCCTTCAGACTTCACTGAGATCATTTCCCATATGAAATCAACCATTCAGCCTTCAGGTTTCAATGATTTGTGTTTTAAATATTAAATGGACTTGTATTTGTATTGCGCCTTTCTGCTCTTCAACCATGCAAAGCTCTCGACACATGTCAGCAGTCATGCATTTGATAGTTTCAACAAAATGTTATTTTTGGCCATGGGGCCTGTTTCACGAAGCCGGTTCAACATACCCAGGGTATCTGTTTATCTGGTTTAACTAACCATAACTACCGCCGTCCACAAAGCTGCTTATTATTAACTTGATAAGTCAACACCAGGGTTTCTGACTGTGAGCGTGTTCACATGAAGGGGCGGGGCTTGCAGCATATAACCAATCACAAACACGCACAAGTCTGCTGTCAGCAGAGCGACGCATTTTAAAAACGAAGAAAAAAAACTATATCATCTGACAAATAGGAAGAAGTTAAACACATAATCCAGCCTGTAATTACAGTTTAAACTGACAAATGCAGGAAATCACCGACACACACACACACTACATCTTGAAGCAGGGTAGGAAATTTACATATTTTTTAGGGGGCAATTTTTGCCCCCACTGACTGAAATCCAGGGGCATTTAAAAGAAAATTGGGGGCACTTTTTGAAACTTGTGAAATAACATTTAACCTTTGTTCAAAATAATGAATATACTTAATTAGGCTTACAGTATATGAGCAATTGTCATCAAATGGCAATAATAAGAGTATTAGGCAGTAGTGTACAGATTCAAAGTTTTCTTAGATTTTTTGAACAAAAAATAAACTGAAAACATAAATCAGACAATCATATTCAATTGTATTCTTATTTCTTTGTAGTTATTACATTTTTTAAACAACTATTAACAATTATTCAGTCAACAATGCATTGATTACATATATCAGTCGTGTGGAATTTTTGAGAAAAACATTTTTATAGCACCGTAAAAATTTCAAAAATGTGCCATTTGAAGGTACAAATTCAGTTCAGAGCTTTTGCTTAGTAAAATATCTTAATTGACTGTAAGTCAGGTATTATTAATTTCCAGCAACCCTCAAAGAATAAAGACACTTTACGCACAATGTAGGTGTATTTTCCCTTTAACTCACGAGATGCAGGTAGCATGTTTCATACTTAATGTGAATATAATTCATTTAATCTAATTTCCATTATATTATGTATACTTTATTGGCATCTTATTCTGAAAACCGGATGTTAGCCCCTCTCCTAGTGATATCAGGGGCAAAATTATATTTCTTAGGTGCAGTTTTGCCCTCGTGTATTTCCGACGCTGTCTTGAAGGCTTCTTTTCAGTCTGGTGGGCAGAGTGTTAATTAACCCGATGAATATTCAAAACACTTTCATTACCACACAATCCTGAAATGAAATTCAGCAACCCTTAATAAACTCCAGAGAATGCATTCATTTGTCTACGCACGTCTCAGACTACAACCTCAAAACATGACCGTGCACCGGGACTTTAATTTGATGAAACAGAAAAACAAAAAAGTAATTAAAAACATTTTCACCCTAATGATGAATTT
This sequence comes from Leptoclinus maculatus, assembly GCA_032191485.1. NCBI lineage: Eukaryota > Metazoa > Chordata > Actinopteri > Perciformes > Stichaeidae > Leptoclinus > Leptoclinus maculatus. The sequence continues at coordinate 289,255 of JAVDOI010000060.1, read as the reverse complement.
CTCAATATTTAAAAACAAATTGAGAACGGTATGATCATTACAAGAGAGAGAACATGTTTGTATAAGACAATGGAGTACTGGTTTAACGCCACGTGTCCGTTGGGGGGGGTCATCTCTTCAAAGTACAGTGGAACATGTTGTTAGCCATGTTGCCACCACAGCAGCAGCAGCAGCAGTGCAGCGCTTACGTGGAACAGAGCGCGTCGTTGGTCGAGAACACTTCGCTCCATCAGTTCTTCCACATGTAGCTGTAGTTGCTCATGTTGATGTGAGTCAGAGCAGTCTTGCCCAGGCTGGAGGGCTGCTGGAGCTGCTGCAGGGAAGCAGGATGGAGACCACAAGCAGAGAGGTCCACCGACCCACCAGTACACTGCAGACGCACAGAGACAGCTGGACTAAGAAAGAGACCTGGCTTGGACGCATCAATGGAACCTCAATGGAACCTCCTTTAGCCGTTAGCTGTGTTATTTAGTCCACCGGCTGCTAACAGCTAACGCTAACTAGTTATTAATGAAGTTTGATCTGTTCATTGAAGTACATGTCTGTCTTACCTGTTGCTTGGTGGCGTGTGTGTTCATGACAGCGGTAGGTGTGTGAGTGTAAAGAGCAGCTGAGAAGTTCCCTTTCTGTGCGGACCGAAGGAGCGTTGTGACGGTGTGGAGGGAGGAGGGGAGGATAGGTCCTAAAGGAAGGAGGGGGAAAACTAGTTCAACGTTACATCGAAAAATGCCTCCACAAATTCTACACTCCAGCGCCCTCAAATAGCAGAACGGATCACTAGCCGAGGTACCTATAATCTCCAGACTGCTGATGTTCTGGTAGGTCGAACCAACCTGGCTCTTCACATTCACACTGCGGGCCTGAAAAACACAGACAGATGCTGACATAGCAACAGCAAGTGTGTGCCTTTACTCTGTGTGTATACTGTGTGTGTGTTCACACCTTCAGTGTGTGCATCGTAGCTCCTCTGAAGGCGCTGGGAGCCAGCAGTGTTGGGGGTAACCCGGCCTGGGAGCCCGCTGCAGCCACCAGACCCTTACAGCTGATGAGGAAGTTGATGAGGGTGAAGGTGTGCGGGCCCTCCACACACACCACAGACTCCGGCTTGTGGTCCAGAGACACAGTGGAACCTTCCTTGCGACTACACCCAGTGGTCAAGGAGCCTCTGACTGGTTGTGACATGACATTGGACGCACAGTGTTTGTGAGCCTGAGCAAAGCTTAAGTTTAGTTAAGTGGTCTGAAACACAAATAGGACAGCTGACGGTCGGTGTCAAGAGAAGCAGGAGGATACAGTTGCATGGTGATGCTGTCTGGCTTCTTGATTTTGTCCTGGATACCCATCTCCTTCAGCCAGGAGAAGCTGCCGTCTTCATCATCATTCTCTCCTTCGTCACCTGCCGGACTCTCCTCGCCCTCTTTCAGCTCAGGACACCTACAATTCAAGTTATTATCCACAATGTCAGCTAAATCATCCGTTCAATGAATTAGGTTTGACCCATGGCACACATGTTCTTCTTCATCCCATACAGTCAGTGGAATCCTCCAGAGACATGATTTTCACACACACATCCATACAATCACAGAGGAGACGACACACTTACTCCTGCTCTTCCTCCTCTCCCGGCTGCTGCTGCTGCACGCTCAGGTTCTGTTGCTCCCTGCTCTTCCTCCTCTCCTCCACTAGAGGGAGACTGAACTCTATACCTAAACACAAGACAAATGAGCTCCCAATGAAATGCATTCACGATGCAGCCTCACTAAAGTATCTGATGATAGGAAGTTGAAAGTGTAGGATTTAAAGATGTCTAACTTTAAGTGAGGACTCACCGTCAGCCTTCATGGCCTCTCTGAGGCCCCTGGTCGTAGGAGAGATGAAGGCCGTGATGCTGCTCGAGCCCCCGAGACCGGCTGCCCTGAACAACACTGTGAACTGACAGAAGAGAACCGATCACATGAAGGGAACGGACTGCAGTGTGCTGCTGTGAAAGGTGGCCCGCGCAGCGGCGGTATCAAAGAAAGACACCATGCATTCGGCTCCCTCCTCTGTAACCTAATTAGATCCAAAAACAACCAAAACCCGAACGCCACCAACACCTACCTGATGGGAGCAGAGATAGAAGTAAGGACACAGTCGGGCCTTCAATAGACTGTAGAGAGACGACAGACTGACTGACCTGAAGACCGCAATCAGAGAAACAAGAGCAGCAATGAATAGAGTCCTTAATAGAGCGGCTTAATCTACTCTGTCCAGCCTCACCATTCACTCATGAGACTCTGCTGCAGGGCTCGGTCTTGTGCCCAGGGGGTGCTTCTCCCAGTGAAGCTCCGCTCAGCGTTGATCCTGGGGAACAGAGGGATCCAGGGCAGGGAGGGGTGCTGCCAGTACACCAGACTCTGCTGGAAGGCCGCCCGCAGCTCAGAGCAGGACCTGGGATCCTGCAGGGACACGGGGAGGCTCAAAACACTTCTTTCTATGTACATACGTCTCAAACCGTCTGTCTGAATATACCTGTATTCACCCTTCGTTTTAGTGCACTTCAGCGTAGCATTGCTGCTTAATAGTTATATACTACTTAATGATAGATGATAGTTTATTAGTTGGTTTGAATTCCGTATTCAGTAGGCTTGATTATTGATCAACAGTCTCTCTTTCTCTATGCTTCACTGCATTGCTATAGCGTAACAACAACAAAAAAGCAACGTGCCAGCATACGTCTGATTTTGTGTTATTGTTTAAATGACATTCATGGTGCTTTCAGATTGCTGCCAATACAGGCAAGAAAGTAAATGCAGTTTTTTTTAAGGCTAATCACCAACAGACGGGGATTGAAGCACAATACATATTTAAAATAAAAAAATCTTCTTAAATCTTCTTAAAAACACGGGGGGGGGGGGGGGGGGGGGGGGGGGGGGGCGGCCGCTGTCATGTCATGTGTAATAATCGACCTGTAGACTGTGAGGCAGAGTGCTGAACTGAGCTCTGCAGTGATGGCTGAGCCCTGAAGCCTCCTCCTGGGCTTTGGGGTGCTCGGCCCACGACAGGGTGAGCGGGGAGGTGAAGAGGAGGCGGGTCTTCAGGCTCCAGTCCGCTGGGTACTCTGTGCAGACGGGAGGAGCTATGGAGGCCGGAGCGATGGCCTGGGGACTCTGGGAGGAGGAGACACGGGAGGGGACATGTTGAACACTAGTGGCTGTGGTACACAAGGACATGACAACAACAACGACAACAACAACAAACCTTCAGCAGTGGACTTTTAACATCTTCCTCCTCTTCTTCAAATAGAGAGTCATCTTCAGAGAAAGTGAGACACTCCTACAGGAGAGGACAGAGAAATATGAATATATTATAATAATATTCAAATGACACATCTGTCTAATGTGCCACGTGCACTATAGGGACATGGGACCACGCTGTGGTCCCGACTCACTACGTAACGTTAATTCACTGTGTGTATTCCGTTGTAAAGTCGAAGTATTTATGTATTTATTATAAACCAACCTTGCTGGACATATCTTGGTGTTCCTGTTCCTCTACCTCGGCCAGCCTCGCACTGAAAGGCAGACCTCCATGACACTCCGTCTTTGTTGACATGTCCTCCTCGTCTCCCTCCTCTTTTGTCCGTGTCCTCATCTTGTCCGCAGCTTCGGCATTCCCGTCGTCGTTATAAATGAGACGTTTCTTTTTGGGGCTGAAAGTGTTCTCGATATTTGCGAACGGGTTTCTGCGCTTCATCCCACCTCCGGAGCGGTTCTGGTTGTTGAAAAGCGGCCCCGGGGAGAAAGGCCGAACGCATGCCCGCGGTGAGTCGCTTTGTCCGGGGCTGCCCGTGGAGCCCCGTCCGCTCGGGCTCGAGAAGACACTGGCGTCGCTACGAGTTCGCTTCCTCCTCATTCGCATGATTTCAGCCGGTCGCTTGAAACTGGGCGAATAGCCTTCCTGTTGAGACATCCTCAGGAGGATAGGTTTCTCAAAAACAGCCGAACGTCAACAACAAAACGTTAAGAAGATCAGAACCGCAGCTGTTTTCTTATTGCGCTTTCCTTCCGCACAGTACAAATTTGGCGCGTAGCGTGCTGACGTAAAGTCTCCCTCGCGTGGTGCGTTTGCTTGAATAAATAAAAACGGAAAATGGTACACCGCTTTTAGGAGGAAAATCTATTACTTTCCAAATGAAAAATACGACATTTGCAGTCTTCACCACGCAAGTGACTTGATTAAAAAATACCATGACAAAAAATCACATTGTTGTTGAATTGTAATTGAAAATGTAAATGAATCGTGTGTCTGGTTTACGATAAAAAATATGTTGTCAGTGTTAAGAATTACTATGAAAAGCTAAGTAACTTTTTCTCAAGTATCTCTTAATCACTTGTAATTCATTCATTATTTCAATTATTCATTAATATTTAATCCTAAAAATGAATGAATACAAATAAAACGCATTAACAGCAAAGCTTCTCTTAAAACTTCTCTAAACATAATATTCAATATATTTTTATTTAAGGGTATGCTATTATATTGTTACTATAGGTAATTTCCATTTTCTATTGACATCTATGTAATTTTACACCTAAATGGAAAAACACATTGAAAAACACACAACTTGCAAAAACTGTCATATTATTGCAGTGGATTATTTGAATGTTTTTTCTAACAATAACAAGTTTGTGACATAGTGCGCCACACTTTGGATGTACTAAACCACACTTAACTGACTTATAGCACAACTGCACACCAAGCATATGGTTTGGTATTACATCTCAAATATAAATATATAAATACCCCCCCCCCCTCTCATTTCCATCACCACCTCTGTCACAGTGATTAATAGGACATTATGTAAATGTTGTGTCCCTTGTTAATTTGTCCCTCGTTTGTCATTACTGCGGGTCATCAATCACATCTGAAGCTCAGTCAGGCGCTAAATGATGGCTGCTGTTAGAAATCAATTATTGTATCTGTTGGTAAGGTAGAGGAGAGAAACCTTGTGCTTTAAGGGTCAAAACGGTGAGTCAGTTTTGAATTGATGGTGATTTTTGTACAGGGCTTCTGAAAATGTTGTCAAGTCCTCCAACCCCAAATGGCCATGCATGAACCCCCATATGATAAGGTTTAGTCCATTATACATTATTTGTTGGTATTCTATATCTGTTGTCCCAGTGGGAATAACTCTCTTTTTGCCATGATTCTACTGGAAACTTGTCAAAAGTAGACACCTGAAACCAATCAAGGACCCTTGGAACCCTCTCAGGCATCTATTGAACCCCAGCGACCCCTACCACCCTGAACAGTAACACCACCTACAACTTTCCATTGTCCCGACGACTGTGGGACCCCTTGAAGAAAAGAAGTGTAGAACGTGAACCTCTTTTGGGACCACATCCATTGTGGAAGCAGACTGCATTTAGACCACTAGATGTCAGCGGTCCATCAGGCTGAATGACTCTCTGGTTCAAGTGAACTGTACCGCAAAGCAGTTCACAGAGACCTGAAACTGCCTTGAATTTGATGATCTATCATGGTGAACATTAAGTCTGCTTGTATTTTTCAAAATAAGAGCCACATAGAGTAACTCTATCCTAACAGGAAGCTATGGTTGTGTTTCAAACCAACTCTGACTGTATGTTGACAGGTACTCTTATCTTAACAAGCAACTCAGGGCGAGGCTGTGTTCATTTTATTAACAGCCCCATAGAGTCACTGATCCTAAGAGGAAGCTGGATGTGAATTTTGTCTTTATGAATCTCAATCACAGTACAGAATAATTTTTTTATTATTGATATACATCTATTTTTTCACGTGACAAGCGACTCTACGATAGTAGCAATCTTCTCGCTGATGGTCTTAGCGGTAAAAGTTTCTCCCAGTAACTTTAACTATCTGAAACGGACAACCTTCTCACCCACGTCTCGCAGTAATTGGCCAGCTGTGAGGAGGTGTGAAAGTAGGTGTGTTTGAACGTCTCTCTCAAGCACCAGGAATGTCGAGAAGGACTGTGATTTCCATTTGCACAATTCTTTGAGTATCACTCCGCTCTATGATGGCAGGCTGTTCTCCGATGAAGTCCAGCCTTTGGATGTGTTTGGAGCACACTGGAGTTCACTTCCAGATGTTGAGCAGTTGTGAAAATCAACCTGGGCTTTTCTCACTTTCCTTGCTTGACAAGGCTGCCTGAACAAGTGAAGCCGTCCGCAGGGTCAACACACGTTTATCACAACTGCTGCTGGTGGAGCTTGTCACCTGAGTTTGTGAGGTATTACCAAGTTCACACTGGTAATTGAACTTGTACAGCGATTTGCTTTTCTTCTGACCACTTAAAGTGCTTTCACACTACATGTCATTCACCCATTCATACACCGTAAGCAGCTACGGGAGCAATTTGGAGTGTAGTGTCTTGCCCAAGGACACATCGACATGGACTAGCGGAGCCAGGGGATCGAACCGCCGATCCTCTGATTGAAGGACAACGCTCTCCCACTTTGTCCTTCTCCTGCAGTACATCATCTCTTCACACTGTGTACTCACTGCCTGGCTGCACTTCATCCTTATTTGGCAACTTCTGTGTGTGTGTGTGTGTGTGTGTGTGTGTATGTGTCTAGACTGACAGACACAACAAGCTCGGGCTTGTCTGTTTGCCTGTTGAAATTCCTACAGGTTCAGGAATAGCAAAGGATAAATGTGTGTGTGTGTGTGTGTGCGCGTGTGTGTGTGGTGTTTGGGAATAGTTTGTCATAGATACAGGTGGCAACTTGCAGGAGGGAATTCTATAGAAAGAGAAAGATCATCGATAAAACACATCAGACGACCAGTAACACAGGACAAGAGTTGTATTTTCATTGCAAGAATGTTTATATAAATCAAAACCAAATGTGCACTATCAACGATGCCAAAACAAAATGATGTGTGTGTGTGTGTGTGAGAGAGAGACGAAGAGAGAGAGAGGAAGGGGTGATGAAAACATGATCAAATGCAGGTGTCATTTACAGCCCTGATTATATACAGTACAAATCAACAGTGGATCATGGGTAAATGTGACACACACACACACACACACACACATGAAATGCTACTAAAATGGTATTGCAAAAATAAATTAAAGCATTTTACAAAACTCCATGCTGTAATGGTTTCTCACTGTATATAGAAATCTGATCAAAATGTCTCAGAATCCAGTCTGGTGAGGGCCGTTGTTGTAATAAATATGTAATCGATGGACTGGCTCAACCAATGTGAAGCTAAGATTCGTGAATCATGTCATAGGTTTTGTCCACATTTGCCTCAGGGGCCATAAAACACCCACAGTCAGTGACGTGATCGTGTTTCTTTCATTTCTTCAGGAGCCTATCATCATAGGCTCCGTTTTTCTGTAAAAAAAATGTCAACCAAGAAGCAGAGAGGAGTGGTGAATACACGGGGAAGAGAGAGTGATAGAAAGATGAAGGTAAACACAAACAGGCCGTCACAACATTTGGCATGAGCAAAATGATCTATACACAACACCAACAACATTTATGAGGATGACGTCTTGTTATTTTACAAAGGAAGCTGAGCTCAGTCCAGTGCTGCTGCATGCACTTTGACCCTGCTTCTCTCTGTGTATCTGTCCATATTACATCTTCTCTCCAGTTCATTTCTATGTCCTGAGAGTGACACTGGGATCCACTCACTGCTTGTTTTGTCAGTAGTTTTAAACTGGCTCCTGGCCAAGTGATGACGCTCAGTACTGGGTGCTGTTTTTCCAAATATGACATGATCAATAGAGAAATGCAGTGCTCAGGTGACATTTAACATGTATCAAACACCTGCTATCTCCTCTTCCTCTGAGCCATAGAGCTCTATTAAAACACATCAGTGAGCCTCACTGTTGCTCTGGCTGACACGTTTCTTCATCACCATGAACACACTGTAGTTTCTTTTCACTTGGTCCCAGATACACCGTCCTGCTGCCACAAAACATCACTAGGGCACCAAATGTGGATTAATCTGCAGCTGAAAATAGTCCTGAAGAAATGCATGACTTCCTCCTGTTTGAGTAATGTTTGATAACAACTACAGTGACCAGCTGTGTTGGAAAATGACTGAGCCTTTTTAAAACAGAAACAACAATAGCCTGGAGCTGAGAGCCACATACAGAGTAGTGATTTATGTGTTTGTGTTTAGTGATGTCCGCTGTCTGCTGCCACGTGACCAGGTGGTCATAAAACCGCCTATCCGGGTTCAGTAAGGTCTCCAGACCGCTTCAGCAGCGGCCATGTTTGTTGGGGAGCTACTGTGGCTTGACTCCACCTCTACACCCACTCCTTCATTCTGATTGGGCAAAGAGGGGTGCAGGAGGGAGGAGCCTGTGGAGGCGTTGGTGCACGGCGGCAGGATCCTCGGCGGGGAGCGCGAGTCACTGCTGCCGCCCCCCCCGGCCATCATCGAGAACTGGTATGCGCCGGCGGCGGTGGAGTAGTACAGGTGATACGGCGAGGAGGTGGACTGGAAGGGCCCGTTTTGAGCCTGGTGGGGGGTGTTCGCCGGGTAGGGGGGAGGCAGGTAGGTGTGATACCTCCCCGCTGGAGTGGTCGCCATGGCGAGGCCGAGGGCGCCGTTAGAGACGGTGTTGTGAGAGGGGGTGTAGGTGAAGGCGGCCGCTGTGGGAGTGTAGTGGACCCGGGGGTCGGAGAAACGAGACTCAGGCAAGGAGGGAAGGGAGGTGAAAGGTCGTTCTAAGGTCATCCTGGGGTCGCCAAAGGCCGTGAGGTCGGGACCTGAGAGAGGGAAAAGGTCAGAGGTTACAACCTACTTATTTACTCACTTCTCTCTGGTTGCTCTCTGTGCACATGCGTGTGTGTGTTACCTGTGAGTCGTGACGTCAAGTCACTGAGCGACGACCGACCAGGCGAAAGGGGATTGGCTGTGTGGACACTGGGCGTGGTTATCTGGCCAAGGTAGGGATAGGATTGGTCGTAGGACCAAGATGGAGACGGCTGCATCTGTCTGGAGTCTAAGAGAGAGATTGAAACCTTCAGAGCTGTGAAGTAAAGGGTTTTGATCAGAGTGATGCTGCCTTCAATTGGAATCAGACGGACAACACCGTCCAGACGGCCCAACTCAACACGCATGATGATATGTTGCTACGGTGATGTCGTATAGTTTACAAGTAATTATCAAAAATAATTCATTTTATGTAATTATCCTAATAAGGCATGTCGCTATAAAATGCAGCTTTCTCTTAATATTCTATTCCAAACTTTAACAACTTCCTCCTTGTGTGAGGGAGCTACATAACATCCGCTTGTAAATTCTGTGGTGGAGGACGGCATAAAGTCACAATATTTTAACTTTGGATGGCAATCGTCCACTGATGCTGATCCAGTATTATCTGTCGGATCACACCTAATTTTGTCCATGAAAATGATATCCGGTTTGCCTGATTCCATGTGAATGCAGCACAAGTTGAATGTTGTAAGAGAAGTTGAGCCACACAATGCTGTTAACACACTTACTTCAGAGATCTACTATTACATCTTCTATACAGTTCTATACACTTCTATAAGGTTGGGGGACTCACAAGAGACAGATTAAAATATACAATATTGAACATGATGTGTGCAAAATAAAGGCAGATTTAAATGAACTTGAGTCTTGAGACAAAATCTGTTGCTAGTGAAAGAAACAGAAGAGAGAGAGCGATGGAGAAGAGGAAGCAATTAACTTAGCATGGGGGTGGACGGATGAAGGGGAGGGCTGTGTGTGTGTGAGTTATTTCATTCAATCCAGTCTTTTCCCCCACAGTCTAATAAATGGCACTGATCACCCACAGACTTGCAGACAAGAGTGTGTACATGTATGGGTTTTTGTGTGTGTGTGTGTGTGCGTGTGCGTGTGTGTGCAGCCAGACGAGGAGGCAAATTGTACACAGCAGCCAGACGTCAATGAAGGCTTTTCAAGTCCAGCCAAGAGCTCTCCCAAGCATTGACGTGTGTGTGTGTGTGTGTATCTGGGTGGTGGTGAAGCCCAGGCCAAGCCCCCTCCTTTCCTTGCTTCTCTCCCCAAGCAGAGTACACTACGGCAAAAGTCACAATCCGCTGGCTGTTTAAAATAGAACTAGAACAGATAGAAAGACATGTCTGTGGTGTTTTTAGGTTGGCTAATTGATGACAGAAATTATGAGACGGACCCATTTATCTTGTTCAAATGAGACCTGGTGCAGCGACTGTCATCAGTTTCTGATATGATGGGTATGATTCAGTTTGACTGATTACACTTTGCTTTTAGAATGGATCAATACTTAAATAAAAGAACATTATACAGTAGTAATTTGTTGTTATTCAATGGTTTCTGTGGGGTGTTTTAGACTTCACCAATAAACCAGAGGCAAAACACAACTCAACAGGCAACTTTTTGTGGCATGCAAATTTTCGAATCTGGAAAAACACAACGTTTGCAGGGGCAGTGGTTCTTTGTGAAAACCGTGTATCTCCTGTCTGACAATTTCCATTTTTCAAATATACTCAAGAATTAAGTGTTTATTTTTGGTTTGAGGATATCCATCCATGAGGGGGGCTGAAGCCGATCCCAACATTGGGAGAAGACAGGGTACACCATGGACAGGTCGGCTGATGTGGATTCACGCTCATATTCACACCTACCAGCAATTTAGAGTTGGGTTGAGAATATTTCTTTTACTTACTGAGCTGGATAAACAATAAAAAAACGTTATCTGAAAAAAAAAATTGTCACAAAGGAGAGCATATTCCCTCAGCCCTATGTTCCCTCAATCTTATGTTGCCTCAACCCTATGTTCCCTAAGTCCTATGTTCCCTCAATCTTATGTTGCCTCAACCCTATGTTCCCTCAGTCCTATGTTCCTTCAGTCTTATGTTACCTCAACCCTATATTTCCATAGTCTTATGTTCCCTCAACCCTATGTTCCCTCAGTCCTATGTTCCCTCAGTTGTTCCCTCAGCCCTTCACTGCAGCAAAGTTCACATAGGCTTTCATTTCATCTAACTAGCTAGTCGGCATCACTGTGGATGGGCACTGTTTAACCTGGTGCGACCACACAGGAGCCAGCCTCAGATGATGTATGGGGATGAAGGGCATTTAACTACAAGCAGTCTACTAATAACATTCTCTAACACTCTTGGCATGGATTCAGCTGCCTGTTTTTAAGTTGTTGACGTAATTAAAGAGCCACCGTGCTGAGTAAAGTTCAGCCACTTCACCACACACACACACACACACCCACACACACACACACACACACACACACACACACGCAATGATGGTGATCAGATGAGCAAGTCGGCAACCTAGGTGTAACGCTGCTTCACTCTTCAACAGGCAGCTAAATATATTGTTCGCTCGTATAAGATCGCTCGGTTCGGAGCTAGTTGTCTTATGTGTATTGAGAGGGACCCCTAATCATGGTTATAACTTTATAACACAACAATTATTAACCCACAACTAACGCTCTTTAACAGGACAAAACACCACGACACAACAGCTTATGACAAATAAACAATTTGTAACACTAATAATTGTACATTTATAAAATTTCACCGCCGAACGGCATGCTGGGTACAGCTCGCTAGTTAGCCCGTTAGCACAACGGTCTGTTAACAGCGAGAGGCTCCGTCGCTACAGTAACGTTACATTAAAGAACAGAAAAGAGCGATGCAGGATGAACAAAGACAGACCGGAGATGCACCAATAGAGTCTGTGCCCAAGAGAGGAGCTGTGCCGTCAACCGGTAACATTAACGCGAGTGAAACAGTGAAGCCAAAGGGTCAGACATCGCTTGAAGAGGCATTTGCTCGAGGCAGCATATGACAAGAAAAGCAAGCGGTGGAGCGACATTACGAACGCAATAACGATCCACCTCTGCAAGGACATGGTCCCGCTACAGACAGTCGAGAAAGACGGGCTCAGAGCAATGATTAAAACACTGGATTCAAGGTACGTCTTACCGGGGCGTAAATACTTCAGCCAAACTGCTGTCCCAACATTATACGAACAAACGAGCAAACCCTATAGTAAGCAAAGCCTTTATACATGATGACATTAAAATGTTTTTATATTCTATGTATTTGTACTGACTACAGTAGAGTAAGCCACTATAAACCTATATAAAAACACAGTCAAGGAAAAAAATGATATCGTGATATACTGTGAAACCGCCAGAATCTTAAAAAATACCGTGATACACATTTATGGTCATACCGCCCAGCACTAATACAAACTTTCTTTGACTGATAACGTTTGGATGAATGGACGTCAGGCGGGTGCAAAGTAACTGAAAAACACTGATCAAGAACGCAGTCTTATCATCACAAACAAAGGTCAAATCTATGTTAGGGCAATGCTACCAAGTACAATGATAGTCCTCCTTATGTACCCAGCTATATAGAATGACTGGCTGTTGTTTAACCAAAACCTTCCCATCATTTATAATACAGAGCACAACCCACGAGTGCATTACATTAATACATACATTGATACTTTTATCGAAAGCAGCTTTCTGTTGGGGTTCAGTGTCTTGTTCAAGGACCCTTCTGGTGCAGATTCTCCATGAGTGTCTTTGCATGGGACCAGAGTTACTGTAGGTAATGCTAGTAAAGCATTCGTTGTTGTACTAGTTATAGCATGTCTACACCTCAAATGTCCTGCTTTCCAAAAGAGGATTTGCTATGTGTTCTAAGGTGTAACGATACCAATGTATTCTGGGTTGAAATAACAGCCCTATTCTTTAATACAAGTTGTGGCTAGCGTGTGATTGCGAAGTGCTGTAAAGTATATTTAAGTGGCCACCAGAACAGTTCATTCCCACTTTTTGAGTCATGCTGCATGGAAACCTGAATGGTCATTGTTTTTAATTAGAAGAAAAAGTCATTTTTAATGAATCCCTTTTCTCCAGAATCTGACTTCCTTTTGAAGACTAAGAATTACCCAGAAGCCCTGTTCAGTGTGTGATGAGTTCATCTTTCTCAGAAAGCAAAATTTGCTCACAGCAGTGCGAGGGACATTTTAGGATTTCATCTTGTATCTGTCACTTTTTGCTGGGAGACAACAACCCTCTAGTTACTGTGCATGACCAAGTCATACAAGCATCAGAATAATGATTCAACAGTGTCTCTTGGCAGTCAGAACATATTGCCTTTTTTTTTTGCTCTGGCTAATTTATGCCGGTAAGACTGGGATTAGTCTCGCAATACCAGAACACCAAAGATCTCCACCTACCGAATGTGTGGGGATTTCGAAATGCAAAGTTGCTAGAACGGAGCGAGAACAGCCTCTAACAAACCTACGGCCCTTACATGTCCTGGATTCAAACAGGCCAATCACATTGTCCACATGCGTGGGGGCGTGTACGCTCTGTTATTGGTAGATGTTGTCGACGGCAGGGAGGCGGAGATTTTGGCGAAAGAAACCTGCGACAGCCAGTCACATTCTGGATCTGTTTATTGGCATGGGGAGAGAGATTTTTTTAAAGTGAACAGTAGAAACAGTGAGTGAACTGTTTGTGTGAGTCTGTTAGCAGCTGCACCAACAACAGTTCTGTGCTAGTTCTGTGTTTTCTGCTATGCAGGTCTTTTAAAACGCTATGATTGTTTCCACTTTGGTGTTTGGTGTGTACAGCTGTTAATCGACACTCTTCAAATCGTGACAATCTCTGCTGTGTGACCAATATGGGTTCCACTTTACAGTCCCAGTAGTCCATTTTATATTCTCTAATGTGTGCATATAAATATTTAGGCTGTTTCCTGGGAGTGCTAAGGGGCCTGATGTTTAGAAACCTTTCGTCTATGGGTGCTTTCACAGCTAACCTGTTTGGTTCGGTTAAAAGAAACTCAGGACAGTTTGCTTTGTTACTTCGATTTGCTTTGGGATGCTGTGAAAGCTGTCAATCAAACCTTGGTGCGGACCAAACAACCAAATAGAGACAGCCTGAAAAGGTGGGTCTCGGTCCGCTTCCAAGCGGACTCTGGTGCAGTGTGTTTGTGGTGTGAAAGCAAACAAACCAACCACAGGGTTTTATGATAGCAGATGTGTGAGTTTAGCATGATTTCAAAAGCTAAACTACTAATAAATCCATCTGTTGATGGTGAAATCTGTTCACGTTACCTGTCAGTTTGTATAACTTCATGTTTAACAATGTATAATTTTTTCCCTTGGTCCGGACCAAATGAACCCAACTACAGGTGTGAAAGCAGCCTGAATGTCAACTGCTAATGTTAACCTGAGTGTATATTTTCTCTATCAGTTTAATTAAAATTCTAGTGACAAGCACACTAATACTTAATACAACAAATGACAGCGTCCATGTCTGTGTGTGTGTGTTTCTCAAACTTGTGCATTCCGCTTGCATCAAACCTCATTGTTCCTCCTTGTGGTTTTAGTGAGATCCATTGTGGTCTGTGTGTGCGTGTGTATGTGTGTGTGTGTGAGTGTGTGTTGCGGTTGCCGTGGATACTCTATGTGGTACCAAAATACAGTATCTGTTCCTCTTCTGCCTTCAGTGGTAGTGACGATGTGTGCCTTTGCATGTGTATGTGCGTGTGTGTGTATGTGTATGTGCGTTTGTGTGTGTGTGTGTTTGTGTGTGTGTGTGTGTGTGTGTTTGTGTTTGTGTGTGTGTGTGTGTCTGTAAGTGAGGAAGCAAGTCATGCCTAAAGGAGGAAATGAGAGTCAGCTGGCAGGAAGTGCCACTGTGTGAAAGAAAAAGCAAAGAAAACTTATAACTGTCAGAATTTGAAAAACGTCTTCTAATCAAGGGTGGTCCACCATTGGATATGATGCATTTTACTGTAATATGTTTCATACTAATTGTTGAATTAATACTGGTTGTCTACTGGTTGTCTACGCAAAGCCTTCGACAACCCTAAAGACCAAATAGGGAGATTACCAGGGTCCAAATATGTATACACCTTTACAATTAGTATACAAATACATTCAAAAATCCAAAGTAGACTTCAAAGAAAATAGGATTGAATTGAATATGAAATACTACTACTGAGTAATAGCACGTTTTTTACAGTAATGCATGCAACATAGTCCTTCAAATGAAAGGAGGTATACGAAAAATAGAAGCCAAAATACAATACAATGAATATATTTTATATACAACTCTAAAGATTAGTGGATAGACACTATGCATACAAAATCTACACCATCAAGATAAATGCATATCAGGAGGGCCTGAATTGAATAGAAATTGAAATTAATACTGGCGTCATAATAAAATGACCTAAAAATAACCGGTTGAACCGGTATACCGCCCAGCACTAGTTTGTATCATCAACATTCTTCCAGTAGAAGATTTAATGAGCCATTGTTTATGTCTCAGTTGCAGGGTTTGGCAAACAGCATGTAACCTTTACCGTTAAATTGGGAAATTTGTAATGTTGGCGGCGGTGTAGTCAGCGTTAATCCACGACAGGATGGAATTGAGATGACCGGACTTATAGTAAGTATTGTTGCAAGTAGCCAATTAGCCAAGCTAATACAAAGGAAAATTGTGTAATAGCAGGTGGGTTCCAAGATTGCATTTTGGGCCAATGCTCTACTGCTCGGACTACAAACATTCATATGCAGATATGTGTTTACAGAGATTAGTCTTGGACAGGCAGGAAGACTGAATTCTCCTCTGTGCTGCCTCTTGGCTTCTTTTCTTGATTAAGACAGATAGACATAGATCCCTTTTGGGCTCTTACCAGCAGTTATCTGAGCGTGTGTAGGGCTGGAGAAGGTGGCAGAGTTGAGTGCTGCAGATTGGCGGGTGTTAGCGGAGTGTTGATGGTGATGGTGGTGATGGTGGTGAGGAGGCGTCAGCCTCATCGAGCTCCGTCTCAGCTGCTCCAGCTCTGTTAGCCTCTCGGAGAAAGCCAGGGAGCCGGATTTGACTTCGTCCATCTTCTGACGATGACCTGGGAGAGAGAGATGGAACATGGTCATTATTACCGGGGGTCACATTTACATATATATATTGCTCCCTACAATCTTAGAAATAAGAGTTCCAAACGGTTTCTTCCAGAAGGGCTGAGGTTCTACCCAGAACCATTTGCTTCCGAAGAACAATTTTTTGAAGAAAGTGTTTTCCAGGGTTAATTGTGAGACTAAAGGTTCATCCAAAGTGTCCTAGCTAGCACCTTTATTTCAAAGAGTGTAGCATCGACTTGCTGCACTTTCAATTGAAAAGTACCTGTTACCACAATTGAAAAGTGTGCTACACAAATATATGAAGAGGAGATTTGTCAGCAGATTACGTCATGCTTGTATTATGATTATATAATCCAGGGATTACAGTAACAGTTACAATCCAACACAAGCTTAATGTCCCGACATTGTTAACACACTCTGTCTGCTAATGTGTTCGGGAATCTGACGATGGGCGCCGCATAGGGGTCTGGCTGTCTCCCTGTGTGTGTGTGTGTGTGTGTGTGTGGTGGTCTGTCACGCTGTCTGTGGTGTTGGCTGCACTTCAAAGCACTGAGACTGAGCTCCAGTTACAGGCACTTCCTCCCAATGGGGGAAGTGTGCAAGTGTGTGTATTTATACTGAATGTGTGTATGTGTGTGTGTGAGTGTGTGTGTGGGCGAGTTAGAGACGAGTGATGGTTATTCACAGCTGAGCGGAGCTGGCAGGAGTCTTCCTCTCTTTCTGTCACCTCACGACTCTTCTGAGCAGTGTCGCTCAGTTCAGTTCCATTTAACCTGAATCACAATTATTCATATGACATGGCGTTTATAGAAGTGTTTATTGGCACTAAAGGAATCTGTCTTTCTCTCTTGTTTTCATCTGCCATTAGAAATCCCCCATGTTGCATCACTCTGAGTGGGAGAGGAACTCAGTGTTGCATCAGGTTCCTTATTGACTCACTCAACTGAGAGTTTATCTGAAGGGATTAGAGGCATGTCTTCATTAAATATCTAGTCTATAGACTACAATACATGTTGATGACAAACAACTTTCAGTGATAGAATAAAAACATGAGATTCAAGCAATATTCTATACAATTCTGTACTAAACAACTGCCGTGTTTCAACTTTCTGAGGCCGGTATGCAACGTAAGAAGAGATTTATTAAGTGTATTAAGATCAAATGTACATTAGTATATTAAAAAGTAATATATTGATGAAGAGTACTACTGTAATTATTACCCTAATCCTAATCTAATCTCACTTTTCTCAATCGATGGACTGTCCCTCAATATACAACCCTATCAGCAGACCAGCAAAACCTCCATTTTACATCCAATGCTAACATTTGAACATTCTTGCTTTTCAATATCTGTGTATGTTAACTGTGGTGTGGTTAAGGTGAGGGAAAGATCATGGTTATGGTTTTTTAAAAAGCATCCAGCGTTGGCACTGAACATGGTTATGGTTATTCATGAGGCAAAAGAATCTTCCAATAGAGGTTGGGATGAACATTCGAACAATGTTTGTGTTCTCCAAAGTTTTCTACATTAGTTTTCTTCTGGGACTGCCGTCTGAGCGGACGTTCAAATATGAGCAGTGTACATGTGGATGGGTTATGATTGGCATTAGTTGCCATGTGTAGGAATTGTTGTTCATTTTGTGACATCAACTCCGATCATTGCAGCAGCTTTCGAAGATTGACGATGCTGCTGCTGACACTGAATACACATGCTGCCTTTGTGGGCAGTAACCCTGTGGGACTCCACATGTCATCGTATGCTGAGGAGGAAAATGTCAACATCCTGTGTGTCAGTGTCACTCACGCCGTGGCTCTCTCGGACCGTCCACGGTAATTTTAATGGCTCTCTGGTATGTGGCCACCTGAGGAGGGTTGGTGAACACAGTGATGGTAAGAGTGAAACTCTTCCCTAGGAGAGAAAAGGAGAGGACAAAAGGGAGGAAGACAGGGAGAGGATAGTCAGAGAAAGAAAAAAGAAAGGAAACAGAATGGGGGAAAAAGGAAAAGTGTTCATTAGTATCTTTTTCAAGTAATACTCTCCTTTCAATCCCTCCACTACTTCTCTCCTCCCCCCCCTCTTGGTCTGCTTAATGCATTAAGTCATGTACGTCATGAGCCCCCAGGCAGGAATAAACCAGATACCACACACACACACACACACACACACACACACACACACACACACACACACACACACACACAGAAAGAAACAACGAGATGAAGAAAGAGAAAGTCTGATAGACTATTCCATTTTCAGGCAGTTTTGTTCACATCAAGTAGCAGTAACGACACAGATTCACACACACACACACACACACACACACACACACACACACACACACACACACACACACACACACACACACACACACACACACACACACACACACACACACACACACACACAATGTGAATGTGGTGCATTTCCATCAGCTGGTTTGGAGCGAACAGACTCGGCTACAGTGTAGTTTGGTCAGAAGTTTGCACTATGAACTACGCATGGCTGTAATCGTCCAGTAAAAAGAGTTTTAGAAGAACCAGAAACAAAACTAGTCAGCTTAGCCATCTCACCATCTGTTATTGTTCTTGACAAGCATGCATGCATTATGGGAATACCCGGGAAGATGCTGAAAAGGGAAACAGCTCATATGACTAGAATGTTCCCTACATCAGAATCATTTTGGAAAAAAAGGCTTTTTCATAATCCATTAAGCACAAAAAACTCACAAGAAAAACACCTCGAGCGAGTGTAAAAAACGGGTTTCACAACTTAGGATGTTTCATTGAATTTTGCAGCAACTATCAGTTTTTCATTCAGTCAGTCACTTAATCAGAACTATGGCTTAAAACATTATGAGCGCTGATTTAGAAAAGGTAGGCTATAAATAATTCTAAGGGACTCTTGCCAGCCAATCAGAAACAAGTGTTTTATTTGACGAAGGTATAATCCAAAAATATCGACCATAAAACACTCAGTTGAACCCCTGGTGAACACAAGCGTGTACTACACGTTTATAGGACTATGGACACACGTGTGTGTGTGTGTGTGTGTGTGTGTGTGTGTGTGTGGACCACTGCTAGCCTCAGATTTGGAAGTAGCACTCACTCAACACTATGCCTGCTGCAAACACACACACTCACACACGTGCAGATCACCACTGTTGTTATGTGCCAGGGCTGGAGTAAAGTTTCCCCATGCAGACAGTCTGATGGCACACACACACACACACACACACACACACACACACACACACACACACACACACACACACACAGCAGACTAATGTGGGTAATGCCAGGTGTTACTCTCACTTCTCTCTGTTTTCTCTCTCTCTCTCTCTCTCTCTCTCTCTCCCTCTCTCTCTGAACATTTCCCTATTACATTGTTGCAGAAAACACTGATGACTTGTGAAATGTTGTCATAAATTATGTGCATACAAAATTGAAATTGATATTTAATTAAATAGTTTCATTTTAAAGAACAACAATTGAAAAACCTGTATTTCCGAAGACAGCTACAGTCGACTGACTAAAGTGTGTTTCCACATGATTTGCATTGATATACAGACAGTGCACATGTTATTAAATGGTTGTACTCTATTACTTTCTGAGCCCCTTCAGCTTTTCCATTGTTTTACTTGTTTCATCACGGATAGGGCAAGAAAATAGGTGTGGGCAGCATATCAAAGCAGCAGGGACGATCAATAATCACACAGCTGCAGGTGGTGGAGATGCAATCTTTTCACCAGACAGAATATTGATATTGGACAGTTTTTCGCATGACAACTACTGTATGGTCTAAGTTTGGGAGAGATTGTGGTTATGCAAAATGAATTGTGGTGAAGGTATGGTAAGAGTTAGGCATCTAAAACACCTGTACGTTTTAGGAAAGATTGTGGTTATGGTTAGGAATAAAGAAAACATGTGTTGCATGTCTGTGATGGGACGCATCCACCACCGCCCTGCATTGAAGCGCCATCCAATCATTAGTTTTGGTTTCACCCTGTTCTGTGTAAATAACGCCGGTTGTCAGTGCTGTGTAAGAGCTTCTAAACCAGAAAAAGGTAAAAAAAAGGTTTTATTTCTCTGCTCTTTCCATAATGTTGTCAGACAGAGGGTGTGTTTTCACCTACCGACGTATTGTTGAGTGTGTATGTTGCTCTATACACAGTTTGTGTGTCGTATAAATAGAGTAGAGTATAGAGAAACATGGAGAGCTTTTCTGTGCAGGTTGTTTACAGGGAGAGTTTACAGTAAGAGATCTGGGCTGATAGAGAGAGACAGGAGGGAGAGAACAGCTGAGGTCGTAGTGTCTGTTGTGTCTATGAGGCAGCCGGTGGCATCACACGCACACACGCACGCACACGCACACACACACACATATAGATTACTAAATCACAAAGGCTCGTGTGTGTCTCGACAACAGTGTTTTTTCCGGGACTTTCTCTTTATACACCACTATGTCTCTCTCATTCTTTAAAGATAAGAGCAGCTTTCAAACATGAGGTGTGTGTATGCGTGTGTGTGGTGTGTGTTTGTGTGTGTGTATGCGTGTGTGTGGTGTGTGTTTGTGTGTGTGTATGCGTGTGTGTGGTGTGTGTTTGTGTGTGTGTGTGTGTGCGTGCATCATGTCAGTGCTTGCTGAGTTTCGGTTGCCCCAGTTTTCTCACAATCAGCCAATCAGACGGAATCTCTTATTTACATCATCTTCAACAAAGTAACGTGTGTGTGTGTGTGTGTGTGTGTTCACACAGAGTCTGATATTGGGAAAGAGAAAAATGATGGTCCTGTTTAAAAGCGGAACTAAAAGAGAGACAGAAACCTGGTTGCACACACACAACTACACAGACATTAGTGGTAGTAGTCTGAACCAGGAAACAAACACACAAGACATGACAGATGTGTGTAACTATTGTGTAAATGCAATCGCGTTATCAATTTCACATCCAACAACAATGTGGGTGGAAAAACATAATCGACTGTTCCAAACCAAGAGAGGAAGCAGCCATTAGCCAGTTAGCGAGCTATGCTACTAGCAAGAAAGCAGCAAGGAAGCTTGTCATCGTGGATCCACAAGACACTGGTGGACGGAGTCAAGACGAGACCAAGTGTCTGCTTTCTGCTTTCAATTTGGTCGGACAAAAGTATCTCGAACAAAACTTGGCAATTCATATTCTTTACTTTTAGACCCACACACACATAATAATGTCCGGCAGACATGCTATACCAGGTGTAAATGTAATCAGGTTAAATCATATCTAGATACAATCTGAATACAAGGACGCTGCATTAAGATGCTTATTACTGAATCATTATTTTACTATCGCAAAGTCACCTGACAAAATAAACAGATGCACAGGTTTATGACAAGTGTTGTATTGTGTGGCTATGGTGGTGGACCATGTCTGAGTCGTCTCACAGCACTGCGTCATAAAAAGACTGTTGGTGGGGTCATGTTGTTTCAGGTACGGATGAGATGATGAAATATGATCCTGGTTTAAGAACCAGATTAATGAGTTTGAAGTTTGGCCAGATGCCAAAATGATCAGAGCTGTGTGCACTGTGTGAAGTGAGTGCTCTCATTGATATGCATAAAGGGCCTGCAGTGTTTTGCTGATCACGGCCTCATTCACTCCTGAAGAGTCTTTAGGAAAAGCTTCTTGTGGACAGAAGGCTGTGTTCACATTATCCGGTTTAGTTTCACCAGACTTGAAACAAATGATTGGTTTTCTTATATCATCACTAAATCAGCAATATCACTGTTTATATTGTGATGTTTGAAACATCAGAGGTGAGTTAGAAGGACTAGGGGTGTCACGAGAACCGATACTTTTTATAGTACCACAGGTACTGCAGCAACACTTCCTCATACAATGATTTGTATAATATTTAATAAAAGTTGCTCCTCATTTTTGATGCGTTTTTCTTCAAAAGCCAGCAACACGTGTCAATTTCTGCTTGTTACATGAAAACAGTCTTTCAAAATAAACTTCCGTCTTCATAGGAAACTACTTAGTTAGGTTTAGGAAATTATGGTTTGGGTTAAAATAACTACAAAGCGCCGTAACTACATTACGCAAGTTAGGTGACAAATAAATGAACATTGACTTCTCGTTTCACATTGGGGAACAAACAGCAGTCTCCTGGGTGAAAGATCACAGTCACATTCACCAAAACCAGTATGCAAACTGTAGTAAAGGAGTGTATGTTGAAGTACACAGTGTTATTGTTCTGTTTTTTACTGTGGTATCAATTTGGGAATTAAGAATCTTGGAATTTCACTGGTATTGGTATCAACTTCTACGTTTCTATAACTTCAGTGAGGAGCTACTGATATGCAAATCCACACAGCAGCTCTATATTGACGTGAGCACTGTGTACTGAGTGTATCAGTGTCGCCGGGTGTTGTAACTAAGTGCTTCTGCAAAACAGGGAACACTGACTGATGATGAGTATGTTTGAGAACGTTGACTCTGACTCCCACACACACACAGAAACCACTAGTCAAACCACTAAACCATTCATTGCGGTCGGCAGCTAAACTGACCACTTCCCACTCAGACAGTTAATGACATTTTAGAGGTTTTAGATGAAGAAACTCAGCTCAAAATCTACAATACACAACCCGGTCTCCAGAAAAAATGTTTTCAGATTTGTTGAATGTCGCCGCTTTAGGCAACAAAACCTCAAAGGTTAGAAAAAAGTGAATGGTTTATGTTTTAATAATAACGGCACAACGTAACGGCACAACGTAACGGCACAACGTAACGGCACAACGTAACGGCACAACGTAACGGCACAACGTAACGGCACATGGTAACGGCACATGGTAACGGCACATGGTAACGGCACATGGTAACGGCACATGGTAACGGCACATGGTAACGGCACAACGTAACGGCACAACGTAACGGCACAACGTAACGGCACATGGTAACGGCACAGCGTAACGGCACAGCGTAACGGCACAGCGTAACGGCACAACGTAACGGCACAGCGTAACGGCACAGCGTAACGGCACATGGTAACGGCACAACGTAACGGCACATGGTAACGGCACATGGTAACGGCACATGGTAACGGCACAGCGTAACGGCACATGGTAACGGCACAGCGTAACGGCACATGGTAACGGCACATGGTAACGGCACAGCGTAACGGCACATGGTAACGGCACAGCGTAACGGCACATGGTAACGGCACAACGTTACAGAACAATGTAGCGGAACAATGTAGCGGAACAATGTAGCGGAACAATGTAGCGGAACAACAAAATGTTCGCTGTACTTTGTCCCTTGCTCTGAGCAAATGCAAAAACTTTTTGTCCCTGATTTGCAGAAACGTAATATGCCAACATTTATTCCTGGCGGCTAGGCTTGGATATGTCCAGGACCCTTCACCAAATACCCATTTATCACATCGTCACATCTCGAGCTGGAGACATGACTAGCAGAAATCAGAAAC
Source organism: Leptoclinus maculatus (assembly GCA_032191485.1). NCBI lineage: Eukaryota > Metazoa > Chordata > Actinopteri > Perciformes > Stichaeidae > Leptoclinus > Leptoclinus maculatus. Next base: position 265,861 of record JAVDOI010000060.1, on the reverse strand, counting down.
TGTCAAGAAGCCAAAAGTCAACAGATAAGTCTTCTATATGTTTCTTCTTGTCAACAAATCCCAAACCTACAATATACTATGAATCCTACTGACAAGTATTGTGTGTATCAAAGCCTGATATCTCCACTTCCTGTGTGCCATAGAGCTCCATTAAAAACACATCAATGAGTCAATCTTGATATAATGTTTTCATAATTCTTCCGGGATGCTGTAGATAGTTCTAGCGATGTAATTGGATTAGAAACAGATACAATTTTTGTTAGCTCAAACAAAATAACTTTTTTCTTGTGTATGATTTCTCTTATATAATATATATATATATAATACGTGTGCTTGCAAAATCACTTTTGTGCACCAAATCTGACATCGATGATATAATGCAATCGTCCCACTGCCACAAATACTCACTAGAGCACTTATATATATATATATATATATATATATATATAGTTCATATTTACAGAGAAGACATATGAATTAGGTCGTGGTTCCCTGCATTAACCACTGTGATCAGCTTTGTTTTGTCTGTTAAAATACTGTGTGATGCTGGGAGAATGAACCTCATTGTATTCTGTGCAGTTAAATTTGCATGAAAACAAATTTCTACACATCATCTTTCTTCATTTGAATTCTACTGCGCAATAATTAAATTAAGTATGCTATTTTTTCAACGGCAGAACTGTGGAATCTGTCAAATATTGACAGTTATTCCCATATTTCCATTCAGCTGGGGAGTAATTTTATGTCAGTGTTCGCAGAGTGTGTGTACACAGGACGGCTGTTTTAAATAGATTAGTTGGGACATTTGCCTGTGACTGATTTAGTGTAACTGTGGTCTAGTGTGTCCGTTAAAGAGAGAGAGCGAGGGGGGGGGGGGGGGGGGAAGAGCGGGGTAGACGTTGAATGGAGTGTTACGGGGAAGTTGTGTGAACACTGTTTTTATTCATATGTACTTCCCCTAATTTATCCGCTGTGTTGTGTGCTTGTGCAAAACACACGTATTAAACTTCAACCAGAGTAAGATTGGCTGACACTGCTCTCACTCCTATTTGGGTTAATGGATTGTGGTTTGGGCTGAAATAAGTTTGTCACATAACTTAATAAATACATAAGTTATGTAACACAAGTAAGTTGAACAAGTACACGTTGACTCCTGGGTGAAAGTTTGTTTGACCCGTCCATCCACCTCGACTTCCTCTCTACATGTACTGTGTTGCTCTTTATACTTCCGTAGAGGCAGCCGGCACGTCCTGGCTCGTGATTACATGGGTTATTGATCATTTACAGTCAATTCCTTTGGCAGGTGTAAGTACGGACACTGAATGAGAACACTCCGGTGTGTGTGTGTGTGTACCTCTTCCACTGCGGCCGACAAAGCGCAGGTCGTTGAATCTGGCCACTTGGTTCTTGATGGCGGCTGTGGCGTTGCGAAGCTCAGCAGAGAAGTTCTCATCATTTCCTGCCATCACCGTTACCAGGGTGCCATCGGGGGTGTCGCCCAGGGCAACCACCTAGTGACCGCAAAGAAGAAAGAAGGAGAGAAGATGGAGTGTGATTTCTGAATGTTTGGTGCTCAGTCAGCCTTTAGATGTTCAGCTTTTGGTGGTTTTTCTGCCCGGGTTGTTCCAGGTTTCCAAATGATAAAATAACTTTATTTATACATCACCTATCTCAACATACAGTACGTGTCTGTCTATGAATGGCTCAAGGTTAGTATAAAACAAAGAAAGATAATATTCATTGATTTTGTAACTTCTGTTGTTTTTCTTATTTGGGATAAACATGTTCAGGGACAAAAAAAGACGTTTGTCTCATGCTTGTACATCCTGCTGGATCCAAAGTAAATGAAGGTGCTGGTGTTATCGTCTTGAATAAACCCACGGTCACACTGAGAAACAAACAAGTTTGGACTGTTTGAGCTCTCAAATGTCATGTAAAGGATTCAAATGATGAAATAAAAACGTAAATCATTTCCCTATTGAAAATGAAAGAAGTGTGAAATGGAAATGTTTAACACTCTCTGGAGAGCACGTTCTCCTGCTCCACACCTACACAGATATACAGATATAGAGCCAGGGAAGCTGATTTCCATATCAACCCTAATCACACCGAACCATCAGTGAGCAAACGGCCGCGGCTAAAGCTGCTGGACGCTTTCTTTTTGAACCCCTGAGCTCTCAAAGCGATGACCACAGTTTGGGTTTACCTCTCAGTTAAAGCATTGTCCTCCAGGCACATGGGTCTCTATTGTTTACCTTCTAAGTTGCCTTGAGTATTAGTTGAAATATCAATATGCTGATGTTCCAATAATCAACCAGTGACATGTATTGATCTGAGCCTGCGGTGGAATGTGATTGGATAAAGTTCTTCCTTAGTAATAAAGCGACTGGATGGATCTTGGCCTGTGTGTGTGTGTGTGTGTGTGTGTGTGTGTGTGTTCGTTAAACACATGTCAGTGTATACCAAGGTTGTAATAGTTTAGAATTTTCAATTTCTTTTACTTTAGTTTTGACTCGTTATAGTTTAGTGTCAGGTTTGGACGTATCAGGAACGCCGCGTCAAGTCGTTACATGCATAGTCGGTTTACTGAACGGGCCTGTGGGCCCTCTAAGCTGTCGGGCCCCTGGGTCTGACTACACGCGAAAATGTCTACAAAGATGTCTCTCTGATTCTGTGGCTCCTGTTCTTATGGAGAAGGGGTGGGGCCTTTACAGGGGGACAATGTCTCATTATCCGCCCCATGCACAGTGTCTTTTCAAAATAAACCTCCATGCCTGCCTGTTACGTGCATACATTTCAAAATAAACTTCCAACGTAGGTTTAAGTAGTTTTTAGGTTTACTTGGTTGGGTTAAGTAAAATACTGTGGTTTGGTGGTTGGGTTTGTTTGACCCAACTGTCCTCCCCGTCCTCCTCGCAGAGGGGACTTTTACAACAGTTTCTCTGAGCGCCTAATGATGACGTGGATGGGTTTGCATTGGAGTGAGCTGAAAGCCCTGTGCGTCTTATTCCGATGCTAAAAGGTGACTGGTGCGTCGGTGTCAGTCCAATTGACCAATGGGAGTGAGAACAGGCTGTGTAGGAATGTTTAAATCTTCTGATTAGGGATCAACTTGAGAACTCTTACACTAACAGGCTCAGGAGAAACAACCCCTGCTGATTAACAGTAGAGCTGAGCCGAACAGCTTGGTTACATTTAAAGGATTAAAGGATACATCGTTTTTTTATTCAGGTTCAGTTAGGTTTAGTTTATGACGATAACCCTGGTGTTTACACACACATAGTACCTGTGTGTGTCTTGTCATGTATGCACCTGTGCATATTTCAGTGTTCATGAAAATTGTGTGTGTATCCATGTATATGTGAGCGTGTGTGCATCATAACAGTCATCCATTATCAGTAAAAGGCAGTGACATCCGCTCATGACACTCATAATGATGCATAATGCACCAAACTCACACACTCACACACACATGTGCGAACACTAATGCATAAGGCTCAATAAATCAATCAGTTGTGTGTTCTGCGGCTAAAAGCTGCTTTTCCACAAATGCATTTTGTCTCAAAGTGCAGGGAAGCGTCCACATCCACACACATCGATACACGATGATGAAGAAATGCAAGAAAATCATACTGTTGAAAACATCAAATGAATGTGTTTTCTTGGAGAAAAATAGCATCAAACCCTGTAAATTGACATTTATGAACAGAGGTTTTGCACAAAAGGAATTGTAATAATATAATATAATAATATAGTATTGAAGAGATTCTGGCGTAAAAGAAGTTGGTCCTACTTGTTAGTCAAATTAAACATTATCTGCTGAAAGGCCTCGTCACAGAGCCGAAACCGGGTTTGCTCATGAAACCATTTGGAGATATGTGCTTTTCATGGGACAGCGTTGTCGTCTAGGGACTAATGGTAAGAACAATATTTTGAATCCAAATTATTATGCTGAAACTTTCTCCCTCTCACTCTGTTAATTGAATAAAAAGATCGATGCATTTACTTCCCTTTAGCTCCAAATGCTGTGAAACGCCTCCATTAAGCTGATTGGTGCTGAAATAATGAGTCTATGACATAAATGAAACATAACCATTTATAGAGAATAATATAAGTAATAAGAGTCACTGATTCCAGCTACTCAAATGTGAGGATTTCCTGCTTTTCTTAGTTTTATGTTATTGTAAAGATGAAGTACAGTAACGCAAAGATCTCAGCTTCCAGGACTAAAATAATGAGAACAGATAAACATTTGATGAATTATTTTAGGTGAAGCTTCTTATTCTGCCGTCTTGGCCAAGACTCCCTTGCACAAGACATTTTGAATCTCAATGGGAAGATATGCTGGTTAAATAAAGGTCACATTAAAAATAAATATGAAAACGATCCCCTGCTGTGGCCTCAGCTGAATGAATACTTCTAGTTCTATTCTACAACTCGCCAACATTTGATGAGCCTTATTGAAACATTTTGACACACGTTATATGCATTATTTACAGTAAAAGTAGTAATACTGCAGTGTACAACATACATTTAAAAGTACAGAAGTATTATCAGAAAATGTACTCAATGTATCAGAAGTAATAGTACTATTTTGTGGCTCCTTTTTAGAGTTGAATGATTAAATAGATTATGTTATTAGTTGATTATGGATGTAATCTTTATATGTTATAGTTGGTCAACATAGAGCAAATGTTTTATTTTATATATATATATATATACACACATATATACACACACACACACACACATTGAGTACTATACTTGTAATGTAATTTACACAGTTTTGTTTTTAACCTGCATATTCATATTGCTTTATAACAATAAACCCGACACATTTAAAGCATTGCATAATGACATATAAGGTCAAGTATCACAATGTATGATGATGTGTTATAATTCTCATAGTTGAAATACTTCATAATATTTTAATGATGCATTATAATGTGGTTATAAGTCATTGATTGCTTTAAGTAAAGTGAAAAAAATATCATCAGCAAAACCTTGGAAAATAAATACATCAAAGTATTATGATAATTGACCTTGTAAGTCATTATAAAAGGCTTTATAATGTGTTATGATTATTGTCATAAAGCATTATTATTTATGGGTGCTTATAATAATGAGCTTATGGCTGTCAATAAATGTAAAGTAACACACACCTTAAAAGCGATGGGCAGCGTCTTGTTGCACCTCCAGTGTGTGGGCAGCACCGAGCAGAGGAAGTTGGGACTGTCTGTCTTCGACAGCTCACCTGGATGATCTGAGATCACCTGTAGAGACGCCACCGTTACTGAACTGAAGGTTTAGATCAGGGGATACATTCAACACGGTGACTTGCATGTCATCGTACCTCCACCATCCCGCGGTCAGCCATGCGCAGTTTGCCCACCAGAGCGGCCCCTCCGGCCTCCTGGGTGCCCAGAGGCAGGGCCTCGGCCATCTTCCCCCCCGAGGCCAGGGTGGTGGAGGGGGGGGTGTAGCGCCGGCCCGGGGCTGGGTCTGAGAGAGAATACACGAGGTTAGTTGAGTTAAAGTTCATCTTTGTGCTGCTCTAAATACCTCCAGATGATGTTCTGCCATGAATGCAGATAAATATGAGAGACGGTGAACCTCACAGAGCGCTTATCAATTCATGCACAGAGGCTTCAGCTTCTGTTCTGGTTCCAAATGGGAATATGTTCCTTGTCTATAATAACTGATTGAATATATTTGGGTCTGGGACTGTTGGTTGGACAACACAAGACATTTGAAGACGTCCATTTGGGCTTTTTAGGGGATATTTGCCACTATTTTGTAACATTTAATAGAAGAAAGGATTCAGCTGAAGAATCACAGGATGATGAAAACTAGTGTCAAAGAAAGAGGACGTATAAAAGAGGACGTATAAAAGAGGAGGTAAAGACGAGCACTCAGATGAGACTCAACGACCGGTAAAAGTCATGTATATACAGCACATGATGACACACACGGACTCCCATACCACAGTGTGTAGTCATGAAACTGAAGACAGCAGCAACACTTCTGCTCTCTCAGCTTCAAATGAACATTTAGGAGAGAAGTGGCACGCTATCAACAAAGACGTTACATTGACGCTTCAATTCATGTAACACGATAAAGAGAAGAATAAAGAAAGCCTCACAGGGACTGTGATAAATAATCTGTCTGTCTGTCTGTCTGTGGCTCTGCTGGTTTGTCAGTCAGCCAACCCACAACTGAAGCCACATGCTGGCGGTGTGGAGTTTATCTTACAGTTTGATTGAAACCCTTGCAGTGCTGCGGCACTGAGCGCTCAGCCACCGGCTGCTGGTTTAACACAGGAGCCACAGACACATTTAGAATTGTTTGAGTTCACTTCACAGAAAATAATCCCATAAACAGTTCAGTTCAGGGGCCAATCCACGGCAACTAAAAGGTGCATTCACTCTTGTGGAGATGTGGAGTCCTATGTGATATTTTTGAATGATCTGAGAAAAAGAAAAACTATTTTTTTTTTTATCTAGAGAAACTTTGACTATTTAAATAATACAAGTATAATAATCAAGGTACCAGTTAAAAGTTAGTTTGTTAGTGAGGCAGTGTTAAATAAATGCTCATCATGTTAAATAAATGTTCATCATGTTAAATAAATGTTCATCATGTTAAATAAATGTTCATCATGTTAAATAAATGTTGCTCACACTCAGCGGAGCGGCGGATTACCTCTATAAATTAAACTCTTTTAATAAAAAGCATCCTTTGTGACTCCATCTCAAAGGATGATGATGTCATTTGAATTTAAAGAAAAAAAGGAGAAAAACTAAACAAGAGCAGCTTTACTACGTTATGTAGATATTTAAGATACATATAGAAATGCGATATATTTTTAAACAAGTTTTGCTCCTCAGCTAGAAATCTCACCATATGTTCAAATACATCATAAGAGCATCAATATGGCAATAATTCATTATTTTACCAAATGTTATAAATATGGGTAAGTACTGATGTACTGCGGTATACAGGGGACTATAGTTAACATGATATTTAACTTGTTACATTACAGAAAACATCTTTGTGAATAATATTTTCCAGAACGCGTCACACTGCACCTAACTACTTGAGAGTAGATTTGATAACAATACTATAACTGAGGCAGTCAGTGTGTGTTTGTGGTTTGTGTTCAGACTGAACAATAGAAGGTTTCTGAAGTACATGTGGCCTCCCAACACCACAGCTGTTCTCATGTCCACCTCCACTCACACCATCCTCTGATAACGAGCAGACACGCATCATAACAGAGAGAAGGGGATGCATTCATGATTTTATATATATATATATATATGTGTATAAATATATGTAGATACATATATATATATTTATACACATATACATTTAGTGTCTTTGGAAAGACACTCGTATAATAAAGCGTCAGAGAGATGCCTCGTACCGTATTTTGCGTCCCACAGAAACACCATTTGTGCGCCACAGTGCGTCCACAGATACGCGACTCTCCCGGTCTTCCCCGTAAACCTCCCGATGTCTCTTGTTGACAGCGCAAACTGCAGAATATTCTCTGTGTACGTGTCGAGAGTTTGTCACGTTGTCGACTTCTTGTTGTCTGCCCGTAAACAGAAGAAGAAACATGAACCGCCCGCTTGCGGCGCTTTATTCCGTCCAGACGCGCCGGATTTGAAAAAGCCCGAAACCGAAACGACGTCCAGAGCTCTGGGGGGCAGAAGAGAAGTCCCTCAGACTGGTGATGGATGCTGGGAAGTCTTCAAAGCTCCTCGTGCCTCCTCGCAGCCGAAGTGAAGCTTCCACACATGTTTGGCACCAAAGTGGAAGAGAACTGACAAGACGTGAAGGAAACAGGAAACTAACTAGTTTTAACTTTCAATCTCGGATCCTCCTGATTTAAATATGATGCTTCAGGACCGTTACAAGCAAGCTGCGCTCTCTCTCTCTCTCTCTCTCTCTCTCTCTCTCTCTCTTTCTCTCTCTCTCTCCTGCCCGGCTATGTCTCTCTCCCTCCCCGCTACATGAGTGGACATCCCGGCTGACGGCGCCAGGCTTTTACCGGCAGACCCTCCGCATTTGCATCTCAGCTCTCAGCCAATGGAGAGGCTCGCCGCTGGCTGTCCGAGTGGGGGATTGACCAATCAGCGTTATGTCCGTCCGAGAGGAGGCGGGGTTTGTGGTGAGGGAGCGGAGCAGCACTTCCTCCTGCGCTGAACGGACTTCATCTCTGTGATAAATCAGACACCGCGAGGTGAGACCACGCGGGACCAGGACTTCTATCTGTTGCTGCGTGGAGACAACAGTGAGCCCAACTTTCACACTGTTTCCCCGGATTCAAATAACAACGTAATAAAATGTGACAGCTTGTGTGAAAAGCGTTTCCAGACCTCTGAAAGTCAACATACACACTGAGATGTTCACGCAGAGGTGCATATTAACATCTGTCTGGTGTCCTCCTCAACAACCGGCTGTGTCTCAACAACCGGCTGTGTCTCAACTCCCGGTTGTCCGCTCAGAGATAACTCCGTCTCGGAGTTTTTAACTCGGGCTGTCGGTACCGGAGACAGACGATAGGGGGCAGTCGGTGATCTGAATCATGACAGAGAGCCACATCATGGATTCACCATCCATGTTTATGACCAACAGTAACTTATTCTTATTCATTCTAATGGGTTGAGACAGCTCTGGCATTATTTTATTGTGTATTTACATTGTTCTATGATTATATATGTTTCTGACTGTATCAGAAAGTGTATTCATGATTCTGAAATTGCATTTATGTTGAATTCTTTTTTGTGGCAGATAAATGTGTGACGTGTCTGATGATCGGTAACTTGTCACTATTGCTTCTTATCTTGTACAAAAAGAGATATGTTGACTCTCCTGGTTGAATACAAATAAAACATTGTGGGCGAATCCTGACAAAATTCAATATCACAGCATTACTGATGTAGATAGGATATGATATTTATATTATTTATGATTTTAAGTATTCTAAACCACATCATTTAAAAGCATTTTTTTCAGCGTGACATTGATTTAAATTATGATGATTTAGTGGAACAATATTTTTAAAAGTAAATATTTCCAATTATTTATAATGTTAAGTTTGTTGAATTTCATTTTTTTTATTTTAAAACTAAACACAAAATAAAACCCCTAATGAAATAAAATAAAATAAACAGATACATTATTATTAGGATTGACTAATATTGAAAGCAAATACAAAATAACCGATAAACTGAGGTGGATTCAGCTCATTCTAGTGTTTGTCGTATGATGCTACAGAGAAACCAAAATACTAAATGAATAAAGGAGGCCCAGTCTTATTTTATCTCCACACAAGAAAACAGCACTGTGATGTATTTATTTTGAACAAACAGCTGACTGATGATGAAGTGTTGTGTGTCAGCTGTTCAGCATCAGTCATCTCAGCATCCCAGAATGCATCCTGTTATAACTCACCTTCAATTTACATTAAACCCGATGTTGTAAGAAGAATTCTAGATCTAAACATACAACTGAAAGGAGGTTTTACCAGCTCAGCACTGGTGATATGTCTAATACAAACACAGTGTGCTTCGTGGCTTTAACAATTGATCTCTCTGGTAATACAATAAGCTTTGGAAGCAGAGAAAGGCCATAATGGTTTTCATTTTATAAGAAACCTCATAATGAAACATAATAACTATGAATAAGTTGAAATTTAAATACCACTGGATCAAATGCACTGAAATATTATATATCTGAATTTGTGGTTTAAATTCCTCTCTGAATTTTCCAGTTGGCCATTTCAACGTTTGTGAATAAATCAAATAGATTTTTTTCCTGGTTTGTAGTTGCTCATCTGAACGTATCTCATACCTCATGGTCCCCATCAGCAGATCAGGTTGGTCAGTTGGCATTTTATGAATGTTTAAAATGAATCTAGCTTTAAATTCAGTGGTATTAAAAGTATTCAGTAGTTATTACATCATTATTACATGTGGTCGATTTTCATTAGATGTTTTTTATAACATTTTTACATTTTGTACACATTAAAGGTAGTTTTTGGTTCCCACTTCGCAAAACCATCAAACTGTACAGTTTTGTACTGGTTAAAGGTCAGTCTGTGCACCTGCCTGTTTCATAAGGCCTTTTTAGGAGTCAGTCGATTGGATCTGAGTTAAATCAACACGCTGTCGGATGAGTTTTAGCGAAACGCCAGTCTGCCTCTGCATCCATCCCTCTGTAGCCAAAGGGGGATGATAAAAAATGTAAATGCCTCCACTCTGGTCCCGGCCTCAGATGGACGTGACGTGATTTGCCCTTGGAAATATCTATTTTTCACTTCCTCATCCAGTATTTGTCTTTTTTTTTTTTTAAACTTGTTATGCAAAGATCAGCTGTGGACGAATTCAAACATCTCAAAATCGTTTGCCAAGAATTCACTGATTTTTCACAGATTGTTAAATTGCATAAAAACCTGGATTCAAGATGAACAATGAAAGCATGCTAAGCACACATTTCCCTTACGTTTCCCCGGCTGGTTTGCTGCTACACGCACAACGTATGAAACCTGCAGCTAAAGGACTTCTGTCAACCTGCAACTTCATCAAACTTAGTGTCATTAAATCTGACACTGGACATTTATTCCTCATAGAAGCACACTTATAAATAATTCAAACACTGAAGGGTGAAACTATATATCTGTGAGGCCTTCTGCCAAGTATACACACAGATTCTATAGAAACAAAGTGAGTTTAGATGCTCGTAGCAATTCATATCGTCATGCATCATCATAGATGTGTATCCTGAGATGTTGCCACAAAATGTCTGAAAGTTTAATATTCAGCGGAAAATGTGTCATCATTTATTTCAGAACTTGATGCAATGCATGAATTCATCCATCTCTTAAAATACAAATGCATATTGTCCGTTTTGAACAAAGCTGTGCAGCTATACAGTCCTTTACATGTTACAAGGTTACAACCTGTGTGTTGGGGTAAATAATCAAAATGAGATGGTGACCGTTTAAAGACAGAAATAAAACAGGAGGAGGAGAAGGAAAGAAAAGACACGGCAGAGGGAGAGGAGTTGGATTTCACTCAGCCAGCGTTTCCCACTGACGGACTGGTAAGGTGAGCTGGTCATTGTCCTCTGATCCATAATCAATACCCAGTCGCAATCGCCTATCAAAGTTATTGATACCAGCATTGCTTCATATTATCAGCCGCAGTATAAATACGATTCCTCAAACTGAAGATATGCCCAAGAAAGGTTTCCACAGAATAAGAGCAACATGTAGGAAGGTTACGTAGCTCAATGTCATACTGTCATTTAGAATTGTTGGTCCATCGAGGGCTAGTACTAGAGGAATGTCAAAGTATTACTGTCTATGGATACTTTCACATTTTTAACAAAGGATATTTTACTTGGAAATAACCAATGGCATACGATACAGCATCATCCCAGCAAATATTGCTACCAGCCTTCAAACAACCCAAACATTTCCTATCTTTGTTTCAAAACTAGTCAAAGTTGTTTTCAGGATTTCCTGCAGAAATTCAAAATAAAACGCAAAAAAAAAATCACCAACCAGAAGACCAATATCTGAGTATAAGTATAACCACTCCCTGAGTTTACAGTCCTAATGGACTCAAGCTCGTTACTGTTTGTAAGGTCAACTAAAAAGGTGCAATTGCTTGTCTGTGACAGGACGCTACTTGAGTAACACCTAAAACTCCCCAAAGAACTCCTAGAACCCATCCAGGACTCCTGGAGTCCCTCAAGGATTAATTATATCGCCTCGATAAAGTCTTAGAAATCCAAGGAACTGAAGTTGAGAAGTGTAGTGGAATAGTACAGGGATGAGAATGACTGGAGAAGTCTTTACCGTTGTTAGGTCAGTTCACGCTGTAGCAGCCACATCAGTGGAAGTGTTTCAAACTACCAGCTTCATGTACGAGAAGCTCAACATCATGTCAAATACCTCAAGAGAAAAAGTGCCATTTAAGTTTTGAGCGTTTCAAGTACTACAGCGTGTCAAGCTTCTCAGAACAATGCAGTCACCAAAGATTAACATGGATTATTGTAGCCACAAATTATGTGAAGGTAAATGAATAACTAAAACACTGATTAATATTGAGTTCAAAATAATAAAAACAGGAAACGGCCATAAAGACCAGACATGATGGGGATGATGATAACCAAGTGGTGTCAAGAAGAATGCACTTTACCAAAGAGTCCGCTGCCTGTCCGGCCCTTCCTCATCAGGTACATGGCCCAGGACAGGGGGCCAGAGGTGGAGAACGTCCCAGGGTTCATGCTTCAATCCTGGGTGCAGAAGCAGCAACAGCTGGGGCCAAATTTCCAACACCCAGCGGGGAAGAGAGCAGAGAGGGTATCAAGGGTAAAAATGAAAAGACAAAGAGGGAAATGGGAAGAAATAGAAAAATATAAAAAAAGAAGAAGGAGGAACAAATAAATAAGGTGTTTCTTTTACTTTTTGTTGTCGAGGATTCCAAAGTTAAAAGTCAACAAAAACACTTCAAAGAGAATCAGAAAACTCATTCGACAAAGAAGAGCTCCAGCCTGTCCTCACCTTCTCAAACGGCTTTTATACCCCTCACCCCCCCCCATTCCCCCTCCCTCCATCTCACCCTAGATATTAGTAAAAACCAGAAAAGAGTGAGGGAGTAAGAGGCGAGGAGCCAGTCAAGCTTAATTCATTCCCTCCTTCTCTAAAGCGTAGCCACAGGGGACACGACTCCACTTTGCCCTCAGGCTCTTTAAAGCTGCTAATTTCATTTAGCTACTCAAATGATTTTTCTCCTGTTTTCTCCCTCCCTCCTTTCCTCCCTCTCACCCTCCCCCCTTTTCTTGCTATTTGGAAGTTCTGGTTGAAAATTGAGGTCACACACTTGAGTGATATGAGTTTGCTTGACTCAAGTACTGAAGCTGCCGATGGCTGGTTTGTCCATTCACTACGTTTTGGATCCGTGTTCATAAATCAGATGGATCCAGATGTTGCTAGCGACAAGCTAGCCATCACTGCTACCATGTTATGTGGAGCTCTGACAATAATAGAGACTGGCTGCTTTGCCTCTGATGTGCTAGTTAGCTTGAAAAGCTAAAAACCAACAAACTCCTGGTTCTAACAGTCCTGTCTTAAACTACAGCATCACTTAAATGAGTTAACTAAGCTGGAAACCATCAAATGATGAAGTTCACTAAGGTCAACGATGTTACCCGAGGAAGGACGGAGGGAAGATACAACAGACAGCAGTAGAGGAAACAGAAGAGGAGAGGTAATGTCTTTCTCTACAAGTTGACTACCAACATACCTTTTTCAAAACCTGTGTCAAAGCTAGAAATTAATTTAATAACTGGAATCATGTTCCAGGGACCTGGATGTCTCACTGTCTCACTGGGACATTAGAACCGAGTCCTTGTTAATGTTGTACTTTTCCTACCAACCCTCTGAATCAATAGAGCTGTGTCCAGTGAACTATGCTCAGTGTCAGACATTTCATTTGAGTGTTTGAATTATGTGTGTGACATTCATTCACTAAAAACGAGTGTCTATGTCACACGCACTACTCTCTGCTAACAATCCCACAATGCATTGTGTTGCAACAGCAACACCGCACGTCTCAGTGATGAACTAAAATGATGATGACTCAACATAGTTTTACCTTTAGACCCTTAACCTGCAGACATTTTGACTTGTTCTATTGGAAAGGCTGAGCAGAGAAACAATACAGTGATCAGTGACACAAGATCACATGTGTGTTTGTTTAATGGCGTCCAGACCAGCCGGGGGGGGGGGGGGGGGGGGGTTGATTATGTTTTTTGAAGATGTTGGATACTGACCCACATATTTTGTTTCTATTCGACAAAATACTCTGTTAAAGGGTGACCAGACACCACGAAAAATGTTGTCCCGATGATGATTGTCCCGAAAATCAGGCTAAACCCAGATTTGATCAATAGCCTAATAAAACATGAAACAGTGATCGATAGATACCTGCGGATCATTGCTGCACACAGGATCCAAACAAAACCTTTCGCCAAGTCAGCAGGAAACAATACAACTAGAAGTATCAATCTGTTCGTTGAGACTGAATGTAATGCGCTGGAGGTCACATGACCTCGTCTCCTGTCCCTAATTTAACCCCTTCTGATCACCCTAATCTACTACTTCAACATAAATTCATTCATAACGAGTTATTGTTAACACATTTTAAATGTCAAACTCAAGTAGAATTGTATTTCCATTGCTCTCTGCTGGTAAAAGTTGAATAGAGATGAACTACCAAACCTCAAGGTGACCACTGCACACACACACACCTACACACACACACACACACACACACACACTGGTGGACAGTGAGCTCCCCACAGTGACTCTCCCAGAAGCCCTTTGGCTGGTGACATCACCACAGAGCTCCCCGTGTGTGTGTTTCAGAGGGAGACAGAGTGTGTGTGTGTACACTGACACGTGCGAGCGACAGCCCTGTAACCCTCAATGGCAACCTCAGACCAACAGTGTGTGTTACTGGCTCATGTTGAGCCACAGTGGTTGTCTGAGGTATTTGTTCACAGTGGACCCAAAGCAGGCCCACAAAGCTCAGCTCGTCCTGTATGTGGTTCCGCTCTAAACCGCACTACGGTGCTCTGGTAGGCAGACGCATTGGTTTGGTACAGCAGGAGCTTTTTCACAACGATCTGCTAACACAAAGTGAGGGTGTATTACTGTATTCAACCTATATCTATAATGTGTGCTGTTACTGTATAATATCCATGCAGCTGCTCGCTGTCTGACACATCGCTGTGCTCATCCTCACCTTTCACCCTTCCACAATGCTAAAATGTTTAGGAGTATGAAAACTAAATTAATTTCTTCATTTTTGAGATTCCCCCAAAATGTGGTTTTCAGGTTTTCAAGGGTTCCTCCTGTGTCAAATAAGAGCCCTCATATTAAGCTCAGCAGGGACGGGCTTCAGTGTTTGTAATAACCGGCCTCCTACTTGTTATATTATTGCATTATTGTTATAAATTCACGTCGTACAAGTTAAACTGTGTGTACATATTGCTGTATTTGACACGGCTTGTATTTTCTCACAGCCGTCCCTTGCAGTGTAATTAATGGAGAAACAATGTGCCATGCTCCATGAAGGTGCACTTTGTTGTATGCAGGGACAACGTTCTCAGGGTCATAAACATCCAGTTTCAGTTCTACACTATAACCATGAAGACGAAAAAGAAGCCAAAAAGAAGTGACGCCCCTCTCTCTCTCTGCCAGCGGCTGTCTGTCCCCGTCGTCCCCTGAGCTGAGGCCACCCTGAGGCCAGTGACAGTGGCACGGTAAGGATCAATACCACACACACACACGCACACACACACACACACACACACGCTGCCACCCTGAGCGAGGGATCGATGGAGGGATGGGGAGAGTCTGGGGAAAAGAAGACCTCCTCTGGTTTAATCTCTGGTTTCTCATCAGCACCTTTAACACTTCATCACTGGAACTAAAGCATCTATAAACATACATCCGGTCTGGTGCTCTGATCGTAGTTTAAAGTGGCAATCTTGAAGATTTTTATTTCAATAGAGTCACTATCTATCCCCTAATGAGGTAACACAATGGTGATTGCAGGAGCAGCCACAGTGAGCTGCTGCATGAAGACCTGCAGGCCACAGGCTGCACACCGAGGTACCAGACTACCCTCAGACCTGTGCCGTGTGCAGCACAATGATGGACACAGGCAGCCTGATCTCACAGAAGGACCAGGACTTGTTAACAGAGTGTTACCTGGTGGTGTCATGTCGTGTGTTCCTATTATGAAGCGATGCCGAGTCCATTAGGATCCTTTGTTGTGGTGGACAGATGAATTCCCAGGTTCAACAGAAACATGTTTTAATATAAGTTCATACGGGGACGGATGGGTCAAACACAGGACTTTCACCCAGGAGACTATTATTTATTTATTTAGTATTATTTAAAATTAGGATGTTGTTGTGGTGAATACCTATTTGAACATCTTCCTTTAAAACTCTTTATTATTTAGAGAGAAAGAATTTGATGAATAAACCAAAATTATACCACGGTATTTAATAAAAGTGTATGAAAGTATTCAGTGAGCAAATCAGATTGTCATACCCCTGAAATGACTTTAAAGCCTGATTCGGTTTTATTAATGAATTGTGCATCCATACAGATATAAGGGCAACAGGAACATGATGGAATTACAGTTGAAAATATGAATTTAGAACATAAAAATGTAATTTATTCGAGAATTGAATACTCTAATGTTAAAGTAGATAGGGAATTGAGGATTTGGAAAGAGATAAATTAAATTCCTGTGCTTAATCCAGTATTAACAAGTTCCAAGAATCCGCGATGAAAGGTCACATTTCACAAATAAATGTCCTTGAATAGCCTCAAAGGCGCCATCAATCCCATGAACACACATGTCCATAAATCATGGGCCGTCAGTGTCAGTAATATTATTCACTGAAACATCCGTCTCATTGTCCAAACACTGAGCTCAGTTATTGTTTCACACACATTTAGGATTTCTATCTTCTTTGTTAAATCCTTTTGAAGCTGATATTTACACATTTCAGCGTGATGTAGAACTTTTTACAGTTGTTTCATGATTTTAAGGAGCAGCACTCTATGTCTCCTGTGAGAAATGTGTGTTCAATGAAGTTTCCTATAATTATAATCATCATCTTTAATGAAAGAGCAACAGTCCAATGGGGCGTTTGGTGGTATATTGTGTCTTATTAAATCTGTCTGCTTAGTCATGGTGGCTGTCTCTGATCATGTTAATCAGATCCTCTGTTCATTCTGTGATCCAGCACATTTGGTGAAAAGGAAAAATGTTGTGGAGGTTTAAGAAATCCGCTCCAGTAATAAGAACTGCAAATGTAAAAGGTTGGATTGCTATTATTTAAAATTAGAAACACACACACACACACACACACACACACACACACACACACACACACACACACACACACACACCATAGAAAGCAGACATGGATGAGTCAGTTCAGACACTTCAGAGCTCAGTAGATTTGTATCGAAGCACTCTCATCAATTGATCAATGACGGAGAAGTTAGCAATTGTCTCTAGTTAACAGAGCAGCCGATTCTACCACACACACACACACACAAACACACACACACACATACACACACACACACACACACATAGATGCACACACACTTCGTCTATAATTCATGGGGTGTATTGTGCGGATGCAGTTAACTGCCGCTTAAAAGTAATTAATTGATTTTCTGACATATCAGTTAGCAGCAGCACCAAATGACACACACACACACACACACACACACACACACACACACACACACACACACACACACACACACAGGATAAAATGCAGACTTGCACAAGGATGTCCGCTCACACACATGCCCAACACACTGATATTGATGCACTTCCAGATTACACACGCATACACAAAAGACTCACACGCACGGTTGTATGGTGACACACACATACACACATGAACACTTAGCTGTATACAGTTGTAACATAACCTCTTATCACAACACACACACACACACACAGGTCGTCTAAATAAAGTCTTTATTGTGAATATTATTGTGAATATTGTCCATAAAATGCATAATTTGCACCAAAAAACACGATGTCGAATTCAAATGTGAATTTCCACTGATGTTTTTATCAAAAAGAGGTCTTCATGTCCGTTATTCTACCAACTATATATTGACTTGTGTGTTTTTACTGATTACCATTTTTGCTCAGATACATGTTTTGCACACTTGCACCCTTCCCTGCATGGGGCCACTCAGCCTGCTGGATTACTTTATGGCACACAGGGGCGTTGCTTTATGGCATTAACCGGGAAGGGGTGCTGTTGTAAAGCTTTCAGTGTTTCTACCAGCGGCAGATGGAGGAAGAAGTGAAAGGTTGATTGTCAGTAAAGGTCAGCAGAGGTCACCATGGGTAACTAAGAATCATTTTTACATTAAGGAACTTTAGGTCCTGAAGAAGAACTGTGAAGACGAGGTAACATGATGGATCTTGCTCTATTTTTTAAACTAGTCAGGAAGCCGACAACATAACTTTGTTTTTAACATTAATAAACATTACAAGTCAAGTCTGTCCCTCGTCCTGTCATTGATTCCTGTGGCATCTGGTATTTCCTTATCTTGTGAATTAAGATGTAGACAGGAAGTAGCAGTGTCTAGGTTTGTTCCAATCAGCAAAGTTCCACCCTGCTAACTCTGCCTCCAAAGTCCCTGAACCACTGAAAAGTCCAACATGCAGGACCGTCCTCCTGGAACTAAATGTACGTCACCGGTAGTTTAGTTCCCTGCAGTGAAAAAGCCCTATAATACACTAACATGTTTGTTAAAAACTACAGTTTAAAGAGTTTAATAACTCTTTAACCCTAGCCCTATTTTTAGGCCTCTGCTCAAAAATTGCATACCCATACTAAAAAGAGTGTATTTCTCTAACTACAAGGTCTATTTGAATAATTTTGATGTTATAATAAAGGTAACACTTGTGAGATTTGTTCAGATGTGTAAAATATATATGTTAATGGTTAAGAGTAAATGAAGATGGCACACAGCTCAAATTGAAACGTTTCAGGTTTGCCTGAAAAAAAAAGCACTGAAAGCATGATTATCTCTTTTGAAGTTTAAACCTCTCCCAAATCATAGCACACTATGTGAACAGTCTCACTGCAAATTTTGACTTTGATAAAGTGAAGCAGAACAAAATTAGAGAGGTCAGACGAGGTCATCAAAATGTTCATTTTGGAACCAGCTGTTCCATTGTAATTTTCTATACTATATAACTATATATTTCACTTGTTTTATCAATAATAGTGTTCAATCTATCCAAATACAGCAGTTTGGCTTCATTTTGAGAGCCTATCTGAGCCCTGTTTGTGTCTGTGATCCATGGTCTGAATTCCAGTTTCTCTGTGTCTATGGAGACCTAAGTCAGCAGCCCATTGGTCGATTTCAGTGAATGAACCCTCCTTCGACGCGTCAGAGCCTATAGAATTGAGCTGGGATAACGTGGGAAAGATTTACAGAATCGTTAGCCAGTCAGAATCAAAACCGCGCCGTCTGTCGCGAAGCACTCGTACCCTGCCTTATAAAAAAACCCTGTCATCACGGAAACAGTTCAGTGACACACAGGATATACGTAGAACCGTTTTTTTAGCTCCAGAACCGGGAAATTATGCCTTTGTCTACACGAAAACAGCGTTTCTGATTATTATCAATAAAGCGTTTTTTGGTTCTGGTGCTTGTTTGGCTGATATCTCTGTAATGGTATGTAATGACATTTTGAAGATATCTCTGGAATCTGTGTCGAATTCTCTTGCTTTCTGATATCTTGGTTGTCCGTGTTAGCTTTTAGCTTTGTGTTGGTAGCTTTGTCCGGAGTGCGTAGCCGGCGGACTCATGGCGAAAAATACGGGATATTGTGGTAAATCTTCTAGTTGAAATATTAGTTGTGTAGAATTGTGTTTGGAGCATGTAAAAATGGCTTACATGATATTGTTGCCCAGACTTTTTTCTTTAACTGGGTATATAACATGTTTGTAACATTCATTATGAAAAGTGCATTGTACGACACGCTGTACGCTAAACTGGGGGCTCTCGGGCTAATTAAAGGTTCTCTATACATTCAGAACATTAATAAAGCAGCAAACAACCTTTATGTAAAGATATTGAGTAATGGCTTCCTGAGCAGAGAATGAAGTCTCTCTCCTTCTGTGTGTGGAGAGCTTCTCCTCTCTTTGTTCACATATAGCCGAGCTGGCCACACTTGCTTTTAGTTCATGTTAGTGTATGTTAGTGCATGTGAGCGTGACCCACTTGTTAGCTCACAGCCGCTCTGCACTGCTCTCATTCGTTTACAGCCGTCCCGACTGACAGCGTTGTCATGGAGGTGTAATGCCCACCCTCCTGTTCCCCCTCAGCTCGACACTTTTAGCTCCGTCAGCACTGTTGCTGTTGTTTGCACTGTTAGCGCTGTTAGCTCCTAGCCATCAGCTCAGCCGCTGCCATGTTGAGAGCCGGGTGGTGCCAATAGAAATGCTCTGAATTCCACATAGAGAACCTTGATAATATTGGGAAATTTTTGGGGACAGTTGAGCTGAGCTCAGAGCGTCCACAGACGTTGCATGGCACCTGTTTTCAGCATTAGTCCTTTGTGTGTGTGTGTTGAATTATTCAACCGGCCTCTGTGATGAGAGGAGATGGGCTTATTCCTGCTAAACTAAAAATTGATTTTCTGACACAAGAAATGAAGAGAGAGAGAGAGAGAGAGAGAGAGAGAGAGAGAGAGACACAGAGAGAGAGAGAGACAGACAGACAGTCAAAGTTAGTTAAATGTTCATTCTTCCAACATAGAAACGGAGAAATGGAAATAGACAGAAGTGAGCAGTGTTTCTGAGCGGGAGAGAGAGACAGGATGAGACAGAGAGACAGGGTGAGACAGAGAGACAGGGTGAGACAGAGAGACAGGATGAGACAGAGAGACAGCATGACAGATAGAGAGAGGAAGATAGAAGAGCCTCAGGCTGTGTTTAGTGCAGTTTGAATGGCTGAGCAGGTGCATTAGAGCAGAAACCTTTAACTCTCTCATACACACACACACACACACACACACACACACACACACACACACACACACACACACACACACACTGCCGGCTGGACAGGGAACATGAACGTCACAACTGATCAGAAACGTTTACTGCAAGGACGTCCAATTCTGTCCATTCCGTGTGTGTGAAGTAGACAGAGATGAGTGAACTCACAGTAGGGCCACGTCAACACACAGTTTACCCTCCATGTTGGCCTTCTGTTCACATCATAGTGGAGCTTCTAAAAAATAGTAAATATAAAGTATAATATAATATATACCGTTACTTCTGTTAACAGGGATGTTGAGATGCCAACAGAAACAACCCTAAGGGACAGAACAGAGGTTTGCAGTAACCAGTAACCTCGACAGTAGTCACCAGTGATGTCAGAACAGTCCAACCAACCAACCGTTGCACTTCCAACAAGACTTAAGACAAAGCTCATTTTTGTTTCGCATTACTCAAGCATTACTCAAAATCGCCAAACTCAAGGCTACAAAACGGCAGTCCACAAACCAATGGGTGACATCACGACATCCACTTCTTATATACAGCAAAATTGCATCAATTAGTGTCTTTACATTGACTTTGAATGTTCTCGTTACATTCTACAGCCATGCTAGCAGCTCTGTGAGGCTGTACAGAGGCACAGTGGTGCTATGAGCTAGATGCTAACATCATGTTTCTCAACATTGGTTCCTTTTACCGTGACGATTGTTACCTTAACCTTAAAGTGCACAGCTTAACACCCAGCTTTAGCTTGAGCACACCCCCTCACAGATTCCATAAATGCATTCTGAACCTTGACACATCACCGCCACATCCTCCCTTCAGCCCCCCTGACACTCCCACCCAACCCCCCCACAGCTCGAGCTCTGTCAGGTTGTTACTCCGGTCTTCCTCTATCTGTCCTCCCGTCTAAACCGACACACTTTGGACATTTTAATGGTCATCAAGAATGAATGTGACATCGCCTCAAAGTGTCCCAGGTTACATCATCGTTTTTTACAGATCTTTTGGGGTCAAGTGAACCAAATAACTGGATTTCTCTGCAAAAGAAGACCTTCTTCTTCTATTGGAGGCAACCCTCTAAATCCCTCCTGCATGATCCTCAGTTGCATCATATCCCCAAAGCTTTGTAATAATTTAATTATTAGGTTTTTTAATGAATTTCAAAGTCATGCATTGTTATATACTTAGACATAATGATGGTCTTTATCAGATCTAATGAAATGCGTGGCCTCCTTCAGCACACTGGCTAGTGTTATTTTAGTAGTATGTGTGGATGCAAACGGGGGCAGCAGTGGATGGAGGGATGAGAAGAGGACTGAGGAGGAGATCCTCGAGGACACGAGGGTCTCTAGAGATCAACAGAGAATCAGGACGTCTTTTAAAACTTATGGTTATTAAAGAGGCACAGCTATTTTTTGGGGGATGTAAACTAAATTACATAACTGTACTGTGATGAAACACATCATGGTGTTAATATTTACATTTCTTACCCAAATAATACAAATTAAAAAATAATATTTTTAAATAATTTGGGTTAATTTAGCAAAAACAATGTTGGAATTGTACTTTTCAGCAAACCATGGATACGTTTGATGTTGAAGTTTATGAAGTTTGCGTTTGGCCCGTCCACCACCACTTCCAGTCGCCCTTTGTGGACTTTCTCACTTATTAGAATTATAACACATCATTTCAATAACGGTCACTCGATATGCTAAGTCACTTCCTCTAAACAAAAAACATTGACATTCAACGTATCCTGTCTGGGCTGTTTGAAAAATATGACAAAGTTGAAAATACGCCATATTTTAAAATCATCCCATGTTACTGAGCAACTCGTGCCTCAACCCCGGTATCAGTGTCATAACGCAGGAAGCAACGTCTTGGTCTGATTTGAATAAATAAGTTACTCCACTGGTAAGCTACAGAATGATAGAAACACCTCAGCCGCCCTTGAAATACAAAAGTCACATATAAGATGTGTCTGACGTTGTTGGAAATGCGTCATCTAAGACTGTTGCCACACAATTTCCGTGTCCAGCTGCGCTATCAGCTGTATGCTTTATCCTCACATGCATGCTCAGTGTATGTGAACTTTATTGTGAAATGCATTTTCAGCCGAGGTAGTGTGGACGGATATAATATCTGAAACATGTCTACAACACTCGTCTGGACAGAGATCCCTTTTCTTTTAAAATGCGACTTTCAAAAGTAGTAGTGTGAATGAGTCAGGGTGCTTTTGGGGGACGGAGTGCAACAGTTTGTTGTGACACAGCAAACATGTCATTTAATAAAGCAGGACATGGTTACTGTAGCTCAGTAGTGAAAGGGGATGAGCCCTCCATTCATTTAATGAAACTGACATTTAAAAGTCACTGTGTGTAAATGTAAAAGAAAATCTATATTAGCACAACTTCTTGCATTGTTGTCTTTCCCACAACTGCACTATCCTACTGTAAATAACACTTTACTTACCAACTATACAGCAAGGGTACATATATATATATACAAAATAAAGATTTGAGGATAAACTAATTCGGGAAAATTCTTGCTGCTAACAACTGCTGGTTTTGGATTAACTTTGTGTCCAAGGTACAGGTTTATCATGGTTAGTTCATTTTAGTCAGAGAACACTGTTCATTACTAACAAGCACACGCTGTAGATACAAAGGCTACAGCTCAATACGCCAGTCACTATAGACCGCCACAAAAATCAATGGCTGTTCCATGGCCTAGATCATTTGTGACAGTCAGAGAAGCAGACACCATTCACACCCCTTAGGCTTTGGTTACTTTGTGCTTCTTGTAGCGTGCACGTGTGTGTGTGCACGTTTGCATGCTAAGTAATCTGACAGGTTCTGGAAAACAGAAATGGATCATCAAAGTGGAAGGAACCAGCAGAAAGAGCCAATCAGACAGCCTAAACCCAACCACACAGGGACACACAGAGTCCCAAACGAGCCAATGAATAAATCAGAAGGCTTAGTCGCTGGGCGGAATTTACAATACCGAATAGAAGGGCGCTAATGGGTTCGGGCCACACATACACACACATTAAGGCAACACTTTGCATTCACTTGTTAACCACAATGTGGGGACAAATGGGGATGGAGGGAAGAAAGGGGGTGAGGAGGAGTGAGAAAAGGGTGAGTCGACTCTTTGCATGACTTCTTCGTTAACCACAGCACTGAAGGGACCTCGCCTCGCCTCGCACAGGACACCTGTCCCACCAGACTTTACAGACACGCTCTCGCCATCTCGCCCATTAAGGCTGAGGGGAACCAGTGTGGTTTGGAAGAAAACGGGTTGGAAACATTGCAAAAGCTCCGGATGATCAGAGGCTTCATCGATCGCCAGATGGCTGTTCGCTGTTGGCGGTTTCTTGAAACTTCGGAGGAGGTTAGAGTCAACAGGGAAGTGTAGCGAAGCAAAGAGGGCGACTGAAAATAGAGATGGGTGACGACATCTTTTAAAACCAACGATCCCAACAAACAGTTGTCATAGTTTATTATGAAAGTGAAAGAGACAATGAGAGGTCTGTCTCCGTAAGCCTTACCCAACTGCAAACCTTGACATGACCACTGACTTCCAAGTCTTGCAACACACACACACACACACACACACACACACACACACTGCAGGCTGGTGAGCTTGGATTGGGTGCACACTGTGGTATGGTTTCAGCTTTACCATTAATTTAGGTCTGTGGCCTAGCTGGTGGTCCCCCTCACACACACACACACACACACACACACACACACACACACACACACACACACACACACACACACACACACACACACACACACACACACACACACACACACACACACACACACACACACACACACACATACTGGAGCTGGTCAACATGTTGATACTCTCATCTGCAACGAGCATCAAGCACATTACCCACAGTTTGTCCAGGGTTTTGCCTCTCAGGCGACATGCAACCTCATTGCCAGAGGTTGTTGAGATTGCAGGCCTCCACCCTCTGCATTATTTCCACTAAAACAAAATACATCAAGCATCAAATTAATAAAGCTCTCTGGTCTTTGTGGTACAGATGCAAGTATTATTATATTTTTACAATAGAGAGCTTCAGGAATGAGTCCTAAATCCCAGAAATGAGTTTTTACACGTCGTGTTCC
This sequence comes from Leptoclinus maculatus, assembly GCA_032191485.1. NCBI lineage: Eukaryota > Metazoa > Chordata > Actinopteri > Perciformes > Stichaeidae > Leptoclinus > Leptoclinus maculatus. Next base: position 241,052 of record JAVDOI010000060.1, on the reverse strand, counting down.
CTCGTCTAGAAGTCAAAGTGTTGTTTGAATGTGTTTTTGGTTAGATGTCTGAAATAAGGTCTGTAAATAACACAAGCTGAAGAGATTTTAACGTTAAGTTCTCCAATATAAAATAGGTCAGTAAACACCCCTCTGGTGAATTTTGAAGCTTTTGACGTGTCTTAAAAAAGAGTCTAAATGAGACGACTGAATGTCCTCACTAGAACACTAGTCCTCCTTTAGCTTAGTGGTGGAGACGTGAAGTCCCGAGGTGTTGATTTGATAAAGATTATCTTGATGTGCAAAATGTGTAAATGTCATGAATGTTTGTTTGCAACAGAGATTATTTTCTGCAGTAATCCAACAGCCAATGGAAGAAAACTATTGGCTTTTAGTGGAAGGAACCACCTACAAAAATACGTCATCCCTGCAGCTCTCTGTAGCCAAACCAACATGTGTAAAGAGTGAGGTGTTACTGCCCAACACTGCTCACTGTTCAATCACAAAAGTCCTATTATGGGTGCTTGATGGATCACAATTGATTTCAGTGGCCTTCAATGAAATCTCACAGACTGTTCAGCCAACTTAAACTTCACTAGTGAACAGGAAGAGGACGGTACGATGCCGTTCCTCAACACCTGTGTCAACATATCCTCATAAAAGACTTCCTAGGATATCTTACGAGAGGTTATTTCTTATTTTATGTGTGTTCTCCTACCAACGCAACACCAGCGATCACAAACCCCTACGGTGCACAACTGGTTTAGGCAACAAAACTACTTGGTTAGGTTTTATTTAGTAAATGATCGTGGTTTGGGAATGAGGCCAATAAAAGTCCAAAACCCTAAGAAATATCAGCATGTATGAAACTGCATCCGTCGAATGTTACAAGACAGCAGGGCAGACGCTGTCCAGAACACGCTGATATTAAAGCATTGAAGCGATTACGCAGGCGGTCGGAAGGAAGTGAGAGAGGGCAGCAGAGAGGGAGGAGACGGAGGAGGAGAGATGAAAAAGAGGAGAGGAAATGAAGGGATCTTTATTGGAGCTCCGTCTTCCTGCTGCAGCTGACGGAGGAGCACAGGAGGAGGACAGGAGGAGGGAAGCGCTGTAAAAAGTGACGCTAAGCTCTTGCCCAAAGAATGCGCTGTAACTTTGGCAAATACTGTTTTCTGATCCAGCACATGATCTCCAGATTCTGTGTGTGCAGCTCTACTGGAGAGAAGAACAGCATTCGTCCAAAACATTTCCCTCAAACTAGTTATCACACTGATTTCCAGATATAGATTTGACCTCATTCAAGACCTCTTTTACAATATTATAAGAATGTGGTTGAAGGAAAGTAGGGAAGACGGCAGTTTTTTGACAGACGGACTAACAATTTGAGGGTTTGGGCTTTTTCTTGGGTTTGTTGACATTAGAAAGATATAGACCAATTCAGATTTACCTTTTTTATGCATTTACTTTAGACATATGTGTCAGATGTACCACCTCTGATATGATGGAGTCTGATAACATATTTAGATTTCAGGAAGAAACACTGCATATATTATTCATGATTATTGAGATAATATCAGCATCATTCCATATCATATCACTGATACATTGAGAATGGCATTATTTTCTTGATCGTGCCTTGAAATAAATTCAATTCACCAAAAATAAAACGAACCGGACGATGTGGGAACCCATGATAAAACCAGCAGCTGAGTGTTGACATTTCTTACAGGGGGAGGTGCACAGATCTAACAGCAGAGCCCGACTGTGTGATGTGTGGCCAGATCACCACATGGGAGCCACTGTGTGTGTGTAGGTGTGTAGACTGCATGTGTGTGTGTGTGTGTGTGTGTGTGTGTGTGTGTGTGTTGAATCCGAATAAGGAGAAGATGGATCCATAGAAAGCATTCTGTGCTTATTCCCAGGCTTCAAAATGAGAGCCAGAGATCACAGCTGGACAAATGACCAAAAACACAGAGAGAGAGAGAGAGAGAGAGAGAGAGAGAGAGAGAGAGAGAGGGGGGGGGGGCTTGGGTGAGAGAGAGACAGATAGAAAAGAATGGATGAGAGACCTCATTGAGACCTGATGGGGCTCTTTATTTTTGTGTGAATCATGATTGTGTGACTCGACATATATGGACCCTCTCAGTATGCTATGTGTGCGCTCGTGTGTGGCTCCAAAGCGCTGAATCATGATAATTGTAGCAGACAGCTGCTCAGTGAGACTCCTTACTGACTGTGATGGTTGGACAGCAGGAAGTGACACACACCTACGCACATGCACATGGGCTCCCCCCAGAAAGAAAACTGTAATTTAAAACAAATGTCCTGCATCTCTACACGCCTTCATCTCCACAACATCCCAAGTAATAAAATCAACTATTTATGGCCATGTTACACTTAAAAGAGCAAACTCTTTGATTGGGCTCCTTCCTCAACGTCCCTTCTCCACAGATCAGTAGAGCGCCTCGGTAGCCAAGTGCTTACAGAGCACGCCATATGACCACGAGTGTGGGTTTGACTCTGGCCTCTCTCTCCTCCAGCTCTACACTGTGCTCTGTTGAAGGAAGACAATGGAAGAAGGTGGTGCAATTTCAACAAATGAAATGTATGGATTGAAGCTACGGCACAGGTGTGGAGGCTAAGGGTGCAGCTAAAGTGGAGGAACAGACGCAGGAAAAGCACCGAGTCTGTGCACTTACATGCACAGACTCGGTGGTAAGGTGTGGCTGTGGCACCATTCAGACTCAGCAGCAGAGGGGCGGTCCCTGAGGATTTAAAGCCCTTAGATGGAAGTAATATGTGTCATAATAGTTTGACACTCTATTGTTTACTATACCGGTTCCTCACCTGGAGTGGTTTGGTCTAGTCTAGCAAGAGGGAGGTCGCCTCCCATAGACATTGTTAAGGGACTTTAAGGCTTGGGTGGACAAAATTTAAAAAAAAACGTATCTGGCAGTGCAGACAAATGATCTGTCAACATCCAGAAAATGTCAATTTCTTTCCAATCACAGCTTGGTGTCTACGTCTCTTAAAACCACAGAAAAAGAAGAATGTGAGAATGTAATAAAATGTTTTGTGTGAACACAGTTGGACCAGCTGACGACATGTTTTACATCGCTGAGCTCTGCAGTGTGAACACAGTGACCAGTTGAGAAAGAGTTGTACACAGTGAATTGAAGGGAGGAGTTTCTGGTAAAACAACACGACTAATTTCTCATAAGTCCATCCTTCCTCTCTTTCATCTACTCTATCCCTTTTTCCGTTCTCTTCTCACTGACTTCCCAACATCAGCAGCATGCTGGAAAACATGTTGCCATCCTCTTGTAAGCTAATGTGTGTGTGGGAATCAAATGGCAGGACAGAAGTACCCTCTTACAGCATTTCATTTTTGAAGATGAAGTATTATTATGTTCATATTGAGCGATTACAACCCTCACAATTTACCAATAATGTTCAGTGCCAAGGCAGGAAGTAGTTTGTCCTCTGTGTGGAGGTAAAGTCAGGGTGTAGGATCATATAAATGTTTGACGAAAGTGCACATTAGATTTGTGGAACACGGTGACGGTGATTCACACTTTCATATGGGAGACCATCCTGTCACATACAACTGGTGGTTTTTTTCCTTCTGGGTGGACAGACAGATTGACCTGAAAATGATGCCTCTCTCCACAGAGGTGGAGCTGCAGAGGAACAAGGTTCAATCAATTCCTCACATACAAGTACAACACTGTGATATAAAAAAAAAACACTCTACCAAACAGTTTCTCTTTCATGTTCCTCCTCCTTCCCTGTTCCTGTTAATAGGCTACTAAAACAACAATTTCCATTTATTACACACACGCACGCACGCACGCACGCACGCACGCACGCACGCACACACACACACACACCTACACACACACACACACACACACACACACACACACACACACACACACACACACACACACACACACACACACACACACACACACACACACACACACACACACACACACACACACACACAGTTGAAGTCCAGTGAGCCCTCTCTTGTGGTTATTTATTGTAAAACTCAGCTGGGTTTATGGCTTTGGTAAATTTGTGCGTGTGTGTGTGTGTATGTGTGTGTGTGTGTGTGTGTGTGTGTGTGCGGTTCACCATCATGGCTAACTAATATACTGTAAATGCAAAACTAGATGCCACACACAGATCCTCTCTTTCTCTCGTTTTAGTTATTCATTTACAAACATTTCTACATTCAAATGGTATATTATGTGTATTATATGTAATATTTTATCATATTACATAATAATGTATAAACAGTATCAATGTCTGCAAGGTAAAAATAAACTATGTACATGCTCCCTACAAGCTAGCAGCAACATTAATGCTCTGCTGTTGGTGTGTGTGTGTGTGTGTGTGTGAGTGTGTGTGTGTGTGTTGAATGTGAGGCCTTGTCTTTCTAACGGTCTCTCTGCCACACACATCCTCCTTGCTTCCTTCTCACTATCTCTAACCCTCTCACACACACACACACACACACACACACACACACACATGCACACACACACACACACGCACACACACACACACACACACACACACACACACACACACACACACACACACACACACACACACACACGGCCAACAGACATTTTGACACAGTGAAACAGCCTCTGTTAGTCAAACAAGATTGAGCAAACTGCCCTGTGTTCTTTAAAGGAAAAGATGTAACTGACAAGCAATAGCACAAAAGCATATGGTTACCTTACAGACATCATCATTATAAAATGCTCCTTTTACAAAAGTTTTTTACTGATGACTTTTCATGACAGTTGACACCTTCCAGTCAAAAGTTAGCTCTTATTGTGAAAATAAGATTCATTATATTACATTTCATAATCATGTATTCATGAATTTGTACACATATGACTACTAATGCCATAGTGACTTATGTATTCCATATTAAAGTGTGGCATGTTTTGTTGGCTCTGCTGTCGCACAGACAAACGGAGTCAGTTTCAGGTTTAAGACGCGCTCTTGAATAAAGAAGGAAAAGCTTCTTATGAGGGTCTGTGGTAGTTAACAGATCAGACACAAAGCATGATGATGAAAATAAAGGACTACTGATTCAAGTAGTTGTTAGCTGTGGATCATAAGAGATCAAGCTACTTTACAACAAATCATACACATACTTTACCAATTCAGCAATGTTAAAATACTCCAGTAACATTAAAAGTCCTGCATTACAGAAGTATTTTTACAAACGAATCTCAGGGGTTGTGACATGATTAAGTATTAAGTATTATTCATTTCAGAAGGAAAATACATAATTGTATTCTTAGTGGTACTGCAACTAAAATTCAGACATTAATACTGGTATTATTTTCATTTTTTAACTTAAATGTAGCTTTTACTTTTTTATTTTTGTGTCTGCTTTTATATTTTTTTTATTGTGTTTTGTGTCTTTATTAATTATTATCAGTCATTATTATTAATAATAATAATTATTATTGTTGTTGTTTTTCTTTATTTGCCATTTAATACATTTCCTTATTTACTATTTTAATATCTTGTAATTTTTTTGGGGCAAACATGCATTTGTGTGTGTATATATATGTATTTGTATGTTTGCATATTTTTGTCGGGTCTCACATTCATTTTATTCTGAATATCCACTCAGTTCTTACTGGAATAATACATTTTAAAAATAATAAAATAAACATTTTTGATGATTTTTTTTCTCTGGTTGTAAATATAATATTTTGTTAAAACAAAATAAGACATTTAGCAACATCACCTTGTGAACTTGTGATGGTTGCATCATTCTGACATTAGATACTCCTAACGAATGAATCATTGGATGATATCCATCTTTCTGGAGTCTGAGCCACATATGTGACTGTACTGCTGTGGAAGTGACCTCTCAACACTGGCCGAGTGAGCTCTTTATTCACTGAAGTGTGCTTTGACATGGTGATAAGTTATGAATGTGAGAAAGCTCATATATTAGTGTTGTGTGAGAATATAGAAGTGCTCTGTGAACATGTGTACGTTTGAATGGGGCTGCAGACAGAGTCAGCATCGGCTCCTTTAGAATCAGCCTGAAGCAGACCTGTGGAGTTTCCTCTGTTCCGCGTTGCCGTCTCCTGATAACACACTCTGGTTGTGTCTCTGTGACACACACTCAGCAGGTGGAGCCTCCAGATAACCAGAATCAGCTCTGGACAGGCGCATACAGCCGGCAACGAGAGGTGAACAATGTAGTGGAAAGAGGCTGATGTAGCATGCAACATGATGGGTTCCGACGTGACGAGAGGCGTAAATTAAAGAAAAGGACTTCAGAAAAGCATCAAAACACGCTGGGAAACAGTTTGACGTATAAACAGAGGGAAGGGAACAATGCAAATCCAACACGGCGATGATGGAAATGCACGGAAACAACGTGGAGCAGCTCTCGTTTTCAGCCAAACATCTGAGATATATGCAGCGGGGAAGGAGGGATGAAGGAAAGGAAACGACAAGGGGACTCCTGATATGAATACATGAAGTTAATGAAGACACGAGAAACAGATGTTCTTTAAAAGTGACAGATTACAGGAATATTATTACATTTCACCAAAAACAGATATAATTTAAATTCGTACCACAATCAATTCATTTTTTTGTAAATTGTAATTTTTCTATTAGACTTCATCTTAAATATTTACAAACTATATAACTTTCTTATCTGCACAGAGATTTGTTTAGGTTCAGTCCAGAGCTCTCAGTCCCCCCCCCCATGCTTTACGCCCCTGGCCCTATTCAGCACCATGACGATCCCAACGCAAGATGGTCTCTAGTTTCTCTTGAATTTGATTTTAGTCAGATCTTTGTCACCTGAATCAGGGGTCATAAACAAGTAGATCTGAGGCTCAGATGATCGTAAAATCAGTGGCGGGCCGTGCATTTTATACCTGGGCCTTCAGTGCTGTCCGACTACAGTTCCATCTCCTAATAACCTCATTATATGATATATCACAGATATGGTTATTATTTGTTTCTGGGAATGTAACAATACACGTATTCGTATTAAACCGTTCGGTACGAGGCTTACAAACCGAACAATACGTTTGAATAATACTAGTGCATTTGGAAAATGCAGAAGTTTAAATTGTGGGAAATATAATGTTTTCGGTGGACTTCGATCAACTTGGCAACCCACCACGTAAGAGACACTCTGACCCCGGAAACAAAACATTGTACTCTGATGAGGCGCGTGTGTTCTGGGAGGCGTGCTACGCTAAACTAGCTTAGCAGGAAAACCAAAAGCAGCACACAAGCTACAAACTCTCCCCGCAGCGTTTATCTGTTCCCTACTGATTCAAACAGGGTTAAAGCAATCGCCACACAATCCCCATTGCTCCAGACCATAATTCTTGCTTTATAAAAGAAAACAGATACATAAATACACGCATGACAGGATGCTTCGTAATTAACAGACAATGCATATAGTCAAAATCAATGTAATTAACACAATGACAAGAACAAACTCACAAGAACATATATTTATATGACAACAAAGCAACAAATCAATCCAGCAAAACTGCAGCGCTAAAACACATATTCCGCCGTACACTGAAGAGCACGAGCCATTCAAATATTATTCACATCAGAGGGAACAATATTAACCATATCATAAAAACGACACCATAGACAAATGAACACAGTAGTAACGCTACTGCAGATGTAAAAACACAAAAGCACTTCACTTAGGGGCCGTCCAGAGTTTTCAACATTTTTACGGTCGTACAAAGCGTACGACGGGGGGTGGGGTCAGTCATGTACGACTTTAAAGTTTCGTAAAATGACGATATTTTTTCGGTATTCCGGTGAACGGAACTTGAATTTTTTAACGCCTGGCGAGCGGCATCTCATGCAAACACTCTCTCTAATGCTGCGGATTGAGTCAAATCGAGTTTCTTTGCGACGTCCACGCCGTTCGCCTTTTCCCAAAAACGTAACGGCCGAGTGAGAGCCTGTCAGACGCTGAAAGAGCTGCAACAAAGCGCTGCAAGAACGAGGGGGGGAGGTCTCCGAGCCACACCTTGCTTGTGCATGGAGGAAAGCGAGGCAAGGACGATAACAACAACAACATTGGGGGGAAATTGCACCAGTGCCAGTGAGTGCAGTGAGCTGTTCCCGACTCGCTATCAACTTCTGAAACATCAGAAACTGACTCAGCACAAACTAAAAAAAGGAAGACCTTCAAAGCTGTGAACATTATCAACTATTAAAGGTTGTGACTTGAACTACCATGAACAATAGGACAATAATTGTCTTTGTGACTTGAAGTACCATGAACAATATTAAAACATCATAATTTGTTTATGGTTGGCGACATATATATTGAATACTTTTTTCCAGGTCTGTTGTAGAGTGTGGGTTGCACTTTTAAAGTGGTTTTAATAATAAATTGTTGGATACATATCTTCTATATACATATTATTGTGTTTGTGTCTATAGTTGGGACTCCTAAAATCTAGACCACTGTCATGTAATGTGATAAAAATGTTGATATGTACTACTTTGGGGGGAGGGGGGGGGGGGGAGTAGTAGGGGTCTGGAAAAGTAGTACTCTTTGTACTACTGTGAAAATGTTGATAACTTTGGATGACCCCTTACCAAAGCTGCTGTTCACTTAAAGACAAAGTCCATCCTCCTTTCTTTGTTAACACAGAGTTTAATGACGCGGTTGTACAGAACATCGGTGTGGTTCAGTTCCAGCCAGAGGTCCTCCTGCGAACGTGTTTGTTGAGTTGTTGATCCATTCGGGTCTCAGCAAAAGTTTTCAAAAGCACCTTAGCTTGTAAGTGTCCTGTCGTGCTATGGTGTCTTGTTGCTGCCTTGGTTAGCCACCTCAGGTTAGCAAATCTAGCGTAGCTCCAAACACCAAGATGCTCAGTTGCAAATAAAACGAATTCTTAGCCATAAAATGAGAAAATAAGCTAATGGGAAAAATAATTAGAATACATGTAGTGTATTTGTGAAAAATTATTAAATTATAAAATAGCTATAATTTTGTGATTCTGTTTAGGCCAACAGAGAAGGCTTTGCTGGCCCTGACGGCCCACCACTGCATGAAATACATCTCATCTTTAGCCTTTAGAGTTTCTGAAATGATGTTGGAGGAACCACACAATTTTTAAGGATGATGTTCATTTACTTGTATATCTAAGTCCATACCTTTAAAATGGCCATTGGATAAGTAACCTTTGATGTAAAATTAATAATGTTTTGTAATGGTGAGAAAATTGGCCTTCAGGTTTGGTCCAGACAGCAATAATCAAGTGTAGATCTTGTTTCAAAACCACGACTTCAAGACTTCCACTCACAGGACAACAGGTACTCGTGACATTCAGGAGACTTTCCACCGTCATACAAGAAAACAAAAGGAATTTTTTCTGAGCACTGGAATCAGAACTCCCTCCAAAGGGTTTCATGGAGCAGCTTGTTTAGCGGCTGCAGTCTGCAGCGTTCTCCCTCAATACTGGACCAGCTTCTGAACTTGTTGTCCCCATCAGTCACTTAGACACAATCACAAGGGAACAGGGTCTGGTTAGAAAAGACTGAAGTTACCCTTTAATCCCATTTCACAGCTAGTTTTGCACATATGAACGTGATTAAGTGATTTTGTGTTTTTGTTATTATCTCTCATTTCATTTAAGTGGGTATTTGGCCGAGGAAGACCAGCTTTGTCGTTGCTTTCTTTTGTGCTCTTGCTGATGCTGTTCCCAAGACATACTTTCATACAGCTGGACATGCAGACGGCTGGAGGTAAGAATACACTATGACTTATCTGCCATTTAAAATGCTTGAATTGGGTTTCGCGTCATTAAAGGCACCATTTATTATGCTTAAACATAATTCATGTTAACTTGGAACAGTCAGTACTATTTGGAGTAAATGCAAACATCCGTTGAAAGCTAACAGTAAACTGTCTCGTGTTGTGCTCTCTGCCTCAGATGAACGAGCTCAGATAAACTGAAGCTCAGATAAGTCAGAGCAGATAATCTCAACAAGGGAACAGCTACAGTAACTGCACACACACACACACACACACACACACACACACACTGAAGTGAAAAAGCAGCAGTGTGTCTGGTAGATTTGTTCCAAAGTTAGATCAACAGACGTGTCTGTGTTTACGGAGATAAAGCAGCAACATGTGTTCAGTAGATTTGATGTTATAGAAGTGAAGATTGGAGGAGAGTTAAGTGATGACATTGCCACTCATCAACAACCAATAGGATGGCAGGAGCTGGAAACCAATCAGATGAGAGTCACATTGATTGTTAACCACTGATGGGTTAACCACATGTGATTTGATCTGCTCATACTGGTTAAAATGAAACATGCTGTGGTTTGATCAGCTGAATGAGTTACACAAACTCTGCAGTAAGGATGAACTGTTTTCCTTCATTACGCTAGGATTCAGCAGGCCTGAGGTCAGATCACAAACCCACATAATCTGTCGCACTAATGTGGTTGTATTGGGCAGATCCCAGTGACTGACGGAGGAAAAAAAACTGTTGTATATAAGCATCCGGTGTCAAACTGTAGATGAGGCACAGACGTCATTCCAACCATGTAACCACAGTACACAGATCTCGTCTTTGAACTTGTTTTTGTCACTTCTGAGTACATTGCATTTACTTTCATTCCCCTAACCTTAACAATAGCTAAAAAACAAGGAACCAACTTCTTGTCCCCAAACACTGTAACAGATGTGCCGTACTCCACATGATCTAATCATGTTTGTATCAGGTATTAAAGAAGACTTGAAACTAGAGATTGAGATCATAAACCCATGTTTACAATGTTTACTGAGGTAATAAATCAAGAGAGAAGTAGTCATTTTCTCATAGACTTCTATACAACCAGAGGAGTTGCCCCCTGGTGGACATTAGAGATAATGCAGGTTTAAAGCATTTCATCACAACGACGATGCTACCATGCTGATGTTTAGCAAGTATATTGTTTATCATGTTAACCATCTAAGTTTTGTCTGTTAGCATGTTAGCTTTAGCTCATTAGCTAAAAACTAGCAATAGACACAGAGTACAGCTGGGGCTGATGGGAATATCAATGGGGAGAGATGAAAAGTCAGGGCATTGCCTCAAAGTTTACAACACAATGTGCCGATCCATCGAGCAGATGATGTTACTTTGATTCATCCTCTGATGATCATGTCTGGACCAGCCAATGGCCCATCAACATTGCCGTCCCCAGAGAAAGACCTCCATGTCATCAAAACAATCAGTTAATACATCCGGCCCACTCAAGGTCTTGGTGTGAAAATACAACATCCTTCAACAAAACACAAACACAGCAGCAGATGTCTTGGGGTGCTGGAATCTTCTTGTAGGATCATAGAGTGAGGAAACGAGGTGGCACAAAATTGAGAAATGAGAAGGACCCATTGTTCTGAGCTCTTACGAAACACAAACACATTACTTGAAGCCTGACTAGATGGATTTTCCTGAGATAGGTGATCCTGTGAGTCCTCATGTGATCAAAGATATTGCTCCTGGGGGACCCCAGTCAAAAGCACCCAATTACACCATTTGTTTTAATAGATGGAACTACTTATTGAGTTCATGTTTGTCATGGGACATCATTCAAAGTATGACACTATCAAGGGGGTGAAGGAGTCAGACAGATACAGCAGACACACATTCCTCTTGTGATCCGTCTGTTTTAATTTGACAGAATATGCAGATGAATTTGACTAACAATGAAACGTCTTGCTGTGCTGGTTGTTTCCTACAGTGGGTTCTGGAGTCAGTAATTCTCATGTGTTGCATACGTTGGTAGGATGAGGGTTAAAGATTCAACAGGAAACACACACACTCACAAAGTGTTCTTGACAGTTTCCACAGCAAAGACAACCACTGCTGGAGACAAACAATATGGGGATTCCGAAAAAAAAAATGTAATCAGACTATATCAACCACTATGGTAATGATATTGAATGAAGTGAAGGCCTCAATAGTGATTGTATCAGTCTGGAGATACATCCACTTCTTCTCATGTGCTTAATGTTAAGCTTTACTGTAAAAATGAAAGCAGTTATTGTCTAGTGTCCAAGTTATGGTTTCTTATTTTGCAGGAGGAAACATTAGCATTCATTTGGAGTCAGCTTTAGCTGCTAAATGTTCCACTGTAGCTGCTGCTGGAGACCAGGTGGAGGAGAACAGAGTGTGCAGGCCTGAACACTAAAACAATGAGCTAAAGGAGGCAAAAAGCTTCATATGCTGATTATGACCTCATTGTTGAGTCATATAGGGACAGCCAGTGCTGGGAAAATGAAGCAGACATGAAGAGTCATTCACACAGCTGCTGGTTGATGCAGCAGGAGGGAATGTGTGCTACATTCCTCCCTCTCCTCCCTACTGTCATCCTCCCTGTTAGCTGGTAGGCTGCAGTCTCACAGAGGCAGGCGTGAGACCTGGAACTTGCTGCTTCAGGATATTGTCTCATGTTGGCAAGAAACCTCAACCTCCAAATGCACTGTTGCTACTGCACCAGAGAGACGACTTGTAGCTTCCTGCAGCTCACACAGGCAGCGGGTACAAGAATGTAGCTGTACAGAGCAGCTTCACCTTCACCAGCGCGATCTCACAGAAACACGGGAAATGACAACGACCTCTGAAGACCACGTGCCGCCACCCTGGAAACAATTCAGGGGCTTTTTCTCCTTTCAACCAAACGCAGATCCACTCCTTCAGTTCTTACCTTTCACAATAAAAGCCTGACACATAATATAAAAAATCTGAGGTTTTCTTACATGCTTTGTAACAGCTTATAACACCCACGCATTGTTCTACCAGCTCACTGTTCACAGCTAACTTTATACCAAAGTGCCGTTTTAACATGAAGCTGTATCTGCTGAATGGCCGCGTGGAAACAGGCTCAGATGTTAACCCACGTGAGAAACATTCAAGAAAATAATTCACGCAGAAACTTCAACAATCAAACAATCAAACAAGTTCAACATTCAACATGAAATACACGTGAAATACTTAAAACTTTATCAACCCATGAAAACCAGGAGAAACACCCAACAGAGCAGCCAAACAGCAGGTGCACATGAAACATAGAAGGAACAATACACTTACCTCGTCTGAAAGCTGACTGGTAGGACGACAGAGACTCAAAGATACTGTTGGAGGCCATGAAATGATTATTCTTTAGATGTTTCTTCCTCTCCACCCTTTTTTAAATCTGTGTACGAATACAACATTTACACAAACACACATACGATGAAAGGTCAAGAGGAGATTCTCCAACAAGCTGAAACATCAACGACAATCTCTGAACCACAAACCACATATGAGGTCATTTCCTGTGTATTCTCTCAGAGAATTTGTAAGTTTCCTGACCTGAAGTCAGTTTATAGGTTGTTAAATAGGTGGTTTAGCTGATAGTTCTCCTAGCACTGCTCTCAGCAAACAGGGAAATGGTGCTGCTTTAGAGTGACCTGTGTTTTTAATGTGAGTAGTTAACAAGTGAATGAGAAAGACATTTGAAAAACAACCTTGGTGCCATGCATTGCATTCATTCCAAGGATTTTGTTTCTGTAGTTTTACCCAGCATCCTTAGCAATCATCATTTCTGACACTTCTGTGTAGGCGACATGTCATTTTAAAACATTTTGCGACACCCCATGAAATGCATGCAATGTTAAGAGGTCATGGTCATTGACAGTATTTCTGTGAGATTACGTTGATACCAGTACATATATATATATAATAACAAAAATGATGAAATTTTACTTTTCTATATTTTTGTCTGCAGTGAGAGCACATACAGCATACATTTTTGGCGCTGACTGACATTATCTGTACTGGTAAATTGATTGACGCCATATCTTGTGGGCCGACACTCGTTTGATGCATCGCCTCAATTCCAAGAGGCAGTTAAAACCAGCATAGGGGCCGGCGTTGTTAACGCGCTCCATAGCTCCATCTGTGATTTGAGCACTGGTCACTCCCTCTGCTACCCACAAAGTGATGAGGGGCGTGATCAAACTGTCAAACTCACAACGACGAGGTGTCCTGTAACCTCAGCACCATGTTAGGGAATCATGTAGAACTGAACGCAGTTAACTTTTCCCCTGAAGCCCCTTTCCTTTTTTAGTGTAAAACTTGTGATTCAAGCAGAAAGACCTATTAAAGTTGATAAACTGTATATTCTATTTGTGTATAGTACAGTATTAAAAGAAGCATCATTGAACAACATGAATGTGAAGAGGCTGCGGTTGTGGTACTCTTACCCTAGCAGAGGTGTCCCGGTCCTGGGCAGAGGTGGTAGAAAAAGCTCCTTAGGGTTTTTTCCAGTCGACCAGTGACTTAGATGCAGAATAATCCACCAAACTCTCTCCGTCTTTCTACCTCTACTTGTGGTCTCTTTCTCTCTCTTGACTTGCTTACAGCTCTTTTCTGCTTCCGCTCTTTCTCTCTGTCGCCGTGCACATCTTCCTTTATCCCTCTCTGTCTCTCTCTCTGGTTTTGGTATGTGGTTCTCCGAATCCCCTTGTTGATAACTTTTGGTCTTCGGAGTTGACTCTCTCCTTGACATTGAGCATCACCCAGGAGAGATTGATTTACTCTTCTATTAATCTGGCATTGTGGCTTTGGAGTCAGCATGTGTGTGTGTGTAATCAAACTAACCACCTGCCCCCCTCAGCCAACAGTTTCACCGAGGAAGTAGCTGTGGTTAGAGCTAGAGAAATGGAGGGAGAGGGCGTTGCGGTGTGTGTCTTTGAGCGCCCTTATGTGCGTTTGTGGTTTTGTGTGTGTAGCAGGGGGTTTGACAGAGGGAGTGAGTCACCTTTACTTCACCAAGCCTCATTGCAGGTCAGACTCTTAGACCGCCTTGACCACGAGTGTGTGTGTGATGAAGGTTAGTTGAGGAGAGCAGTCCATCGCTGAGATTATTAGTGATATATTACAAGTAGAACTTTGATCATGCTTGATAGGGGTGCATGTGAGTCACAATATTCCGATATCCACTGAGTTTATGTGACAAAGTCAATTGACTCTACTCCACCTCAAACTCACCTCCTACTCTGTACCTATGAAAACAGTTGTATAGTGTATTCAGTGGATCCAAGTTACTTTGATTAGAAATATTTCAAAGACAGCTGGAGTCACTGTCCTTAAGTTTCATAAAGTTTCTAGAGTGATGAGTGCAGATAGAAGCCTAAAGTCTCTCTTGCATATTCCAAACATGCAGTAAGGTAATTGAAGATAGCGCCTTTCTAGTCTTTTGACCAATCAAAGCGCTGTACACTACATGTTAACAGTATGATGACACCTCTGATGACAAAGGTGCCAACCTGCTCATCAGGATGTCAACCAATGCTCATTCACACTGATGTCAGCCTTTAGGAGCCATTAGGGGATCAGTATCTTGCCAAAGGACTCTTCGACTTGAGGAGACGGGAATCAAACTACCGATCGCCTGATTAGTGGACGAATGCTGAGTCACCCCTCATGGGCGAGGATGGATTATTGATCAGGCTTACCTGGGGCCCAGGGTGGATGGGTCAACAAGCCCAGCATTTGTTTAGGTTTGGACAAAATAAAAATAGGACGTTACAAAAACACAGGACTTTCACCGAGAAGACTCGTGTTTGTGTCCAGTGTGAAACCAAAAGCCAGCGTTGACTTGCATCACATATGTGACATACTGAACTATATGACACACGTACTTATTCTAACCCAAACCACAATCTTCTCCTGAAACTGATGAAGTTACAACTTACCAAGTTGTTTCCTGTAAACACAGAAGTTTATTTTGAAAGGACTGTTTATGCATGTGACAGGTGGAAACCTGCAGGTGCAAAACTATCGCTAGAAGGGAACCTAGAGCGTCATAGTTTGAAGCGTAGGGCCACTGGCCAAGCTGCCGAAATTGAAGAGAACATGTTGGTATATGAGTGTGTATGTGTGTCATCCAGGTTTGAGCACCTGCTGGTGAATTACCTATAATCGTCTTTTTGAGTGGAGGGTTAACAGAGTGCAAACATACACACACGCCCAAAGGCAACCTGACCCTTAAATCCACGCCTCTTTACACCCCTACACCTGCACTGACACACTTCTACCCCTCCTTAACTCGACCACTGCCACCTCAACATACACACACACACACACACACACACACACACACACACACACACACACACACACAGCTGTTGCTCCACCTCATCAGGTTTAGGTTTCTGTCAAGGCAACCTGTTCAGGTACTGTTGGTATTAGATCACGTGTCCTAAAGTGGAGCTGAAACCGAAATCTTTCAGGACAGAGGGTAGTTGAGGACTGTGTTGGGAAACAGGCCAGTGGATGTCCTACTTCAAGTCCTGGGAGAACTCAGTGGGAGGCTGCTCCTCCTCTGACCCTTGACCCCTCCCAGACACAACATGACCTCCAGCTGCAACTTCCTGGGTGAGGCTGGGTCAGACAGCGACACAGGGGGTTGAATCAGCTATCATTGTGAGGAAGAGAGAAAGACATCACGATACTGTAAACAGATTATTATTATTTAATATTTTAGATGGTGATCCTCTGACTTTTCATCAGGTCTAAATTTGTCCAATACTTTCAATGCCGTTCCCATCAGCCTCAACTCTACTTTCTGTTCACTGCTAATTAGCAAATGTCAGCATGCTAATACTAAGATGGTAAACATGGTAAACATTATACCTGCTAAACATTAACATGTTAACAATGCTGGGGGCGGGTAGACACCTAAAGGTCCGGTTCCTGAATTGACCCAATGCAAGGATCATTCCTTGTTTAAATTTTCCAAATGGTTCCATTTGCGTTCACAAAGGCAAAATGGTCCAGAAATTGAAAAAAACTCAAGGTGGAAATGTTGTTCGATCATTGGCCATACAGTTAGATCCTTGTATGACTCAAAAGTTGCCTCTACAGTTGTGATGTGCTTTCTGCGATGTGATAATAGCATGTGTATCAAGCAAAGTTTAAAAATTGTACTCATTTAGCGGCTTGCTATTTCCACCATGCTGTCATGCTACACTGGTTAGCATACAGAAAATGAGCAGAAAAAAGATTACTCAACTGGTGAGAGCATTGTGCTTTCCTTTACTGTGACAAGAGTGTGTTGATGAAGCGCTAAGTGGTTTAAATTTGACTCATGGCTAGTTAGCTAGCTACCTTGCTAATTCCACCATGCTTCACTAGTTACTGAAAAGGACTAGTCTCTTAGCGGCACTGAGTGAGGCAAAGGGACCACGAGTTGTACGAGCTAGCTAATTATTCTCTTGTGGTCTGATCCAGTTAATTATTGTTAATCCATCAAATTCATTGACAGCAAAAGCTCAAATAGGCATATTATACAGATCAATTATTAGATTGCTTCCTTGACACTTTACAATCATTAGATGGATTTATTAGCTTAGCTTTTAAAATCACATATGTGCTATCATTAAACCCAAACAGCACCACTTGGAAGAAGTCCCTTGTTTTTAGACAATCTGGGTATAGTTGCTCCACCAGGGTATGACTGACAGCTTTCACAGCAGCCCAAATTAACCAAACTAACCTGGCAAACATACCAGGTTTGGCTTCAACTGAAGAGGTTAGAGCTTTGGTCTGTCACCACTCACTTTTAGGTCACATCAGGGTTGGCAGTTCAAACAGAGCAGCGTGCAACGTCCAAGGAGACACCGCACCTTCACTCTCTCTATAGGAAAAGGAAAGCAGTGCATTAGCACAATAAATGTCTCTGGTTAATATATTTCCATCTTGAGATCACGATCAGCTGCTGAGGTTATTTTTTTGCAGGCGTGTGCATGTTGTAAGTTGTATTATCGGTCAACAATGCATCTTCTTTTTTTCCTTCTCCTCTTATTGCACTTTTTTCCATCCCCCCTTCCTTCATCTCCTCCTTTTCTCCAACTCCCCCTCCTTGTCCTCCTCCGCATCCCACAGAGCTCCCACGACATCAAACCCCATCATGTCTAGACCCTGCTCACATGTGTGTGTGTGTGTGTGGGCGCGTCGCTGTGTGTGTGTTCTTACCAGCTGCTAAAATACAACAGTTGAAGTGGCCTTTGAATTTATCAACAAACAAAAAAAAAAGAACTGTATTCTATTCATCTATGGAGTGGACTGAATTACAGACTGGCCAGACGTTGAGTCATCATACCAGACTCACTGAGACGGGTCCTGTTGGCCGGTCTGGTGCTCTGGTTTCCTCCCACCACCAAGACATGTACCCGGTATGAATTATTGTGATGCAAAAATATTTGCAGGTGAGAATTTTAAAGGCCGTAACACATTCTGTGCCATTACCACATAGCAGGCTGTTACGATGTCGTGGTCATTTTATGTATTCCTGTGAGATCACGTTGATTTTGCGCGTAAGCAAACATTCACATATCAGTGGAGGAAAGCCAAGAAGAAGAGAACAGCGGAGCCAGGTTAGTCGTTCTGTTTCTGAAAAGTTTGTGCAAATACTGGATTATTAAAATTGTGATATTGTAACACAGACTCAGTCACATCTAGTTGTCCTGGAAGTTTTCTTTTACTCTTTCCTATTATCGCCTACAGGGCCAATAGGTCTGTTGACGTCGCAGTCAATATGGCCGTCCACTTCATCCTCCTGCATGTGGACTCCTCAGGAACCTCAGGATCATGTTTGTGGACTTCAGCTATGCCTTTAACACCATCTGGTGACCTGGTGCAGTCTGAACAACGTAGAGCTCAACGCTCTTAAGACAGTGGAGATGGTTCTTGATTTCTGGAAGAACGCAGCCCCACCTGCCTCTATAACCCTATGTGACTCCCCCATCGACGCTGTGGAGTCCTTCCGCTTCCATAACTCAGGACCTCAAGAGGGAGCTGAATAAAGCGATTCTGATTGACTTCCCTCCCTCGTCTTCCTGCTGTTCTCCTGGAGTTTCAACTCCCCTGATGATCACATTTTAGAATCCATCCACTATACTTATTAGAAGTAGCCTCCTGTCTCTGCTGTTTGTGATTGTGGTTTTTAAATGACTTACCGCTTGACTTATTTCATGTATTTGTCTGTTGGGTCCAATCAGAGCAACGAGCAGACACACACACACACACACACACACACACACACACACACACACACACACACACACACACACACACACACACACACACACACACACACACACAGGCAGACAGAAAAGCCGACACACAGAAGGACTAGATTAGCTCTATAGAAAACAGCAGAGGAGCAGAATGGCTTGTTGACCAGCACAGAGAAATGTGCTTTGTGGTGCTTCAGCATCCAGTGTGAACCTGGTGTCTGTGTGAACCTGGTGTCTGTGTGAACCTGGTGTCGCTGTGAACCTGGTGTCAGTGTGAACCTGGTGTCTGTGTGAACCTGGTGTCTGTGTGAACCTGGTGTCGCTGTGAACCTGGTGTCTGTGTGAACCTGGTGTCAATGTGAACCTGGTGTGACTGTGAACCTGGTGTCTGTGTGAACCTGGTGTCTGTGTGAACCTGGTGTCACTGTGAACCTGGTGTCAATGTGAACCTGGTGTCACTGTGAATCTTGTGTCTGTGTGAACCTGGTGTCACTATGAACCTGCTGTCTGTGTGAATCTGGTGTCAGTGTGAACCTGGTGTCACTGTGAACCTGGTGTCTGTGTGAACCTGGTGTCACTATGAACCTGCTGTCTGTGTGAATCTGGTGTCAGTGTGAACCTGGTGTCACTATGAACCTGCTGTCTGTGTGAATCTGGTGTCAGTGTGAACCTGGTGTCACTGTGAACCTGGTGTCTGTGTGAACCTGGTGTCTGTGTGAACCTGGTGTCACTATGAACCTGCTGTCTGTGTGAATCTGGTGTCAGTGTGAACCTGGTGTCACTGTGAACCTGGTGTCAGTGTGAACCTTGTGTCAGTGTAAACCTGGTGTCACTATGAACCCGGTGTCTGTGTTAACCTGGTGTCAATGTGAACCTGGTGTCACTGTGAACCTGGTGTCAATGTGAACCTGGTGTCACTGTGAACCTGGTGTCTATGTGAACCTGATGTCACTGTGAACCTGGTGTCTGTGTGAACCTGATGTCTGTGTGAACCTGGTGTCGCTGTGAACCAAGTGTCACTGTGAACCTGGTGTCAATGTGAACCTGGTGTCGCTGTGAACCATGTGTCTGTGTGAACCTGGTGTCACGTTGAACCTGATGTCTGTGTGAACCTGGTGTCGCTGTGAACCAAGTGTCACTGTGAACCTGGTGTCAATGTGAACCTGGTGTCACTGTGAACCATGTGTCTGTGTGAACCTGGTGTCACGTTGAACCTGATGTCTGTGTGAACCTGGTGTCTGTGTGAACCTGGTGTCAATGTGAACCTGGTGTCACTGTGAACCTGGTGTCACTGTGAACCTGGTGTCACTATGAACCTGGTGTCTGTGTGAACCTGATGTCACTGTGAACCTGGTGTCACTGTGAACCTGGTGTCACTGTGAACCTGGTGTCAGTGTGAACCTGATGTCACTGTGAAGCTGGCGTCACTATGAACCCGGTGTCTGTGTGAACCTGGTGTCAGTGTGAACCTGATGTCACTGTGCACCTGGTGTAACTGTGAACCTGGTGTCAGTGTGAACCTGATGTCACTATGCACCTGGTGTAACTGTGAACCTGGTGTCACTGTGAACCTGGTGTAACTGTGAACCTGGTGTCACTGTGAACCTGGTGTCACTGTGAACCCGGTGTCACTGTGAACCTGGTGTGTGTTAACTGGGGCTAACTGTCTGTAACAGCACAGGGGGTCAGATCACTTACTAGGACACACACACACACACACACACACACACACACACACACACACACACACACACACACACACACACACTGACTGGATGAACTGGGCTGTTCCATAGAGCTTTGGTGATGTCATGCAGTGAGCGATCATTTAACCGTCCGGTTGGACATTGTGTGTGTGTGTTTGTGTATGTGTGTTTCAGTGTAACAGATGTCAGTGATGAGGCATCGTCTGCCCTTGAAGGACCAGTAAGACCTCTTTTGTTCCACCTTTGGGACAAACATAATTGTAGAGATCTGTGTGTGTGAGTGTGTGTGTCTCTCTGTGAGTGTGTGTGTATCTCTCTGTGTGTGTGTGTGTGTGTGTGTGTGTTAAAACAGGCAAAACAGATAATCAGAGACCTATTTAAGTTCAAAAGAAAGATATGAAGACAAGTCTCATCATGAGAAGACACACAGAGGACTAGTGTGAATATGTGTGTGTGTCTCACAGAGAGATGTGAAGGAGATTCCATCGCCTCCATTTTGATGAGTCAGCAGCAGAAGGGGCATTCTTCCAGTAAAACACCTCCTGAACACACACACACACACACACACACACACACACACACACACACACACACACACACACACACACACACACACACACACACACACACACACACACACACACACACACACACAGTCTCCCTTTCTTTACACACAAACACATACATTCAAGTGGAGCAGTGAGATGTTGGAATATATTCCATCACACACACACACACACACACACACACTGAGTCACAGACACCTGGTGCTGTCATTCCACAGACAGATTGTTGTGTCTGTCCTCTTGTTCAGTGTGTCAGCTGCACATGAACATACACAATATGGACATGATGCTTCAGAAGCTCATATTTTATGTAATTATTCAGTCTACTCAATAATATTCAAGACTGAAGCAGATCAAAACATTTTAATTGGTTGATATAATTGATTTAATTCATCTGTATTCAAAATCCTACTTAAAGCTACCATGAAGAACTTTCATTTTGCAGAGCTTCTTCTTGCCCTGCAGCGAGGAGAAGCTCTGCTCCTGGAGGAGGAGACGCTGCTGCCCAGAGCTAAGCTCTCTTCCTCCCTCCGGAGCTCCGACTGCAAGTCCGAGGCTGCAGGTGAAGCCGGATCTGGGTCTGTCCACGGTGGACCGGTCTCTGCTGGAGGATCTGGGTCTGTCCACGGTGGACCGGTCTCTGCTGGAGGATCTGGGTCTGTCCACGGTGGACCGGTCTCTGCTGGAGAATCTGGGTCTGTCCACGGTGGACCGGTCTCTGCTGGAGGCCCCGCTGGAGTCTGAGCTGTTTCTGGTTAACCTACAACTTCATCTGATTTCACCAGAATCCGACCCGGTGGCACCGATGATGAGCATTAAGAATAACTAAATTGACAATCTTCTCTCTGATTTTACTGATGTAGGTCAGATAGAGTATCAGGTTTAGATTAAGACTGATCATAACTAGTCAAATACCTCACAATTACTTTATAGTTTCAAAAGTAAAGGTACTCATTATGCAGAAAAACATGAATCGAGCTCTGTGCAGGGAGCTAGGTTGGTGGCGGTTGTTACTGTTGAGACAATGAAATAGGATCCAGGAAGTCCAGTTAGATTAATATGTGTAACGGCTCCTCACAAGCCAAAACACTCAACAGCCAGGAACTCTGGAAAGTTATCATGGCGGATACTATTTTATTTTTCGTCACAATAAGATAAGATAAATTAAGATAATCCTTTATTAGTCCCGCAGTGGGGACATTTACAGGATTACAGGAGCATAGTGGACAGTGCAAACAAGATAAAAAAACAAGATCAAAACAAGTATTATAAATAAGTAAATAAGTAATAAACAGCAAGAATACTAACTAAGTAAAAAAGTAAAAATCCACAATAACTATATCTAAAAACAAAAAAATATATACAGACAGAATGATGATCAGGAGGCAAACAGTAGGAATACATTCATGTTATAAAGTCATACAGAGACGTGTGCTGGCCAAACAGCGCCTTACTGGTCACCACCATGGTCAGTGTAAATGTGAAGTCAATGGACACAATACACGGTTCAAGACATATAGTTTTATTAACCCCACTCACACTCACACACTCACACACACACACACACACACACACACACACACACACACACACACACACACACACACACACACACACACACACACACACACACACACACAGAAGCATTATACCCTCTAAGGCTAATGAGGGGATGACTGTTTCTCTCTCTCTCTCTGTCAGTGTAGAGATCGGGGGTTGGCAAACAGAGCATGGCAAATGTGATAATTGGTCCCATGTGGTCTTCAGGAGTATATTAATGTGCGTGCGTGCGTGTGTGTGTGTGTGTGTGTGTGTGTGTGTGTGTTTAAGGTTTTGTTTATTTGTTTGTTTGGTCTTTTTGGAGAAGAGCTTTTCGGTTTGTTTTCTACCAAAGTACTTACCAAAGTAAAAGTTTCAGTCTGCAAAGTTCACAGTAACTTGGTTTAAAGTGAGAGTGGAGACGAGTAGAGGAACAAATCCATCATCAGGTCTTTACTGCAGATGAACTTCTACGTTTACACCATTTAAAGGTGCTAAATAGGAGATTGGGAGCATTTCTATTTCTTGCTGCTCAACGGCTGACATGGAGAGAGACTTTATTCTCTGCTCAGGTAGACAGTACTCCTCTATGTCTTCACATAGATGATAGTTGTTTGATGAGATATTAATGATCTAAATATTGTATATTGCACCGTGAAAATAAAAGTTTAGCAACATGATTTTCCAACGTGAAGTACCTTTGGTGAACTCCAGCTTCATCGTTGCCTGTTTGTTCAACAAAGTGACACGTTTCCTCTTTGCATCCTCTGACTAATCAACAGCCCCCCGAGGAACCAGCAGCATGATGGATATATGGTTCAGAGAGGAAGGCGGGGGGGGGGGGGGGGGGGCATGTGGCCCTCCTCCAGTAACGAGGACTAACGCTGCTGACGACCCACTGAGGATTACGACACGTTGTATGTTTGACATTTATGACATGATTACTAATACTAGAGGCTATGCAGCTTTGACGACACACGCGGGTGTGGGTGTGTGTGTGTGTGTGTATGTGTGTGTGCGAATGCTTACGATGTAACGACCAGGTTTATAATGACTGCACTCTTAAAGTGTGTGTGTTTGGTGTTTATGACATTATTAGTGAATTTAAAAGCAACACATGGATGCCCCACTGACTGTATACTGTGGTTGTTAATGCCACATTAACAACCACTTCTGTTGTGGAAATGTCTAATGTTGTGTGTGTGTGTGTGTGTGTGTGTGTGTGTGTGTGTGTGGGTGTGTGATGGCTTTTACAACGTTATGACTTCACGTCATCAATAAGCTAACAGTGTTACGAGCTGATTATGTGACGTGGAATATTTAAAGTGTGTGATACAATGTCACTAATGGGTCAACGGCTAAATGGCACACACTCAGAAACACACACACATACGCGCACACACACTCTTTAAAAGAGTTACACTAAAACTGAGATAACGAAGGAAATACTGTCCATCCTAATGCAAAGAACGTATTTAACTAATGACTGAATGAGTATGTATAACTATAAATATTGGTCCTGATCTGAAATGGATTCATGAAAAACCTTCAGAATCATCCATTTGGGTATTTAGACATATTGACACCCAGACCTGAAGCTACATCCACACTACTACATTTCCTTTTTATAAAACATATATTTTGCTACGTTTGCCGTGTTAGTTTGAAAACTCCGGGATTGCATTGTAGTCTGGACGAGCAGAAACCTTTGAAAGCAATGATGCAGACACCCACGTTCACTACTTGAGTCCATCCCTGATTTGTCACGTCGCTACTATGGTATTGGTATCCTCGTGGACCCCTCCCTTTACAGGTCACGTCCAACTGGTAAGAGGCCTTGTAGTAGACCCAGAACACTCTCGTCTGGCCTAAGAACGCCTCTGGGTTCATCAGGAAGAGCTGGAAAGCGTTACTGAGGAGAGGGACGTCTGGAACACCCAGAAATCTGGCCCACATAAGCAGAAAGAAAATAGATGGATGGATGGAAGATTTTATAAGTACATTTTAGTTCTAATTTTATCAGTGATGGGCCTGCAAAGCCTTCTCTGCTGGCCTAAACAGAATCACAAAGTTATAGCTATTTTATAATTTAATAATTTATCTTAAATACACTACATGTATTATAATTTATAAAAATATTTTTCCCATTATCTTATTTTCTCATTGCACAGCTACTGTCTTCCTCAGTTGCTCTGCTTCCAGTGCAGCTTGTTTTAAGTAGAGCTTTTATCCAATCAGATTTCACCTCTGTGTCTCTAGGTAAGAAGAGAGGCCCGAGGCCTGCAGACTCACAAGTGAATCCCTTTGCAGTTTAAGTGAATGGGGACGATATTGTTGATTGTCATAGTGTTCAACCAATCAGATCTTTAGTTTGACATGTTGGGCGTATTCTTTGACGTGCCAGAGCCTGCTAGCTGGCCTAGCCATACGTGATTGGTCAGTGGGCTAGCCTGACATGTTGGGCGCTGACAATCCCAATATCTGCTGCCTCTGTCGAGCGGACATTTTCAGCCCTCAAACGCATTAAAACGTATTCAAGAAATACAACTGGGGAGGCTCGACTGTCTTCACTGGCGACCATGGATTTTTGTTTGGTTTAATATGTGATAGGAATCATTGTTACGTCCTATGTTGCTCTGGGGACACATTTAGCCGGTGCCAGTGTTGCCAGTGTTGCCAGTGTTGCCAACTTGCCGACTTTCTCGCTAAATCTGGCGACTTTCCAAACCCTCATGGCGACTCTTTTTGTCAAAAGCTACTAGCGACAAATCTAGCGACATTTTCCGGTGTTATTGGAGACTTTGCTGGTGTTTTGACTCGATAACGTTAAAGCACATACCGTTCTACAGTTACTGCCGTCAACGAGCATCGGGTGCTGCCCCTGTGAGTTATATGTGGTGACTGCAGGCAATCGGCTCAAAGTCGTCGTACAAGAGACGTCAGACAACCTTATCAAACACTAAATTAAACTCACGAGTTGTCTGCCCGCGTGGCAGCGGCAGTGTGTGTACTGGCGTGTATGCTTTTGTTTTAGGAAATAATGATCCCTATTGAGGGAGGAACCCGATTTCTAAAGTTGTGAAGATCATTTTATTCGGAGATGCAGTTCACAGTCTGGTCCCTAACCTACTGGTGTTATCATGGGGAGGTGCATCAAATGAGTTGTCACGGACCACATTGTGCATCACAGTTATACTACCACCATTATTCTGTTATCTTCTGTTATGAAACTTATCTTCATCACAGATCATCCAGTTTATTTAAATTATAAAATTCTCTTGGCTTTGGCTAAGTACCTGTGCTTAAAAAAAAGGGCTTACTAATGCTTGTTTTCCATCAATAGTTCCCACAGATCATCTGCTCTGTTCCACCAGCTATAGGAACAAGTGTGTGTGTAAATGGTGTGATGTTACTTTTGAGTGTGTCAGTTTAAGTTGATCCTCTGAGATGAAATGGAGCCAACATCCAGATCCAGAAATATCACCTTCAACATTCCACGTAATCTTCTTCTTTGTCAAAGCCAAGCCTACATTACCCACAGTGCAACTTGACTGTTGTGAAAGTTGTGTTGTAGATTTGAGGAGCAGGCTGCAGAGGTAACTATTGCTCTGTTACTGGTTAAAGGCCTCGACATTGACCAGGCTAAATGATCTCCATGAGAACGTGTACTCTTTGCTCTAACAGAATAGCCCTTTCACACACCTTCACTACAGGACGGTGGTGGAGGAGAGATAAATCCGACTCACCTGTGAGCTGGGTGAAAACTAAGAAAAGCAGCATGGAGGAGGGAGAGTGGCTAAAGGACGATACAACAAACAAGCTATCCCAGATATCTCTTATACCTGCTTATGTCAATATTTTTAAAACTGACAGTTTAATGATTATTCTTCTGTCTGGCAACCAACCCTTAAACATTTGGATAAAGCTACGCTACAGCAGAGTCACTCAAACAATAGGACACACGCCGGTGGTGTGCATAACGCTGTGGTTTGGCTTGGACACACCTCCTGCATCTGTCCACTCTCTCCTCATGTCTCTCTGCTTCTTTATATTTCTACACATCAAAGCTATTCATGACGCCTCAGCTCATTATCAACACACACACACACACACACACACACACACACACACACACCTGCAGCAACCTGATCATTGCTGTGTTAATTGCAGACTTGTTCTGACACAAGATCGCCACGCTACCCTGAGCACCATAATTGTCACCAACACACACTCTTGTGTACGGTGTGTAATTACAGGTAAGAGGAGCTAAGAGGTGCAGCAGGTGGCGGCTATATCATATTTATCAGACGCCTCTTGATTGGACATTCAAACCAAACTCAGGGACACAAACGGAGGGGAAAAGACTTCTGGAGCTGCTTCTTAATCATTCAATGTGGTCATCGAATGTGGCATGGAGTTCCTACAAATATATGATATATAATGATATAATTATGATATATAAGACAAAATATTGAAAAGGTTTGCAATAAGCACCTCAGACTGAGGTCACTAATAGGTGGAACACGTTCAAGGTGATGTATATTTATTTTTTCATTTTTATTTATTTATTTTTTATTAAAAAATGAATATATATAAATATATCATTTTTATTTTCTTTAATTATATTTTGACGGAACGTTACTGTGACACTATTATTATAGATTTAACATGACGTCTTCATCAGGCGTAGAGGTTCTTATAGGTTCTATTGTGCACAGGTGTGGCCCTCAAACTGAACCCAACAATTATCATATTTACATAAACTCATATGCATCTACATTTATCGCCAAACATTTACATTGAATATATAAATCACCAAATATAAATTAGTGCTTGAGAGTGAAATTCACCTCGTGGTTAAAAAAATAAATGAATGCTTTGTTTTCTCAGGAAAACATTGTTACTGCTTCCTAAATGTTACAGGTATTTCTGAATTAGTGAGGCATTTGTCAAACTGGTGACGTAAATATTATTCGGTCTGTATTGACCCAACTGATATTATGCAGACATGACATCGCATGATTAAATGGTTAGAGACCGTGGTCAATTCAGTCAGCATAAAAAAGTAGCATGAGTGAGAAAAGTTACATTTAACAGTTAGTTGAAATACAGAAGATAACAATGGCATTATAACCCAATCAAATAATAAAGTCCATTACTAATATACTGAATCCAGAATAATAATTGTAATAGAATAAATCCATAATAGGTATTGTAGAGGTCATAATGGGTCTTTAAAGGGGACAGTATTATAACATGAAACAGCTCCAGCAGTACCAGTGTGGAGATGTAAAGCGGAAATACACACACACACACACACACACATATAGACCACAGTGGTGAAAGGAGGTTTGAGGCCACACTGTGACTGCCAAGTGGTCTGTGGTGAGAGGCTTGCCACAATGTTGGACCAACCCAAACACACACAGAAACACTGTGGTATTCTAAAAAGCCCAAATCCAAAATGTGTGGATTGTGTGTGTGCCTTAAAAGGCCACCAGCCGGACAACAGAGCCAACATCTGTCCGTGTTAACACTCGTCTGTGCTCACACAGTTGTTCTCTGCCTCAGAACCTACATTTCCCAGAATTCCCAGAACATAATTGAACTAATCAGTTCCTCTTTAACCTAAAATACATTTCCAGCTGTGTGTTCCCAGCTGGTACTGATGATGTTGCACTTCTCTACAAAGCTGGAGAAAAGGGAATCTAAATGTCATCAGTGGTCGGGTCGACATGGGGTTCAGGGTTCTGGGACCAGGTTCAGCAGCAGCATTTTGGGAAGGGGGTACAATTCAGAAGCCGTTTCCATTTCCTGAAGCGACGGCAGAGTTCTGGCAGGGATTTTGGGTATTACTGGAACATCCAGTTGTTAGCAATTTAAACATCTGCTTTCAATATCACGTGAGCTGCTACCAGCTAATTGTTGAGCCACAGATTGGCTTTAATGGCAACTTCCAACTGCTGCTGCTTTAAATTAAAAACATTCCACTGTTAGAGACACACACTTCTAGGCATGTGCGTGCACACACACACACACACACACACACACACACACACACACACACACACACATTTCTAAACAAACATCACAACTCGTCTTAATGAAACAATCAGTGTTTATAAGGTCATTTATAGTAATGTTCATGGTTTCCCATCTCTCTCTCTGTCTCTCTCTCTCTGTCTCTCTCTCTCTCTCTGTCTCTCTCTCTCTGTATTTTCCTTCCACCCCTTCGGCTTCTTGTAAAGTCTTACTCATCACTGACTTTACTAAACACACTGGTTGTGATGCAGGGAAACAAATGTAATTCACCACAGCATGTGTGTGTGTGTGTGTGTGTGTTCATGTGTATGTTGACTCATGTTGCAAGCATCATAGTGTTTGCTAACAGCTACTGAGCTATGTGATTCATGCTGTGTGTGTGTGTGTAGCTATGTGTGTGTGTGACTCACTTCAACAGCATGGATTGGGTTTCCAGTGACACCTACAGGTGGGAGATGACATAGCAACATCAGATGTCGGCATGACAGACATTACAAACCAGACGGACAAATACAGACGTGAATGAAACATCTGGCAGGAGTCCAGCTTTCATTGTTCCTTTTAGATTCTCACTGCAATGATTGGCAATCCTCTGCATTCTTCCATAAATATGGGACCGTTGTTGTAGCAAAACTATCTTCAAATGTGTGTGGGGAGTTGTGTAACTGTATCTCAATCTGCGTAATCTGATTTATAAATGTATGAAAAAACATCTCCAAATCTGTATTGAGATTGTAAATGTGTACATAAATCTGAGAATGTGTAGATATCTGTAAATGTGTTCCTGTTATACAGGTATATTCATAAAATACTGCTGGTAAGCGGGCTGTAAATCGTGGGACAGTAATCACACTACCTCAGCTCTGGCACTGCCGTTACATACTCTCATTGTTCTTACAAATCTGCTACTTCTGTAATGTATTTATGTATTCTATAGTATTGTATAGTATGGTGTTGTACTATAGTGTTTGCTGTTGAATTGTACTAATAATATTAGGCCACTATATTGACATAACCTGTCCAGGGACTACAGACCAAGATGAGCTCTCTAACTCTGACACATTCACATTGAGAATTTCTCTGTAGTCCAAATGTTCATTCTTGACATCAACAATGAAAATGTTAATAGTGGAAATGTTGATTGTAGATGTCTGTAACTTAATTACAAGACTGCTTACGTCTTGAAGCCGTACGATGTAACTCATGCATGAATTTAAATGAGGATGCTTCTCTCTTTGCTGTTTGCCATCTATTAGCACTCCGCTGATTCTGTGGTCGACCGGCCTGATGGAGCGTGATGAGTTCCTACAGACTCTCAGTTCACACAGGAAGAAGAAAATAACTCAGACGGAGAGGTGACTGTGTGCCTATTGTGAGCACTGACAGTTATATGGTGCAGGATGAAGGGCAAACAACACGAAACAACAGCAGCACAAAGAAATGCATGTTTGTGTGTGTGTGTGTGTGTGTGTGTGCAGCCACAGACAGCATGTCTCCGTGTCTGCTGCCCCTCAAATAAATTCTGCGCTGTTGTTTTTCCACTAATACAGCTACTGGAACAATCAAATATATTGACCAACACACACACACACACACACACACACACACACACACACACACACACACACACACACACACACACACACACACACACACACACACACACACACACACACACACACACACACACACACACACAGATAAGTCTTGTCATGCACTTGAGATGTGTATTGGTTGAGGTTTCTACAATTGGTCCGATATGCAACATTATCTGGTCACATACTGGCTCCACTATGGTCACACATACACACACACACACACACACACACACACACACACACACACACACACACACACACACACACACACACACACACACACACACACACACACACACACACACACACACACACACACACACACACATTCACATTTAAAGAGAAACAATGATGTACAGATGCACACTTGAATATACACATAAACTGCAGACCAGTAGGCACACACACACACACACACACACACACACACACACACACACACACACACACACACACACACACACACACACACACACACACACACACACACACACACACACACACACTGACATACAGTACAAACTCGCTCCAGCTCTGCGTCTGCTCGTCTAGGCCCATTGATCCCAGGTTCGGTGCCACAGAGCTTTGAATCCAATGCTGATAAGAAATATACACACATATACAAATACAAATTCTCATACACACACACACACATACACACACACACACACACACACACACACACACACACACACACACACACACGGGACAGACACATAGACTCCAGCCACAGCTGTAGTTGCATTTTTAATAGTTTATTATCATTCTTTCTGGGATATGTAATGCCAAACTCCATAAAAAACTGTAGGAATGTTGTCTTGTCTTTTTTCAGTGTTATGTTCACTAACTCTCTCTGACTCTGTCTCTTGTCACTGTGAATATAAGTACACACTCTATAACTGGTTCACTGAGCTACCTTTTCTAAAACACTTCTGAATACTGAAATAGAAAAATGATGACATTTGAATTTGTCTTTCCCAATTAACAGTCAGCACTGAACCAGTGTTAGTATTATTTGGTATCTCGTCGTGTTGC
Organism: Leptoclinus maculatus; assembly: GCA_032191485.1. Lineage (NCBI taxonomy): Eukaryota > Metazoa > Chordata > Actinopteri > Perciformes > Stichaeidae > Leptoclinus > Leptoclinus maculatus. The sequence goes on along the minus strand of JAVDOI010000060.1, from coordinate 209,467 downwards.
TATTGCGTTACCGTAGATTGTAGATTTGTAACACTTGCTATCGTGAGGAGTCAATTAGCTGCTTTGATGCCATTCATATTTTGGAGCTGTATTGATCCAGCTATGGACACCAGGATTGATCAGAGCGAACATGAACATAGTTTTTAAGGAGAGAACCAACAGTAAGGGGAACAAGTAGTGCGCTCCTCCAACCTTTGTGCCTGCAGTTATTTGTTTCCTACTGAAGACAACTCACCAACGTTGACACGGATTTCTCTTCAACTTTGGTGAAAGACCAATTCATATGTTGACCAATAGCAAGCCAGAGTCAATACCAGTCCCCCTGTCAAACACCTGCTGGACTGATCCCCCCCCCCCGACCTGACAGCAGTGCTTTACTATCTGTCTCCACATGGAGGAGGAAGGGAGGACGGAGGGACTGATGGCATCACTCTGTCCTCCCAGAGGGACGACTGAAACCCTTTTAAGGCTTGTCTCTCTCTCTCCCTGTCCCTCCATCTTTTCCCTGTTCGCTATCTCCCCCTCCCTCTCTCCGTCTCTATCTCCCTCTCCCTCTCCCTCTCCCTCTCCCTCTCCCTCTCCCTCTCCCTCTCCCTCTCCCCCTCTCTCTCTCTCTCTCTCTCTCTCTCTCTCTCTCTGTCACCCTATCAGGCAGCAGGCTCTGTAGTCGATAGGGCCATTAGTAAATAACAGATACATAATTTATTAAATATCCTTAGATACATATTTCAGCATCAAATTACCTGGCAAGGTAGAGAAGGGGGGAGAGTGAGTGAGTGAGAGAGAGGACTTACGGGAGAACGGTTAAAGAGACACGAGTTGACACATTTACATACAAAATACATCAAACAAACAACACATTTTATATATATATATAAATACTGTAGTGTGTATATATATATATATATATATATACTTTCAACAAAAAACGAATCAAATAGTAAATGAACACAGAACACAATTAAATATTGCATTTTTCCTAATTTCAGATAATGCACTATACTTATAATGACCTACAATGTGAATTATAAGGTTCTTAGATGGACATGAAAGTTATGATACATAGATGAACCCAAATGTTCATTACAATAAAGACTATTTTTAAGATGTTGGTATGGTATGAGATACATACAGTGTTTTCTGTATTTGGTTGTGTTTTGTCTAAACGCTGTGCATGTGTTGTCAAATTAGTGAAGTTAGTTACTTTAAAAGGTACTCAAAGACACTTTACATGGTAGAAACAGAAACAATAGAAGCAATTACAATATAAACAAAATAGATGATACAACAGTAAGGAACAGCACAAAAACATAACTAACTTTACAGGTTAAAAGCAGTTTTAAATAGGTGAGTTTTAAGTGCAGTTTTGATGGAGAATGTCTGAGGTGTTGGGGCAGGGAGTTCCAGAGGGAGGGGGCAGCAATGGAGAAGGCCCTGACCCCCCAGGTCCGATGCTTGGACAGAGTAGGGGGGGTTAGGAGGTTGGCGTCGGCGGATCTGAGGTTGCGGAGGGAGCGTGTCGATGCAGGAGGTCTGAAAGGTATGAAGGGGCGAGGTTGTGGAGGGCTTTGTATGTAATGAGGAGAATCTTGAACTGGATTCTTTGCTGTATGGGGAGCCAGTGGAGGTTTTGAAGGACTGGGGTGATGTGGTCTCTGGTGGAGTGGGAGAGCAGACGGGCAGCTGTGTTCTGGATGTATTGTAGTTTGTTGATGATTGAAGGCATGGATGAGTGTTTCAGCGGCTGCGGAGGAGAGGGAGGGGCGGAGACGGGCGAGGCTTTTGAGATGTGATTGGCGTGGCGTTCAAAGGAGAGGGTTTGATCGAAAAGGATTCCAAGATTACGGATATGTGTGGAAGCAGGAACAGTGGTGCCATCGATGCAGAGGGAGAAGTTGTGGTGGGATTTGTTTAGTGATTTGGGGCCGATGGTGACAGGACGGCCTGTAGGACAATGGGAGGGTCGTCAACCAGAGCGTCCTCAACAATCTACGGCTCACCAACACAATCAGACTGCATGACTTAGGATTTCTCTGTGTGTTCCAGCCTCTCTATGCGTTTGTGGTTTCAAATTGTAGAATTTACTTCAGCTACACAGTCACATGTGTGAAACAAAAGTCAGTCAAGAAAGTGGTAAATTTGAGAAAAGTTGTATGGAAATACGTAACCACAACGTTGAGTTGTAAAGTTTAAAACTTGTCCAACTTCCCACAAAGATAGAAAGACGAGAAAATTCACAAACGGCACCTTCCCAATAACCCATGGATCATTGCACACACCTTTGCATCTCTTGGACTTCCACTGTACATCACACATTTTCTCCCTCACATACTAATATGTGAATATTTATTCATATTTGATGCCACTTTAGATGAAAATCAATGAGGTAATCAAGTTGTCGCTATGAAATTGGCGCTCCAGTGGCGTTTTGCATATTCACCGCCGCTCACATCATTAAAAACACATCCATCGCCGCCAGCGCCGCCGACTGGCCTTTAATTAGTTTGAGCAAACATATCGAGCTGCGTCTCACACACACACACACACACACACACACACACACACATTCTAACTAACACGTTCAACTCCGAGGATGTCTGCATTGCAATAATGCTGAATCGGTATAATTTTCACAAAACACTTAAGGTGCAAAACTGCAGTGTTTTGTCGGACAGAAAGTGACAGTGAGCTGATGTGTGTTGCACCCTGCTGTGTGTCCATGGCAAGGGTCAGCTAAGGTCAACGGTTTATCTGGCATGAAATTCAACACTTGTAAGCGTCTTGCTGTTAAACACATACAGTTTGGAACATTATGATGAATAAACAAACATACTTGATCTCCAAAAATGCGTATCAAACAAGGTCAGTAAGCTCAATTCAAATGGAATCCAAACCGTGCGTACCATTCTAAAAGCTTTTTCCTTTCTTGGTAAGTGCATGCCGACCTCTGGACCATTTCAACAGACCTCTGGATGTCTCCTAATTTTGAGTATTTTGAAGTGAAACGATATTTAAAAAAAGATTGCGAGTAGGAGTAGAAGTAAAGGATTTTTACTTTTGTCTAACCTAAATCCAAAATGTAACGTTTAGTGTCTTGAGCCCTGAGTTTGTTAGTAATTCACCCATTCTGCACTCAGCGTTAGCATTCATTTGATTCATGTATCCTCATACAAACGGTCTGTATATTTTACAATAAGTTGTTCCCCTATGAACGTCCAGCAACACAAGAGATCAGTGACCTGTGTGAGCCCCTGCAGTCCAGAACCTGTTCAGGCAACAAAACTACGTAATGAGGTTACGTAGTTTTGGTTAAAATTAGTGTGTTTGTTACGTAAAATAAGTATGCTAATTATGGAACTTCAGTGGCGTCAGAAAAAGTCAAGTGAAATAAGTCAACGTTGACTTTTGGTTTCATACGGGACAGGATTCGGTCTCCTGGGTGAAAGTCCTGTGTTTGTTGGATCTGTTCATTTACCCAGACCTCCTCTCTGTGGACTTTGTAGCTCTTTATACGATGTAACCTGACTTCCTTAGGTCCTTTTCTGCTTTACGTACAAAATAATGGCCAAATTTCAGCATGTATCTTTCCCCTTGTCCTGGTATACAGACGCCGGCTGCTCCTGCATTGGTACTGAACAGTGGCAGTGGATGAAAATGTAGCTCTGCAGAATCCTCCAATATGAACACAGTGCCAAGGCGTACTGAGCTGGATCATAAATCAATATTAATGTTGGGTTTATTGCTGTGCTTCTGAAACTTCTCTTCATGTAAAAATGTTTTGTTAAGGAAACAATGGTAAAGGAATGTGTAGTTAAAACAGCAAAGTCCTGACGAGCAGTAAAACAGCTGATCTGTTCACATTAGACGAGAAAACAAAAAAAGCAGATGACTCCTCATGTGATGAATTCTGAATACAATGTAACAGCATGGAGCACTCTAATGTGTGAATTTACTTAGTTTGAGTGTGTCTATGAAAATGTGTGTGTGCGTATGTGTGTGTGTGTGTGTGTGTGTGTGTGTAAGTGCCTTTGAAGCGGCTCGCTCAGCCTCCAGCTGCTGATGGAAAACCTCTCATGTGTCGAAATGACCGCATCACCTCTCGCTGCCCACACACACACTCCCTCTCTCACACACACACACACACTCACACACACACACACACCCGCACAAACACATTCCCTTGCGCCTTACCGCTCCCACAAAGCCACAATGCATCTTGGGAACCATTAAGGAAACCAGAGACCACCGCAGTGGGCAAAGGACACAAACAGAGGGAGAGAGGAGGAGGGCGAGAGAGATAGAGATGGATGATAGAGAGGGAGAGAGAAAGAGAGACGAGGTGAAACAGAGGTAGACTCTTCATTTCTCAGTATGGCTTCATTATGATGGTGATGGACATATTGTAATGTATGGAAGTCCACTTTAATAGTAGTAGTTAGAGATTAGACTGAGGCCAATATTACCCTTTCATTATGAGGCTTTACGTCTGTAGCAGCTCCAAAGCAAGAAACAACCATCAAAATTGCGATTTGAACAAGAAACCCTCATCTCAGTGTTGCGATGAAGGCAAAGTAAAACTGTTCTTTACATGTTGCAGCTGCAGCCCTCAAGCCTTCGTTCTCTCCGGAGATGGTATACCTGGTGGTAGACAATCCAAATGCTGATGGTGTCATTATTCTATAGACATTGTGCAATCAACATTTTCTTCATAAAAATAAGTTCAAGCCAAAAACTTGTCAATTGCAATTTTAACAAAAGTGTGTCCGTCCCGCGATGTGGATCTGCTCTAATGGGTTCTTCCTCAGCCCGTGCTGCACCCTTCCACCAAGTTTCATGAAACTGAAACTAAAAACTCGAGGGATCGAGAGGAGCAGAGAGCGATGCAGCGGGACAGCTCAGTGATCGTCGTCTGTGATGCTGCTGATATTGACACCAGCGGAACCCGAGAGGCTGCACTTTAATGCTAACCGCTGCACTCTGCTGGAGCATCCATCACACACTGCTACAGGCCACAGTACACACACACACACACACACACACACACAATGAGGCTGGAGGGAATCAACATCTGCAGTGTCGGCCAGTCATGGTCCCCAGATGATGAACCCTACTGACTTTAGTGATCCCTTGACTTCTCACCATGATCATTAGGTCAACATTTGTATGTGTCCAATACTTTGATTAATATATTTATATCATAAAACCTTCAAATTAACAATATTCCCCTCAGCTGTACTTCACATTGAAGGAAGCTGAACAGAAATGAGAACCAAACAACAAAAACAAACAGAAAATAAACTATTTCTTACATCTCTTGAGCTCATTTTTCACATCTTGGCTCACCAACATACAATGTTGTAAAATGTGGGATTTAACATAATATTTTTTTCTTACAAAATCCTCACCCAAACAAGTGGCTAAAATCACTTAATATTCACTATATTTACGACTCTGCACCATTCGATTGAAGGACAATTTGCATACAAAGGAATTCACGAGTCACATTCACCAAAGTTACACTGATTTATTTGTACTCATCTCTTCCTCCTTCCTCTGTTTCTTCTCCCTCCGTCCTCCCCATCTATCCCACTCCCCCTCTTCTTCTCTCTTTCTCACCCAGATTCTCTCCCCTCACCCCTTCTTCTCCCTCCCCACTTTCCTCCTCCTTTTTCTACTCTCATCTTATTTCAGACGTCACTCCTTTTTGGTTTGTTCTCCTTCTCTCTTCCCTCCATTTGTCACCTTTGCTACATCATCTCCTCATCCTTTGTTTCATTCTCTTTTCTCCCCTCTGCTGTCTCCCCCCCCCCCCCCCTCTCTCTGATGTGACCTGATCTCAGTGGATCCAGTGTCATTTCTCTGCTGTAATTAAAGTCCAGTTGACTGCAGTCCACTCGGGTGTCTGGTGACAAGACAGGTTCACCTCCCTCTCTCCCCCTTTTTCATTTTTCCTTCCTCCCCCCCCCCCCCCCCCTAAATCTTTTCATTTGTACTTTTCTCTTCTCTTCCTTTCTTTTCCTCTTCTCACATTTCCCCTCTTATATTTAAAGATTTACTTACTTAATTGTCTTAATTGCCCCTATAATATAAATCACTTCCTCTCAGTTGTTGACATGTTTCTGAAAGCAGACCTCATATTCTCAGAACTCTCCAAATCCAACTTCAGCAAATCTCCTACAAAATGAAACTCAATGTCGTCTTCATCTTCCACCATCACATCAATAGACATTTATACTCATGTGATGAATGTAAAACTGTATTACGAATGAAAAGCAGTAGTAAAGCTGCATAGCTTGCAGACGGGGATTGGGCTGTGAAACACTGTGAACCTGCTCTAGTCTGGTTGTACTCTCTGCCCAGCCTCCTCTTCATCACACCATGGTGCCGACATGGTCAACCAAAAGGGCCTGGATCTCATCAGAGATTATGGCTCTCCTTGGTCTGGTTCTTCCTCCTCCCCGTCCTCCTCCTCTTAGTCTCACTCCTTGCCATGTCTCTTGCTCTGATTGCTAATTTGAACAGTTGTGCAACATGTGTGCAGTGTTTGGAAAGAAAATGTGTTTAGAACAGCAATCTAAGTCTAAGTCTAAGTCTTTGGGATGCACTAATATCCCAAATCCATTGTCCATTGTTGTTGTTCTTTATGTTCATATATATTCTTCGATACATATTTATATTGTACATAGCAGTTAAATGCTTAGTTTCTCTGTCTGAATAAAAGCTTTGACTTAACACCTCTCATCTGCCACCAAAGACAGGTTATTGGGACTGTGGTGAAATCTACATGGGCTGCAGTGATTTATGCGTCTGTGTTGTACGTGAACGATGGGCAACTGAGAACAGGAAGCAACGAGCATGGATGGCTCTACCAAATTGCATGGGAATCCATGTTGTTGAGCGGTTTTCATTTAACCACAAAAGTCCACCAGATGATGGTGCTAGAGGAAAAACCAAAGACTCAATCATTGGTGATGATTGAGCCGGGTTCAACTTTTTGCCCGTTTTCCTGCCAGAAGCATTTGCTTTAGGAGCCCCACTGGATCAGTTGTTCCATTCAAATGAATGTCTGTCTGAACACAATGTTAAAGGAATAGCCAGATGTTTTTGGAAATAAGCTTATTCTCCTCCTTGTCGTGAGTTAGATGAGAGGATTGATACCATTGATATCATGTCAGTCTGTTCAGTATGTCATGAAATTAGCTTAGCTTAGCATAAGTACTGAAAACGGTTTCAACTTGCATGTAAAAAAAGACAGAAGTGTGTTTTTCTACGGAGAAACAATGTGAGACAGTAAAACACATGCAGTTCCTCTTCAGAGGGGAGCTTGTGCCCCGTGCTGCTGACTCTGCCTTTAAAATGACTAATCTGTAGAGTTGTGATTATGGATCTGGTCTAGCTAAGGCTTCCTCTGATAGCTCTAATTATAGAGGATCACCACGGCGATATGATAGCCAGGAAGTATCGCCTCCCCCTACCCTAGACCGGCTGATCACATGGCCTGGTTTCACCTGAGGAAGGCAGATTGATGAACAGGTTCTAATTACATTCCACTCAGCACTGCTGGAATACAGAGCAGAGGATTCAGTCTGAACATGTTATTAGATCTCTGTTCCAGTTCAGCTTAAGTTAGTGATCAAGCTAGAAGTTCACAGTAGCTTAGTTATGATTTAATTTCCCAGGAGCCCAAAAAGCTCCAGGTGTCGGTTGTTTTATTGTCATGTTGCTACAGTAAGGGCATATGCCCCACTTTTAAATGATACATGTGTTCTTTAAATATCACAAAGCGTATTGACGTGCTCATACTCGGGGAGGATAGAAGGTGGTTTAATCTCACCATGCTCTCCATCACTGTCGTAATGCTCCACAGTATTCATCTTATGGAACAATCCTCCCTCTGAACTGGAGGATCTGTCACATGTATGAGGTGTAAAATTGGTTGTAATCATTTAAATAAACAACACAGCCATCATGTAAAGTAGTCAACCTACTTCTGTCCACATTGTGTATATTATTATAATTCACTCATAATGTGCTTCTTTCAGCCTCATGGTGCACAAAGACTTCTGTAAGTGTCACCACAGTGTCTTCAGTCTGTAGTTACTGATGAATTGTGTGTGTGTGTGTGTGTGTGTGTGTGAGAGAGAGAGAGAGTCCTTCCCTGGCTTTCTGTTAGACAACAATACACTTAAAGTCTCAGTCAGTCCGAAGAAAGAGAGGAGACGCTGCTCTGCTTTAATGTCACTGTAAAGAGATCAAGACTGCACACACGCACACACACACACACACACACACACACACACACACACACACACAGAGGGGAAGCCTGTATGTGTGTGTGTGTGTGTGGCGGAATGAAGAAAAAGAAAGTGAAGGACAGAGAGGGCAAGAGAGAGAGAGAGAGAGAGTCCTCCAGTCTCCAAACATCTTTGATACAATTAGAACTTACTGTAAGCCTTTATTAAAGCAACATACTGGAAATCTTATTTCTATACTTTTCATTTTACAAATGACTAAATGTACATGTTTATCTCTTTCCTTTCTATTAGAGATTACATAACCCTCACTCCAAGTCAGACATGTTGCAGCGCTGACTTTATTAAAGGTGGAGTGCAGGCTTTCTACATCTAACGGAACGTCTGCTACATTCTCACAATGCTGACTATGCACATTACCAGGAGAGCTCTCTGTAATTGGCAGTACACCAGAGTGGTGCGGTTTGGTCTCTGTGGCGACTGTTGTTTGTGGAGTTACTCTCACGACCAAAAGTACATCACTGCAGGTTTCATGCTACATTTACAGCTGCACTTAAATCTCTCTGGTCCCGCCCTCTAGCGCGGACTGGCCAATCATAGCGGAGCATTAACCAGCTGGAGTGTGATGTCAGCGTATTGTAGCGTAGCACATGGCGCCAAAGTTTATTTTAGATTACCTTTATACGTCAAAACGTAGTGGAAACTCTTGGACTTGGACTTTGGTGTCTTTGAATAAAAATAGAAATTGATTAAATTCTCAGTGCATGTACTAGAAAAAAGCAGTGCAGTATATTCATTACAGTAAGAAAGACCAACTCAACTTTAGTCCAATCAATCACTTTATTCACATTGACAATTCTGTCCAAGGGTACCTTCTTAGGGTGATGATAATAAAACATGACAACAGGCATTTGAGGCTACATCCGAAAAGCTCAATAGAAGCTCTGAGTGTTAAAAAATGACATTCATACAGGCCTATCTAAAATACAACGCAGCTTGTTGGTTTTCTTGGAGCGAGCGGAGAGACTGAAATGTGAGCTGAGCTCGGAGCGACAGTGAGAGGAGAGGTCTGGAGGTTTGATGAATGAAGCAGAGGGAACAAATCCCCACTGCTCCACTCCGCTCACTGCCTGGGACGGTAAGAGACCACATGTAGAGGTGGACTGGAGGGAGACTCGAGTGACACATTCTAGTGTAAAGTGGGACAGTTTCTTTGGGGGGAAAAATCCTAGCTTTGAGCTCACAGCCCCGAAGGTCTTCTATTTATGGGTTTGAACATTGATGACACTTCCTCTGTTCCCCTCCACTGATCTTTTAGAATAATAAAAGATAATATATTGACATAAAGTTGTAGCCAAAGGAACTTAAAGGAACCTCAGCAAAATGCCCTTTCTTTTAATGTTGTTCTGATAGGAAAACATCATCCCGCAGCTCATCAATCACTGTGGCCACATTCAGCAGAAGACATTAGAAACATCAGACAAAATACAGAACATAATAATTAAAGAAGTGTTTGTTTAAGATGTTTTGGTCGTTTATTGACTCTAGCATATGTCTGCTTTTGGGAAGCAGGTCTACCTTGTTTGACCTGTAACGTTACTGTTATGTGGTTGTTTAAGGGAAAAGGGCTCCACGGGGACCAGCAGTATGATAATATCACTTTCTGCTGGAGGGAAACATGAGCAGAAATCTTTAAGAGACAGAGAGGGTCCACATAGATCTCCAGGGCCGCTTCTCAACCATTTCTGGACGTGATACACAACGCTGTGTTCAGAGCTCCGCTCAGCTTCATTCAGCTGATCCCTGGTGAGTATTACAATCTGTACTAGTGTGTTACAGCGTGTGTGTGTGTGTGTGTGTGTAGTAACTCGGACCTCTGAACGCCGATACTGATATCTATCCTGCATAATAACATCCAATAAACTTTATAGTTTTTCTTGACGTGAAATGTCTTTTTTTAGCCCGGTTCTTTCCATGGTCTAAGATCATCGGTTAAATCACCAAAAACTGAAATGACGTGCAGACCATACAGACAAGAATTCATTATACATCCATAGTAAACAGAATGACCCTCTTCAGTTGTTTTCACCAGATTCTTGACATATCATTTTATACATTATGCAATTTAAAACCACAGTGTATCATCCTAAACTCACCTAAAAACCCAAACCGATCATGCCGTCTATTTATTTAGATTTCTTCTCTCCTCTCGCTTTTCTGTTCACTTCTCTTTCACTTTGAATGTAGTTCATACTTAATGTACATTCTGACCCTTTATATTCTATAAATCAATAACGTCTTTTGTTGCCTTTGTATTTGTTAGTATGTACAAATTATCCTCAATAGTATGTACACATAGGTGAATATATATATATATATATATATGTATCTATGGATATTCATTAGACAAAAAACACATGATCATTTTATAAAATATGATGCATTGCTCTAGATTAAAATACCTGACCGTTTAAAAAATAGGTCCATCACCTATAGATAATAAAATGCATTAATTATCAAATAATAAATTGCAATGTTTCCGCATAATGAAAATGTTAACTTTTCATACTTTTGTGTACATTTTCTGCATGAATGTTTAATGCAGTATTTCTACATATCATGGTGTATCTTTACAGCGTGTCATCAGAAGATATTAATACTTCTTCCATGGGCAGTCAGTATAGAACGTTAAAGACTTTCATGTTGAGCATCACATCAACAGCATCCCTCCCCAGTATGACGTGGGCCTCCTCGCCTCTTTGATGCAGTCTAAAGTATTCAGTTATCACTGCTGAACTACCTAGCCCAAACTAGAAGTACACAAAGTATGCCTTCTCTGATCTCACTCACTCCCTTGGCCGTCCTGATGAAGCAGTAGTAGCTGAGCGTGACTTCGTGCTCCTCAGCTCTCCTGTTGCTGTTTTGGCATCTGGCTGCTGTTATTTGTTTGTTTGCCCGGAGTCGGTTCCGCTGGGCCGCCTTTCCTCCAGCGTGTCACGACCAAACGTCTAAGCGAGCTAACGGGAGGCCTCACGGGGTCTGGGAGTGCACGTGTGTGTGTGTGTGTGTGTGTGTGAAAAGAGAGGTTTTATTGTGTCCTTCAACAGTGTGTGTATCAGCGTAAACACGAGGGAGTGCGTGTGTGTGTGTAGGCACAAGTTTTGTCAGTATTTAATTTTGTGCACACTTGCGTGTATGCCTGCAGGCGAGTGTGTGTGTGTGTTGGAATCCAGGTTCCCCAGGGTCAGACTGAAGGGCTTAGTGCAGTAAAAGTACTGTGGCAGGTAAATAAATACACACACTGTACACACACACCCGGCCCTGTCTACAAACTAGCCGGGTGAAACCAAACCAGCGTGGGCTAAGAGGAGGGAGGGTGTGTGTGTGTGTGTGTGTGTGTGGATTTAGTTTTAACCAGACAGCCAGTTGTGATGTGAGCTCGTACACTCAGACGCTGATAGGAGAGCGTACAGTGTAAGTGAAGGTAATTATCTTTCATTCAGGGATATGAACACGTCTGTAGTTACACTTTCAACATTTCTCTCCAACGTGACCACTGCCGAACCCAACCGTAATATGTTTTTGGTGTCCTGAGTCTGCTATTGGCTCCTATGTCTGTCACATGCTATGCTGCTAATAATCTACTTTATTAACTTTATGCCCTGCTGCTGCTACAAAACAAACTCATTCTGATCCTTGATCAGCTAAAGAAAGATTTGAAATGTTCTTTTATTGAAAATGACACCACAGAGCATCAGGGAGCTTCAAACACAAACAGTGAAGTAGAGTACCGGTGTGTGTGAGACACTCGCCCCCAGTAACAACGATATCCTGTCAGCCTGCAGCATCACAACAGGATGAATCCTTGTTACTGACGGCGACGCGTCACCCTCATTTAGGATGACAGTCAGTCCATCTGTCCGTCTTCAGGCTGACTGACAGCAACTCCAGCCAGCTTCACTGCCAGCGATGATACTGACCTGCACAGAAACAGAGACAGAGAGGGACGTGAGAAGGAAGCTTCATTTTCAGACAAAAAAGGAAATGGAAAAGAGCGGGACGAGGACAAATACGGTGAGAGAAAGAGACGCAGAAACGATAGTGAGTGTAAGCAGAATACATATCACACCAGTTTATTATGTTGCTGATAAAGACTCCTGGATCTCCTGTTAAAGTCAAGGTTAGGTCCAAAGGTGTCTCTAGATAAGCACAGCGTACAGCACAAAGGCCACGATGTGTCATGTATTTTCAGTCATTACAACTGGTACAATGAACCAGTGAAAGATCCTCCCTACTGAGCTTTTAAGCCTCTTTTAGTTTAGTACTCAGAGAGCTGGTGGAGACCAAACCAGAGCTAAAAGGGGAGTGTTTTCATTTTGTTCAATGGAAAAAAAAAGCTGTAACTCCAGCATGTTTGGACTGCTTAACTAGAGATGTATTTATTCTATTTGATAACAATTTCATTGATCAGTTTCCCGATCGATAAATCAGCTCCAGAGACTCCGTCGTCCAATAAAAACATTAGTATTCCCAGTTTACTGAGCCTCATTAACACGCTGACACTTAGTTTTAGTCGCTGCTGCACTCTTTTCATTTACACTCAATCAACTGTATTGATCTGAGAACTAAGATTCACCATCTACGACGACAGAGGCTGTGCATATTCATACACACACACACACACACACACAAAGGGGTAAAAAGAGAGGAAAAGAGCAGAAAGAGAGCAGGAGAAACTCAATCCATCCGTCACCTTTGAGAGCGAGTGACCTGTGTGTGTGTGTGTGTGTCAAGGGAAGGGAAACTTAAATCAGCAATTAAGGTAAATAATTAACGAGCTTAACAATGTATTATTAATGAGACTGACGGCCTAATTGCCCTCCGCTTAAAACGGACAGACAACACCTGAAGATAGATAGATAGAGAGATAGAGAGAGGGAGCAGGGACGGAGGTGAAGACAGAGAAGACAACAGAAGAGGAGAGGAAGAGATAATGAGAGAAGAAACTGGGATGATAGAATATTATTAGACCAGTGGAGCCAGAGAAAGATGGAAAAAAGAGAGATAAATATATGAAGAGAAGATAAATATAAGTGAGCGAAAGGTTTTTGATTCAGGGAATGAAAAGTTGGAGACGGGGTGAAGTGACGGATAAATGGAAGGACAATACGGATAGGCAGAAGGTGGAGGGATAGAGGACAGGAAGTAGAGGTTGAGAGGTTGTAGTGTGGACAGAGAAAAATAGAAGAAGTAGATGAGAGATTAGCAGAGACGTACTGGGCGGATGGATACACTGTTCAACAAGAAATAGGTCTAGCTTGTAATTTCTCTGAAACTATACATGGGTGTTTGTTCACTCTGGTTGTGTACGGACTAAACAAACATGATAATGGCGGGTGTACACAGAGCCAGGCTAACTGTCCCCCCTGCCGCCAGTCTTTATGCTAAGCTAGGCTAACCACAGCTTGACCCCATCTCTGTACTTCACTCACAATCATTTAAGTACTGTATTTAACCAAATTGAATTGTTCCATCCATCACTTTTGTATTATGGGATGTCATTTATTCTCCATTTTACATTTAAACGCACCAAACTTTGTAATTCTTCTGAATTCTTTGAACTGTATGAAATGTGAAGAATCAATAAAGAAACCAAAGGCTCTCTCTCCTCTCCTCCACTCAGTGTGTATCGAGTTGCCCAGACGGAGGCCTGTTCATTGCTGGGAGATTACAAGCAGTGTGTGTGTGAACCAGCCCCGGCCTTTTAGCACGATCTACTCACTATTGGATTGAGATCAAGTTGACTGCATTAACACCTGGTAACATCTCTACACAGCAAAACACATGACTCTATCAGTGTGAGCGGCTCACTGATGGTCCGTTTCAGTTTGTTCTATTCTAACACGTCTGGATGTTACTCCCAGCTGTTACTCTTCTGTTGCGTCTTCTTCCAGCCAAAGCTACTGTGAAAATGTCAAAGCCCTGCATTAATTAGTGTTACTTAACGCTTGTTCCTCACACGTTTGGCTTTTCAGTCGTTTAGTTTTCTTTCTTTTTTGTGATCTTTTATTTTTCGTACGCGCATACATAAACTTTTTAAAGAGTTACATTGTAATTATGATTCCATTGTACATTTAGTTGCATTTTGTGAATTACATTATTCATTTATTTATTATTAATATCAATTATTGTAATGTCTTGTAACATTCAATTGTTGGTCAGTGTAGGATAAATATCTTACACACAGGTAATGTGCAATAATTATATGACTCAGTGTCTGAAGAGATGTTTTTTTCATGAATTATCCATATTAATTATCTGAAGGTCAGATCCACTGTGAAACTGTAAGCATGTGTGGAGGTTACCAGCCTGATTTTAAAAATTACATGAATGTATGGTGTATTTATTAATGAATGAATCTTTGCTAGTTCTGATCAGAACTGATGTTGGTTAACTCAATGAACGAGGACACTAATATCAATATATCATTTTTTGACATCAGAGCAACTTTTGTTAAAGGGATGCACAAGGGTTAAATAAAATTATATTATATTATATTTGAATTATTTTGATGATTATCTCTCTTGGTTAAGTGTAATAATAATAATTTTTAAATTAAGTAAAATGCAATGAAATTTGTAATAAGAATTTAAGAGGAGTGTCCCAACAATGCAGTTAAATGCAAGTGATTCCACACCTGTTTTTCTTTTATATAAAAATATTTTTGCAAACCATTATTTTACTTGAAGGTTTTAACAAAATATAAATCTTATTTTATCAGTGTATATTATCTATTCAAAGCTTTATGAATAACACATTTGTTAAAAGCTTTTTTCATGCTGTCTCAGTAAATCAAACACTAAAATGTATACTTTTTTTCACTATTTCAGTGTTTTTTCTAATGAAACTACAGAAATACTAAAGCTTAATATTAAAAATCTACCTGTGGTCACATGTGAAATAGAGACTGTGGATCACTCACCTCCATGTGTTGGTCTGCTGAGCGTGTGAGGTCTTGGAGAGGAATGAGGGTCTTGTTAACCAGGTAGTGGTAACCTCTGGACTTTATGCGTCTAATCTTTATGGCTGAGGCCCGAGTGGAGACGGGAACAGAGATAGACGGAGATACGAGGAGGTGTTGTAAGAGTGAGAGATATCCAACAGCTTATCGGCACTGAACTCCTCTAACACATGTCCACACTCTCTGGTCATACTGCTAGTGTAGCCCTCAACATAGTACTTTGTGTATGGAAGCTGTTTTCCACAGCATGGCTGTGAACAAAAATATGTTGCACAGAGTGCTGCCCCGATAAACCCAAGACATTAATGGGAGTCAAATCTTAAGATCTCAAACCTGGTTGTAGGTTTGTGTTGCATTTGCAAAGCCGACAATCAGGACTATTGTGGAGGATCAAGGCATGTAAATGTTATAGATGTAGCCTTTACCGAGGCTTTTTTATACATTTTCAGAGAGTGAGGTAAAGAATGAGAGAGGAGGGAGAGGTGAGAGAAACGCTGGAGGCCAGAGTGGAAAAAAGAACCATGAAGAAAGTAAAGAAAGGGACAGTTTAAAGGTTGTAATTCAGAGCGTTAATATAGCAGCTCTGTGACGTAGTGGGATAATGGCATCCTGAGCAGAGAATGAAGTCGTAACAGCCACCCTCCGGTTCCCCCTCAGGTTAACCCTGTTAGCTCTGTTAGCGGTGCATTCTTCGTGTTGTTCCCACCTTTACACTCTCAAAATAACGTAAATTACTGGCAGCAGAGACGCCAGTAATTTACTGTTATTTTACATTATATTGGATTACAGTATGTGATAGTAGAATAACTGGGTTTTACAGTCATTTTACAGTATATACCAGCATGTTACCATATATTTACAAAGGGTAATAAACTCTGCTACTTTTGCATTTCCTTTCCAAAAAACGAGAATTCACATTCGTTACAATATTACTGTCGTTTATTACAAGTCCTCAATCATGTATACAGCTGACTTGGTAAGACAAATAATATTCCAAAACTGAAGAGGTACTACATGGTTAGAAGAAAAATAAATAATGACACACACAGTATACACATGTTAATGTGACCTGTGTGAACTACATGACAGTGTATAGGAGAAAGAGAAGAGAAGGAGAAAGAGAGAGCGAACAGTGAGAGAGCATTTGACTGCCGGACTTCTTCATCGTCTAAGCGGCACACTTCCATCTCCACTCCCTTTTAAACATCGTCCTGTTCCTTCTGGTTTGCAGTTCTACAGTCGGCTCTATAATAGCACAAATAAACACAGTTAGGTAACCAACATTACATCTTCACACTGTAATTGGCGATTAACTTTACTAGCGTTAACTGGGCTGTCTATGCTCTTAGCTAGCTAACGTTACTACAGCTACTTGAGCTTGAGCTAGCTAACGTTAATACAGCTACTTGAGCTCGAGCTAGCTAACTTTAACTTGGCTGGCTATGCTCTTATCTAGCTAACATTACTACAGCTTGTTGAGCTCGAGCTAGCTAACGTTACAGAGCTTGCTTTGCCAATTTTACACCCTGATGTAATAAAACAGACCAAATGACACATTATCTGAGATGTTAACAGTTCAATCATCATGAAGACAAAACAATACTGAACACTGTCAGTACATGGTGATAGGTGTAACTTTACCTCGGCTCCTTGGTTGATCTCCACATGGCTCTGCTCAGAAGGATATTCTGTCCAAAGTCACGTTCAGGGATAGCTGATCACATCTTGTCACTCAAAAATGATTAGTGGGCTATGAGAACTTTGATTAATAAAAATGTGCTATCATAGCAGAAACATAAGCTTACAATCAACAGTACGATGTTGATGGATAGCAGTGGTGGGCCTGCAAAGCCTTCTCTGCTGGCCTAAACAGAATCACAAAGTTATAGCTATTTTATAATTTATTATGTTTTCTTAAATACACTTGTATTGTATTATAATTTATAAAAATATTTTTCCCATTATCTTATTTTCTCATTGCACAGCTACTGTCTTCCTCAGTTGCTCTGCTTCCAGTGCAGCTTGTTTTAAGTAGAGCTTTTATCCAATCAGATTTCACCCCTGTGTCTCTAGGTAAGAAGAGAGGCCCGAGGCCTGCAGACTCACAAGTGAATCCCTTTGCAGTTTAAGTGAATGGGGACGATATTGTTGATTGTCATAGTCTTCAACCAATCAGATCTTTAGTTTGACATGTTGGGCGTATTCTTTGACGTGCCAGAGCCTGCTAGCTGGCCTAGCCATACGTGATTGGTCAGTAGTCTAGCATGTTGGACATGTTGGGCGGTGACAATCCCAATATCTGCTGCCTCTGCCGAGCGGACATTTTCAGCCCTCAAACGCATTAAAACGTATTCAGGAAATACAACTGGGGAGGCGCGACTGTCTTCACTGGCGTCCATGAATCGAGAAGGACTTCTTACTGGAACTAAAATGCACGGATGTACTGAACAACCGTGGGATTAAACTCTTTATTAACAAAGAAAGAAGGATGGACTTTGTCTTTAAATAGTGAACAGCAGCTCTGGTAAGTTAAATGTGTTTGTTTTTACATCTGCAGTAGCTTTAATATGCTTGTTTGTATATTATTATTTGTACAACTTATGAAGATGGATTTTTGTTTGCTTTTATATGTGATAGGAACCATTGTTACGTC
This sequence comes from Leptoclinus maculatus, assembly GCA_032191485.1. NCBI lineage: Eukaryota > Metazoa > Chordata > Actinopteri > Perciformes > Stichaeidae > Leptoclinus > Leptoclinus maculatus. Next base: position 191,541 of record JAVDOI010000060.1, on the reverse strand, counting down.
CTATGTTGCTCTGGGGACATATTTAGCCGGTGCCAGTGTTGCCAACTTGCCGACTTTCTCGTTAAATCTGGCGACTTTCCAAACCCTCATGGCGACTTTTTTTGTCTAAAGCTACTAGCGACAAATCTAGCGACTTTTTCTGGTGTTATTGGAGACTTTGCTGGTGTTTTGACTCGATAACGTTAAAGCACTACCGTTCTACAGTTACTGCCGTGAACGAGCAGCGGGTGCTGCCGTGAGCCCCTCCGCCGCCCAAAAGCACACACAGGCGAGTACTCTCACAGAAGCCTCGCGCAGCAGTCAGAGATGCAGTCAGAGCAGAGAGGAGACGCACTCTCAGCGTATTCTCTGCAGTTAGTGTATCTATAGGTGTTGGCTTAATTTTTACACAAAACAAATAATAACCGTAGCTGTGTTTCAGCTGCAGGACAGCAGTGAAGGCCCAGGCATAAAATGCACGGCCCGCCACTGATGGATAGTGACTCACTGAACTTGGAGAAGTGTATTCCCACCACTTCACAGAAAATATTGTATTATACTGATAAACTACAGTTATCTGCCGCTAGGTTAACGGCATTAACTGTTAATTTACATACGAATGATGAATATTTAACTGTATGTTAAAATACTGTTGTAAATCCACCGTTAATTTACAGCAATTCATTACAGTGCAGCTTCTACAGCTGTGTGGAGAGATGTAGCATGTCTGAAAATACATAAAGTCAGTATTTTGTTATAATCTAAATCCAATTTAAACACAAGATCGGAACCTGCAATAAAATGATCGACAGAACTTTTAACACAGGATCCTAAAAAGCAGCCTGGTGTTTTGATGGAACATATTTTCTCCCTGATTACGTTTGTATTGAAAATATCACAAATACTTTCAATCAGACTCCATGTTGGGAGGATTGCCATTAATCTTTATTCAGGAGACTGCTGTTTGTGTCCTGTTTAAACCAAAAGAAATGCACCAAAAACTCGTAAAATTCGTACTAGTATTCTATTGTTCTTCACAGCGTCACTTCTGTCTTTTGGAATATTGCATATTACTTATATATTACTTTGTATGGTTCTAAAAAACAAGCCAATCACACACAGTAGTCAAAATGAAGTTCTTCCTCTCTCTCTCTCTGTCTCTCTCTCTCTGCAGTAGCCATATAACTGATGCCACAACCATTATGTGGTCTGTGGGTTGCTCTCTCTTTCTTCACCTCTCCATTTTTTTTCTGCTCCTCTCTGTCTCTGTCTCTCTCTTGGTTTGTCAGGACACAGGGAGTTGTGGTCAGAGGGAATTGTGGGAGGAAGAGGCAGAGCAACAAACACCACATCCAGATGAGGGTAATGTCAAATATGCCTCATTATCAACATAAACCCTCCTTTCATCTGTTAGTGTGTGTGTGTGTGTGTGTGTTTTCTGTCACACACACCGTCTACCACATAATCACATCATGTCTTCAGATAGAGATTGAAAGAATTAGTATGAGATTCACACTCGCAACTAAAGAGCAACTTTACTCACAATGTATCTCATGATCTGATTACAGATTGTAAAGCTGAGCATATTCTTTTAAAAACGATGTTTCCTCTAGGAGCTACTGTTTTGATATTAGTTAGGGGCCGTCCAGAGTTTTCAAAATGTTCACAGTCGTACAAAGCGTACGACGGGGGGGGGAGGGGGATGTCAGTCATGTACGACTTTAAAGTTTCGTAAAATGTCGATATTTTTCGGTGAATGGAACTTTTTTTTTATAATTGACGATCTCGGGCTCAAGCGAACAGCGCCGCGTTTTAGCGCCAACACCATATCCCAACATCCTTTGCGCCATACATGCCGGATGTTGACACGCAGACAACGAAGCAAGGATGGCGTGCCAATCGCTGGTCGATTCGTTTGCTGATGTCTTGAAATTTCGCGAAATGGCTCTTGCCATAAATGCCGGTATATGTTCACGTCCAAAGCCGACCAGGACCGCCACACCTTGCTTGTGCATGGAGGAAAGCGAGGCAAGGACGATAACAACAACAACATTGGGGGGAAATTGCACCAGTGTGCAGTGAGCTGTTCCCGACTCGCTATCAACTTCTGAAACATCAGAAACTGACTCAGCACAAACTAAAAAAAGGAAGACCTTCAAAGCTGTGAACATTATCAACTATTAAAGGTTGTGACTTGAACTACCATGAACAATAAGACAATAATTGTCTTTGTGACTTGAAGTACCATGAACAATATTAAAACATCATAATTTGTTTATGGTTGGCGACATATATATTGAATACTTTTTTCCAGGTCTGTTGTAGAGTGTGGGTTGCACTTTTAAAGTGGTTTTAATAATAAATTGTTGGATACATATCTTCTATATACATATTATTGTGTTTGTGTCTATAGTTGGGACTCCTAAAATCTAGACCACTGTCATGTAATGTGATAAAAATGTTGATATGTACTACTTTGGGGGGAGGGGAGGGGGGGTCTGGAAAAGTAGTACTCTTTGTACTACTGTGAAAATGTTGATAACTTTGGATGACCCCTTATATTAATGAGACTTTGAATGTACCGCCAAATCAACCAAATATGTCTTCTACAAAATTTCATTCCCATACATCCAAACTGCATTCTCAATCACCCATCAAGGGAAACAGTATTTTTTTTCTCTTGCCAACGCTCACAGGTTTGAACACAACAAACACTCTTGTTTTGAGATGACAGTGTTTAACCGCTTCACGCCCTAAAAATAGTGAGCATGCTTCAAAAGATACAATTTAAATGTTCTGCATGCTAGCATTTAGAACAAGCTGAACGGCCATAATGAACGGTAAGTTAAGAAATAAATTCTCGCTACATGTTAAGGTAATGTAGACGAAGTCCAGCAGTTCATGTGGTGCTTTTTATGTTCTGCAACTGTAGCATGGTGGAAAATTTAACAACTAAATGCTTCATCCACTCGTCACAGCTTAGAAAAGCACTAAGTCATTAATAATACTGATGACTTAGTGTGTTGATGGCTTAGTGGTAAAGGGAGGGTAAAAGGTATTTTTTAAATTTTCTCCAGACAAAACTCGGCGATTTACTTACTCTTTACGTTACACACGTATATTAAAATATGCTTCCCTCAAAGCGTAAATGGCAATGCAGTTTTGTTGTATGGGGGGAAGAGGGAAAGACTAGATGACACTAGAACTTACTATTTAAGCCAGAACAATTAGTAGGAACACAAACTATATACAGAAATGTTTAATTGTCTCGAAATGTTCTTTCTTGTACCACTTTGCAGAATTTCAGTTTCAGCTGCGTCCCCCAGTAACTCTCAGCACATGTTCACAGCAATGGGCAGATAAAGCTTGTCTGCTATCGTTAAGTGTTACTTGAGACGAGATACAAACAGCAAACATATCGTTAGCTTTCTAAGTGGCTTCTGACTGAGCTGTTAATGCTGTGATGATTTTCCGTTGTGCCTGAAGCCCGTCACTTTTCCTTAGAAAATATTAATTTGGACTTCCACCCACGTCCTGGAGGAAATTCTTGGCAAAGGGGCGAAAGATAGAAACCTGATATACCACCAACAACAGATACGGATCCTCCAGGATTTAAAAAATAACTGCGATGGCTTAGTTTTATGCTTTTTCAGAACTTACTGAATTAATTTATGCACTCCGAACCTTCAATGCATGTTTCTGATGAAATGCAAATAGGATGGGCTTGGTCTACTATCCCACCACCCGATTTGTGATAGAAACTTTTTTCACACTTGAATGGGGCAGGGTTCCCCAAAATATACTAGTCTTGGAACTTAATTGAATGGAGGTTGCTTTAAAACAACAGCTGTTTGAGACTTGAATTTGTTCTAGTATGTTTCTTTTTTTATAACCCTTATATGGTGCATTAATGTAATTAACTCTGACATGATATTTTTTAAAGGAGGTTGAGGTAGAGGTTGGTAGAACAGCTATAAAAGGTGAATGGACTGTACTTGTGCTTTTCTAGTTTTACGACTACTCAAAGTGCTTTAACACTACACGTCATTCATCCATTCACATCCATTCATACACTGATGACAATAGCTACCATGCAAGGTGAAGGACAGTTTCAATTTGGCGATAAACTACAAAAACTTTTAGCAACTTCCTAAATTATAAAGTGACCATATGATACAGAAAATAAGATTGGAAAAAGCTGAACTGCTCTCGCTGCCCAGATATTAATGTAAGATTTCAACAATTATTTCAGCCCTACACACCTACCGGTCGCATCTTTCAACACCGTGGACAACAGACAAAAAATGGTTTTGTCTGCCTAAAACATAGAAGTTTGAAAACTGTTTGATAACACTATTAGACACGACACGCAAGGCTTGCAGAGATAAATTATAATTATTGCTTGTCAGATACCTTTTAAAACATAACACAAGGTATTTGTCAGTGCACAGGCTGAATGTGAGACATTCTCTGCCAGCTATTGGATATTGCTATCAGTCCGTCCTCATATCACCTTTTACACGAACATTTCCACTGCGCACGACCCAAAATGTCGGCTACTCCGAAATGATGTGCAGAACATGGCATTTTGTTTCCGGGATGGAAGGTTGAAGCCTTTAATTAAGTTAATTCTGGTGAAAACCAGGACAATTTGGTAATGACTGGGCATTTGAGTGTTCTACAGAAAATTATCAGGACTTAGGACCCTCAGTTGGATACATGATACATGAATAAATTGTGTTCACCGATCAAACTTCCACTTTCAAATGATACCCAGGGAAGTTGATAAACTAATTGACACGATCATGTTGACAAGGTGTGGAGCAATTTGTCTGATTGCTGTAAACATATAAATACTGCAGTAACACAATGCTGCGTGATGGATGTAAGGGCACTGCTAGAGGACTACGTGAATGGAAGGATTTGGAGGGAACGAGTGTTCAGGGACCATGAAGATTTCTTGGCCCATGATGATGACTGACTAACAAGCCAATTTAGATTCCCTAGAGCTGAGCTCTTGGATCTATGTGCTGAACTGGGTCCAGCATTATGCAGGCCAACCAGACGGAACCGCACCATCCTGGTACAAATACAAGTACCGACCACTCTGGGGTTTCTGGCAACCGGCTGTTACCGGCAGGAATTAGCCGATAGGTATGTGTTTGATTTGATTACTAAGATATTTAGCTTTCAAGCCCCTTTTGGGAATATTATATATCTGTTAAATTAAATCTTTAGGTCTGGGATATCGCAGCCGTCCCTTAATGCCTGCCAAATGAGTAGTCGATACATCAACTTTCCTTACACTGGGAGAACAGGCCAACATTAAAAGGCAATTTGCAGCAATGTCTGGTTTCCCAAATCTAATCGGCGCAATTGACTGCACTCATATTGCTATCAGGGCCCCAAATGAAAACGAATATGTCGTACGAATATGTCTCCAACATGGTCCTGACTAATGTGGTGGCACGGTGGCATGGTAAATGCCATCGTGTTTGTATAGCGCTTTTCTAGTCTTTCCGACCACTCAAAGGGCTTTCACACGACATGTCATCATTCACCCATTTACACACTGATGGCAGGGGCTGGCCACCACCTCCCCAGCATGAGGACCCTGACCCACAGCCACCTCCCCGACAACAAGGACATCAACAAGGAGCAAGGATCCGAGAGGATCTAATGCAGAGTTTGTAAAAAGATGAGAGAATAGACAGTACATGAGGTGTAGGGTTTTTTCATAATGTGTGAACTTCACACAATGTAATAACTGTGCCTAATGTAATAAGTTGTTACGTTTTTAGAAACATTTTACATTATAAAGTAAGCAAAAAAGAAGTTGAATAATGTAATAAATTCTGGACATAGTGTCATAATTTAAAAAAAGAGTACTTTCATTGTCCAAAAATATATAAATAAATATATATATATTTTTTTTTTACTCATTCGCATTACTTGTGAGTGACTTGATGTAATTTGTAGTCTTTTAAAATCCAGGAATACTTCTGCTGTTAGTAGTTGTTCGGTTGTGTTTGGTTGTGGTTTGGTTGGTTGTTTGGTTGTGATCAAAACATTTACATTTGATCAGAACATGTTCAGGTTAAGTAGGCTCCCAAAGCAGACCAGTGTCGTATTGATCAGATATCAAACACACAGATGAAAAGCTGAGGATCTTCTGTGTCTTCTGGCCGCTACCTCACAAGAAGCAGACAGACAGAAATATGAGACATTTCATTGTTCCTCCCTGGTGTCTTTAAGCACTTTTGCAGTTTACAGTTACAGTCAACTTCTAACAAGGCAATTAAAACAGGAGCTGGCAGACACACTGAAACCTGCCCGAACACAGACACACACACATTTTCCCTGTCTGATCTCACAGAAATACGACAAATGACCACGACGTCTTGACAGCACGTTATTAGAAAAGGTTCTTATGGTGGGAGGATCAAACAAACACAAGACTTTAAACCAGGAGACCGCTGTTCATGTTCCAAAGAGTTGTTGAGGTATCGTGAAGTTACCTTTGTGACGTGTTGACATGTTTTACTGAGTTCACGTACTTTGAGCCCAGCCGTGATGTTTGGCTCAAACCTAACTTCAGTTTTGTTGCCGAACTGCAGAATTGTTTTCGTGGTGGCGACATGGGATTATACACAGTATGTGCCGTACATGATTCATTTTTTCTCACTGTGACTATCTGCTATTTCGGCAGCACCCTTGTTGTAAAAACACATAATTCAGCATGTTCTGAATCATTTGGCATAACAAGCTGCCCCTATTCACTAATAAGTAATACAGAGTTCCCCTTGTTATTGGCAATAAGCATTCAGCTCTCGTACAGAAATAAGGCTTTCTCTGGAACATGTGTTGAAAAAGTGTGCGGGTACGCTGACACAAGATTCTGTGGATTTCACGCACAGCGTGTTTCTACCATCCTAGGGGCGCAAGTCCTTGGCAAAAAAAGTTGCACTCTACTTCGTGATTTGCTTTGCCCTTCCCTAGTTGGGGTGGAAGAAGAAGAAGCAAAATACTTCCATACGTTAGCTTTTAAGTCAGGGGGTGCCGGTCGGATCGTATCCATATTCGGCGGCTCAAACTCAGCCGCCCTCACCAAAGGTCTGCTAGCATTTAGCCTAGCTTAGCACGTAAACAAGACGCACCTGCAGTACGGCTGTTGCGTTCAGGGGCAGCCGTAAAGAACAGACAGCCCGGTGTCACAGAATTGTTACAGGCGATCAGAACGTTGAGAATTGAGTTTGACATTTCTGATTGTTGAGCTTCCTGCATCGAGTCATAATCTTTCAAGAGAGAATCGCGATGCGTCTAAGAATCAAGTTCCCCCCCCCCCACCCCTAGTAAATACACAGACATCCCTCTCTCTCCCTCCCCCTTTCCCTCTCAGTCTTCTTCTATTTCACACACCCTCAATCTCTTTCAATTACTTCTCTTCTCCTGCCATCTTTCTTTTCTCTCTTCTGGATCCCCATTTTCATCCCCCCCCCGACCTCATGCCAATGCCTAATGGCTTTGAGCAAGGCAGCCCGCCCCCCCTCCCACCTCCATCTGAGAGAGATTCAATTGGATTGGAAGCCAATCAATCACGGCGAGTATCGAGCTGTGATTGGATTTGGCTCTGGCTGACGGGTGAGGTGGGTGGGTAGGGGAGGGGGGCTGGTTTGATTTTAGCTCTGCTCCAATGAAGGTAGATCTGATGTATTATTGCTCTGGACGTAGAGACGGGCCGGGCTGTGTGTGTGGGTGGATGGGGCGTGTGATTGTGGTTGACATGCGTCGTGGTTTGAGGTTTTGAAGCAGTGCCAGCTGTGACTGATGTCTGCAGTCCAATGCTGGCTATCTGTCATATAGAGGAGTACTGTACTCTGTGTCTCCTGTTACATTTTGCATTTCAGGCATTAAGCTAATGTGATGGAGAAAGAGTGTGGCCACAGAGTAAACTGGATTTTCTACACCACAGACGTTTCATGTAAACTGTCGTTAAGGGGATTAAGGGGCTTCTTCTACATTATTGGTCACTTTCTGAAACACGTTTAATGCTACGTGTCGATTAGAGGGTTGGTGGACGAGAGGGGTCGCGATGCTTCCCAGCATTGGACACTTGAGGGGCGGAATCCCAATAGATGATTGACAGGTGCTCTTCTTCCCTGAAACAGGAAATCAAAACCCAATGCTGCATTGTCCCAGCTGTATTTCAAGCATTGGAGGGATACATGTCTACTGCACTACTGACCAGCAAAGAAAACACACAGGCTACTTCCTCCTTCAACCACACAAACACTTCCTGGCTGCATCTGATATCTGAAATAGTACAATATTCTGTGCCAATCCATGATGGCACTGAACAAAATGTCAATCTCATAATGCCGTTTGAGGAAAAGTCAAGGTTCATCAAAGACCACCAAAGCTCAAAGCTCTCCAAACAGGTCTCAAGAGGACTGAAGGAGAGGAAACCAATCGTGTTCTTCTTTAAGGTTGTCTGGGTGAGACAAGTCCAGGCCTCTGATGAAACAATCGGACATCATCATGTGCACATTGGGGATCCGTTCTTCATGATCTTGCCCTGGTCCCTCTATACAACAGGACCAGCACTGAGTCTGGCTCAACATCACCCAACTCCCCCCCTCTCTCTCTCTCTTTTACTCTCTCTCTCTCTATCACTGTGTGGAAGTCTGTGTTCCAGACAAACTGAGATTAATCCTCCTTATAAAGCTCAGAATTGACAACCCCCCCCCCCACACACACACACACACACACACACACAGGAACGAGACTCCTCTCCAGTGTATATGAGTGATGGCTGCATTAGGTCTGTGGAGAAGCTCCTCTATGACAGTTATGATGCTAAAGGATCTCTGTCACACACACACACACACACACACACACAGTATGCACATGAAGGAATACAAAGCATTTCATTTAAACTATTAAAGGTGAATTAGAATACAAAAATAAAACTATGGTTTATGGAGCTCATCATTTTACACATTTTTACAACACACACACACATTTAGCTTTAGTTGTGACACCAGTGGTGAGCTGTAGCCACAGATAATGCTGTAAGGATCTGGTCAATACTAATTCACTAACCCTAACCTGCTTAGCACTGACCACTCTGCATGTGTGTGTGTGTGTGTGTGTGTGTGTGTAAGTGAGAGAGGAAACCGTGTTTGCATGTTTCCCTTTTCAGTGTGAGTGAATGTGTGTGTGACAAAGTGTTACGATGTACTTGTGTGTGTGTGTGTGTGTGTGTGTGTGTGTGTGTGTGTGTGTGTGTGTGTAACCCATTTAGTGTTCCCCATACATATTTCTTTGCTGTAACATGAGCTGTAGACCAGATCAATAGAAATGTTTCTTTGTTAATGAAGATGTGTGTGTTTGTGTGTGCGTGTGTCTAGTGTGTATGTGTGTTCGGGGAGTGGAAGGGGGGGGCACTTAAGCTGACCACTGCGTCTGACCACAGTGGTCAGTCAGTAGACGATTTATACAACCCACAAAAAATCACCAACAGCGCGCACACACACACACACACACACACACACACAGATGGATGTGTTGTCATGTACCTACAGCAGCATCTTTACTTCAGTCCTCACATGATCTCCTGTTGGTGTCTTTTGTTTCTTTCATTTGAGGTTATTTCATCCTTACACAAGGCTGAGAGAAAACAGCCACACTGAATATTAATGATTGTTATCATTCTTTGTTATTTGAATTTGTATTCATCAGGCTGGACATCAACTTTTACTAAAGCATGTTAACAGTAGAGAAGATGTACAGTGACAGTGGGAAGTGAACAATGGCAATATGACCCAAACCTCAACATTTCCTCCAGGCTCACTGATGATCCTTAGGAATTCAGCTGCACACAAGTGCATGTGAATGTAATATCAGAGAAATCAAAAATTATTATTAATTATGGTTATAAGATGCAGATTAATGCAAAACAGTGTCAAATGAGGCAAAGACGATGTTTAGGTAACACCTTCGTCTCCAGAGAAAGATCCACCTGCTTATTGACATGCAATGCTAAGTGAGTTAATGGGCTAAAATGTAATCATTTTAATAATTCTGTATATGGAATCAAGACAGCAAACATGTACATGTTGCGTCCGGTAGCTCCCATGAATGTCGCTACATTTTTGTCTTTATTTGTTGTTTTTTATCGTGTTTATCACTAACGTCATATGACAGAATAAATTCATCAACGTGGGGACTGAAGTGCAGCCGACCAACCAGCCAGACCTGCTGGACCAAACACCACCAAACTGCCCTATGAGGAGAGGAAGGAGAGCCCAGATGGAAGCTAAGCTAACCCAGCTAGGACCACTACCCAGCATGCTCCTGGCTATCTGATCTGAGGAGGACTCTGTGTTCACATTATGATGCTCAAACACAGTCAAAGTAGACAAGGTTTTCCTCATGTTGAGTATTTAATGTCGGCCATATTATCTGCTCTTTACATTCATTATGATGGTAATTTAACAAATGCACTACAGGAAAGTACTACTGTGTTTTGTGTTGTTTGTCATGTGTTCGGTGTGTTACAAATGAGCAACAACTGCATCCCTGTGTTGCATAATGACAATAAATGAACCTTGAACCTATACACAGTCTTGACCAAACAAAGAATCAACAGCTTCATCAAAGATTATCCAGCTCTTACTTTGGAGCTACGACTCTTCTATAAAGCTCCCGTATCCAAACAGGCAGACAGGCAGGTGAAGGGGCTGATGGGACGTGTACCCCATGTGACTTCCAAACAGCTTGATCTCCTTCCTCTATATCATCATCATATCTCTTATTGGCAGTCCGTGCAGCTTCATTAGCATATCTAATTCATACATCGCTCACATAAAGTGTTGAGTATGCATGAATCCTCTGGGTCAATATTTCATTTATCCTCCATTTCACTGTTTGTGTGAGAATGTGAGTGTGATGTGTATACGTAGTCATGCAGGTGTGTGTGTAGGTGTGTGTGTGTGTGTGTGTGTGTGTGAGATAAGAGGACAGTTAATGATTAAAGTGTGATTAGATTTGGATCAGGAACACCGTGCACGTGTTACTTGCATTAGGTTGGAGTTCAAAGTTTAAAGGCCACATCTCGCATGGTTTCAGCAGCACTACATTATCTACACCATAAATCTGAGTGAGCAAAGTCTTCCTATCTTTGGTTCCTTTCCCATCGAGAGGCAGGGAAGCTTTATTTGACCTCACACTTTGCTCTCTTTATTCTGGTTAATTCTAGTGAGGCTGCGCTGACGAACGGTTATAATTGATAATCAGATGCACTCACAGGCTGCAAATGTCCTTTACAAAATGAAAATAACTTATTTTCTAGTGCATATATGTCCATGGCCTTATTTCTAAACATGATCTTTAATTTAATAGTTATGTCATATAACTTCATCATCAGACCTCATTTTGACTTTTATTTAAGTACATTTTTACACACAGGGTTTTACTTTGACTTTAGTCAAATATTCTGTACTTGTGCAATTAGCAAGTGTTAGCATTTAGCTCAGAGCACCATAGTGTGTGCACACTATGGTGCTCTGAGCTAAATGCTGTGTGCACACTATGACGCATAGTTTTGCTTACAGGAAGCAGAAAACGTTGATGTTTTATAGTGTTGCTGTTAGAGGAAAACCTTGTATCTCCAAATGTTCTGTCAGGGGTTAAGCTAAATAAACTATTTCAAAAGAACTCTTGGGTTACAGGTAAAATGGATGATCACAAGCTGAAAACACGGTTGTTTTTCTCTGGTCAGGAAAAGTTGACATTTGGAGAGCGACAGCCACAAAGCTGTAAAGTCACATCATAAATGATACATTTTGAAAAACTGGACAGTCTGGTGTCATGACAAGATGAAGATACTGTAAAATGTCAAAAATGAAGCCACGAAAGAAAGAAGTAAAAAGCACTGGTTAAGCAAGAGTGGTCAGTGTCCTCCCCTCCTTCTCTTCCTTCCATCCATACTTCCCTTCCAACATGCATCACTGGTTGTGTATGTATGTGTGTGTGTGACAGTCTCCATTGATCCCCTGTCATCCTGATCGCATTACAACCCCCCTCCGATTAGATCTACATTTTTAATTTTCCTCCATGGATGACAAAAAAGACGTGAGCGCAGGAGGAATGAGAGGAGAATTGTAGATGTGGATGAAAATAGGGACTGGAGGGGTCAGCGGAGGTCAGCTGGGAGGGAGCGGAACAGAGTATGAACAGTATATCTTAACATTGGCTGACTTTAAAGCCCCACACTACGACTCACGTGTACTTTACTGCCCACTATACGTTTTTAGAGCCTCCAGGTAAATATTACTCTCAGTTCACTCATTTCAAACACTTTCTCTACAGCTGCTGCTGTAGCAAGATCATTTTCTCAGTGTAACACTTCATGTGTTTAGTTCGGTTAGCTGTTAGTTCCGTTAGCTTTATTAGCTGTTAGCTCTGTTAGCTAAACACACAGCAGCACTGAGGTTTCAATTAAATAGTTCAGTGTGAATCACCGCAACCACCAGATATACTTGAGCATACAGTTATTAATGAGCACAAAAATATTAGGCTGATGAGTCCAGCCGTATGTGAGATCATTACGGACAGACAGAGATGCACATGCACACACACACACGACTGACTACATAATCTCCTAGCAAAAGACATATTCCACACGTTTCAGTCATTTCTTGACCACAAGAAACTTGTTCTTTGTCTGTCAGGGCAGCAACCAGGATATTCAGAGTGCTTTACCTAAAACATAGAAATACACGATATAGAAGACGACATGTGAATTGTTTTATTTTAAGAATTGAATAAAACAAGTGAAATGGACAAAACTGAATGCTGCTTCTCCATGTTGACTTTTGGCTCTGGGGACAGTGAACAGATGACGTAGAAGCGTGGATGATACATGTGAGTCTTTCGTTTTGGTTCTTTCCTCGGGGTTCCCACGCTTCCTGTAAAACCTGTAAAACAGTCGGACAACTGTTGGTCATGGAAAACACATGGAAACACGGAGAAAAAGTCAAGTGTCCTGGAAATTCTTTTGCTGTCCTTTTTTAATTGTTTCATTCTCCTATTTTCCAATGAAATAGTCCATCAGAGCTCCCCAAAACCCATAACATGGTCACCTGAAAGAACTAAGTTATGTTCTGGATCATATCAACATTCAAATGGTAGCGTCTGTTTTTTGAATAGGCTGCTTTAGGTTATGTTGTGGAAACGCTGTCACATGGTAGCACATGCAGGGTGGATGACATGACTTACACTATCCTTCAAATGGCTGCTAACTGCGGTAGTTCTGATCCATTTGCTATCATGTTTAAGTGGATAAAAGATGATTTCCTAGATTAAAGTTAAAGCCTCCATTGCATCGTGGGTAGGAGTGAAGTAGAGGAGCCTGTGCTGGTTTTAAAGACAGATGGCTGTGGGCTGATCTGTGGAGGACACATCTACAGTGCATCATCTCTCTGGGGTAAACATACCTCACTTTAATGTTATTAATAATCATATTTATTATCATTACACTCTGTGGCCACTCTAATCCCTTGGCCCTAACATACACACACATGCCGCATGCATACACACACACGCACAGGAGGAGAGGCAGCAGACACAGTAAGTGATATAGATGACAACACTCGTCACTCCCTGCAGAATACGAGTCACGACCTTGGACCACATGTCATTAAGGAGCCGAGTGTCTCTCCGTCTCTGGCCTAACGTCCTCCTAACCTCTCCTTCTTAGCTCCTTTCCTGCACCTCATGCCTCCGTCTACTTGTTTAAGTGGGCCTACCTCGTGTTTATTAAAGCTCGGATGCCTCCAATGTCGTTGAAAAGGAAAATTGAACAACAAAATACAGTTAAGGCAATGAAAGTCAGCCTCTTGTGTATTCTTTGGAACAGCCAATAGGAATCTTTTGTTTGTATGAGGAGTTATAAACATCCAATAGGAATCACCTGGACAGAGACAGACATATCCTCACTCATTCAGTCCGTATCAAAGCGCATTAACTAGCGAAGCTGATTAAATCTGTGTTGGATATTAGTCTGTTCTCAGGAAATCTAGAGTCACTGTGTGTTATTGCCCTCATGTTCAAATATTAGCTCAAAATAAAACCTTTACATGTCCTTTCTGTGAGTGAAAGTGTTTTTTTATATATTAATATTAACGCTGTGACTCTGAACACAATTAATGTCAGCTGTTAAGTCCTATAATATTGGAGATTATATGTAAATATTTCTGAGTGAGCAGCTGTAGAATGTAGTTTTTTACACAGGCTGCGTATAGTAATAGTAATAATAACTTTATTTATATAGCAGCTTTAAAAACAGAGTTTACAAAGTGCTTTGACAGACAAAGCAACAAAAGCAAGGCAATAATAACAATAACAGAAAGCTCAGTCGATACAAATAAACTAAGAAATAAATACAATTAAAAAAATACATTTTCAACAAATACAAATAAAACAGAAAAGCGACGACATCACATAAAATCTAGTCTGTAGAAATGTGTTTTAAGAAGTGATTTAATTAATGATTCTTTGAGCCTTATCTCCTCAGGCAGGTCGTTCCAAAGCCGAGGGGTCCTGATGGCAAAAGCACGGGCACCTTTAGTTTTCAGCCTGGACTTTGGAACAGCCAGTAGGGCCCCACCCACCCGAGGATCTAAGGCTGCGAGCTCGCTCATAGGGGTCAACAAAACGTGAACGTGTTTTAACAGCGTTTCAGTGAAGGTGTTTAACTTTACTACGGTTGTTGAAGTAGCTGAAATAAAAGCACTGAATGTTCCAAATAGACCTCTAACATTTAAATATCTTCTGTATTTTCACCTTTAAATCTCCAAAAACATTACTACTGGGTCTCTATTGATCTGTTTTTTATTTTTATTTTCAACTATATTTTTCATCTTCAGTGTGTTTTTCCTGTCAGATTAAAACATATACATTTAAGATGTAGACTACAGCCCAATACAGTCACATTGTGTTGACCATGGCCCAGTTAGCTGAACCCTGACCTTGACTCTACTACTTTAGTCAAGGGCATCATCCAGTATCATGTTCAGTTGTGACATTGGTTGACATTGTTAGAAACGTGTACGTTTAATATATATGTTCATCAGTAAGGTCGGAGTTAAAGGTGGTGCTGTCAGTGGTCAATTTAGCAGTTGCAGTTGTGTATATGTTACACATGTTTAAATTCCCAATGTTTATCTGTGTGTGTGTGTGTGTGTGTGTGTGTGTGTGTGTGTGTGTGTGTGTGTGTGTGTGTGTGTGTGTGTGTGTGTGTGTGTGTGTGTGCGTGTGTCTACAACAAAGCAGAAACATCATGTTCAAAGTTTGGCAGATAATCAGTTCATTAGCACATGTTCTTTTGCAGTTTATTGGACAATTGAACGCAGCTTGTAGAGTTGTTATTACACACACACACACACACACTAGTAATCACTTGTATTATCAGTGAACCAAAGGTTGCTGAGGTGAAGTTTTTTCTTCATGACTGAACATTTAATTTAATACAATGATAGTAACCATGACTGACAAATACCTTTTGGTTGTTCTAGTGTCTCTTCACTATTTCCGTTAGTAATCTTAAGTTAGTAACATGATTACAATTTCACAAGTGCATCTTAATCACAAGGAGACATTTAAACTTAAGGTGGTTAAGGTCCACTTCGCTTTATTGAAGCTAAATGGAATACCGTAGCAGCCATTGAAAGAGCACTGGAAGACATGATGAAACACATAAATATGTAAACTAAAAACCAAGCATGAAGCAGCAATCCTTCACCACGTACAAACCAAAGTACAGAAGAAAAGAACAAACTTCTCTCTCTCACTGCTCTTGTCTCTCTGTCCCCTCCCCTGTCCTCTGTCCTCTCCCTCCCCACAGATAATCTCTCGCTCTGCTCCTCCTCTCCCTCCCCTCCCTCTGTCTTCCTCCTCTTCCTTATTTCTCCATCTGTCTCGTCCTGGCAAGGCCATTAACTCATAAATCCAATACGGGCCACCTCAACACTATCTGTCTTCTGCCGATGGGGAACGGGATGGGATGGAGGGAGCAGAGAGGAGGATCAATGGCTGCCCTGACTGTCAGTCCGCTCACTTGTTTTCACATCCATCTACCCATCGCCTCCTCCGCTCCCTCCCTCCCTCTCTTTTTTTCTTGTTTTGTTCCAAACCCAATGGAGTGTTGACCGAGGGACAAAACGCTGACGCAGCTTCTCCACACACACACACACACACACACACACACACATTAGCAGAATGGCTCGACTGGACAAAGTCACAAACGAGGCAGCATTTACCTCACAGGACAAAGACAGACTATTATTACTCCCTGGTGTCCCTCCACCCTGATCACCATTGTTGGACCACTAGTATGTCTACTGTAACTCCTGTGATGGTTCGTCCCTGACTGTTCCTCTAACGCCACCATGAGGAGCTGGTCTCGCTGCAACTATTGGATGGATTTTCAAATGTGTATGTGTGCAGCTATGCTAACGACTGACTTTTCATCTAGCACCATCATCACTGGGCATGCGGGTGGGTGCCGGTGTAAACAGGAAGTAGATTGGTTGCTTATTTTTTTTGAAATACGACAGAGTAATAAAGTAGTCTTTAATAATGAAATGTTGTGTTTGATACTTAAGATCTTCTCTAAAATCTTCCTCTATGAACTCAAACAGACACATTTCGTGGAAAGTTGTAGACGTTTTATTTTTCAGACTTAGTTACAGCGCTGCGGGTCTTGCTCTATCTCTATCTCTCTCACATCAAATTCACTTTAAAATCAACACTTACACGTAAAGGTTTACTAGATTATGGGTCCATAAATGTGGTCAACACTCGTCTCTCACTCGTTCCCTCGGTTTCATTGTCGTCTGTTCTCACTCGTAGCTCTGCTGGTGGCTGAAGTCGCTGTCGTACTGGAGAGCAGTTACTGCTTTTGTTCCTTTATAGTTTATGTGTGTGGACTTCACAATAGTTGTGCAGAACAAAATAAGTATTAATAAGAAAAGGAAAGTCCTCCGTTTTGTGCCCGTCTGCCTCAAAGCCGCTAACCGTGACTTCAAACGTCCGCTTCGTAGGTCTGATAACGCCGCTGGACTCGCCGCTCACTAATCCCTCCAGCAACAGCTACTTCCTCCGTAATAATGCAGACTTTAACTGGACAACAGCTGCTAGTAAAGACAACAAGGTCAGCAACACCTGTAATCAGTTGTCCATGTTAAATTAGCCTGGTAGTCGATCGGTAATCAATGTTGTTGTTTGTGATTTTCCGGGTAAGGGTCACGTGATAGGGGCGTGACGAATCAGGTAAGGACACGTCATGACTGCTAAGAACCAATCAAGTAGTGAACGCGGGTGTGGGCGTCATCGTTTCCAAACGTATCCGTTTTGGACCGTCCACACAAAGAGGCAACCCCGGAGTTTTCAAACTTATCTGTACTCGGGAGCGTTTTTCAAACGTATCCGTTTTCGGTGCTCGAAAACTCCGGCGTAGTGTGGACGCTCAGTGTAAACGTAGCAAAACACATGCATTTTCAAACGTTTTCTACGTGGTTACTGACTGGGCCGGCAGTTTGCCGCCACCACGTGATTCCTGTGAGATCAGACTAGAGGAAGCACATAGACAAGGACTGTGATTGGTCAGTCAATATTGTGATGCCTGTGGAGATTATTGAGAGGGAAGACAACATGGAGCCAACTGAAAACAGCACCATATTCTCCTTTCAGTAACACAGCAAAGAGGTTTAGCTCACTCTGCTCTCTGCTCTCTACCGTTTGTATCACAAAGTAAGTGAAAAGATATGATTAAAGAAACACAGCATGACCCCTCCACAATAAAAGCCTCAGTCACTCGGGGTAATGCTGCATTCACATGGATCCAGGCAGCACCTTCTGGACGGCAGAGGAAAAACAAGCAGAGAGTTGGACAGAAGGTTCAGAACCAAACACGCATGACGATATGTTGCTATGGTGACGTCGTATTGTTTACAAAAATAAAGTTAATTATTTTCTATTTTGTTATGATGCAAGTACTATAGTAATGCATAGCTTCTTGTATATCTCTGTAGGAATTCAAGCTCTGATCAAAAGACAGTTGTACTAGTGTGTGTGTGTGTGTGTGTGTGTGTGTGTGTGCGTGTGCATATGGATGTCAGTGTTTCAAATATCTGGGAAGTGACGAGGAGCGATTGGTTTGTGAGGCGCAAAGAAATATTGTTATACACACAGAGAGGATGGCCAGCGGCCTGCGGCTTTGGCACACACACACACACACACACACACACACACACACACACACACACCTACACACACACACACACACACACACACACACACACACACAGTGTGGTTAGAGTGTTGCAGCCCCCAGTGAACCACACTGGCCTCTGGTGAGCCACAGAATCCATGAGGTGTAGAGTGACAAGCTCTCTCTCTCAAACACATACCCTTAGTGTCTCTCATAAAGTCACACATGCAGACCTACAAGTTGCTCACACACACACACACACACACACACACACACTTCCATCACTTGTGTGACCTTCCCAGTTGTCTCGTCTGACATCTTTCTCGTGAGCTGTTTTTTCTTTCTCTTCCTTAATGGAGGATTGAAGTTTTAGCGTACATTTACCTTCACTGTAGTAACAAGTTCCTTGTTTTCTGTTACTATTGTACTGCAGCGTGTCACTTATCAGAGTATTCCCCTCCTCACAACCTTATAGAGAGCTGCAGGGGTGAGGTATTTTTGTAGTGCAACAGGAAGTTAGCATCACGGGTTCCCTCGACCAAAAGTCAATGGGATTCTTCCATTAGAGTTTGGATTATTGCAAAAAATAAGCTCTGTGTTAAACACTTTGATGGTTCTTACATGTTTTGTTCAGCAACACAATCTTTTCTGAGATCTCAGCGGCAGCAAACTTTTTTTGCTGCAGGACAAATGAAACACTCTTTTTGAAAATGTTTTCATGACTCCACTCCGGTGACAGCCGTGTGTTTTTCTGGTGACGTGACATCTCAGGAGTTTTCTTCACATTTCACACAAACGTCCACTTGGACTCGAGGATGAACTGATTCGATGTTGGTGGTCAAAGGTCACTGTGCCGTAACCCAATAATTCATATGCTAAATTATGACAATTTCACACAAATGTTTAGTAAAATGAAAACATAAATGCAGAATGAAGAGGAAGTAATGACATGTTGGACTGACGAGGATGTAAACACATCTTGACTGGTTGGCAGAGGCAAACAACTGTGAGCCGGTTATTCTGTTCTAGTGTTTTACATCCAACCACCACCTGCCCACCTGCTGGACACACACACACACACACACACACACACACACACACACACACACACACACACACACACAGTTGTTCCTCTCCAGGCTTCTTCACTCTCCA
Source organism: Leptoclinus maculatus (assembly GCA_032191485.1). NCBI lineage: Eukaryota > Metazoa > Chordata > Actinopteri > Perciformes > Stichaeidae > Leptoclinus > Leptoclinus maculatus. Next base: position 172,133 of record JAVDOI010000060.1, on the reverse strand, counting down.
TCAATTCAAATGCTTTTATCTAACAAAATGCAACACAGCCATAACATCAGTCACATTAAGCTACAAACACACACACACACACACACACACACACACACACACACACACATATAGTGTATAGTGAATCTATTGTTTTAATTTCTCTCTCTCACACACACACACACACACACACACACACACTCATAAAATGTCATATCAAACACACCCATACTATTTCAAAAGCAGCCCACACTCTTATTGTCTATGTCACTCACTCACACACTCTCACACACACACACACACACAGTCAGGTCGTGCCCTTCTCAGGTTTCCTTTGACACATGGTAATAGATTCCGCTGTAGCTCTACGCCTCGGCTAAGTGGCCTCACCTTTCACTGAAAACAAATCACTCTCTTTCTCTCCCGCTCACCAACACACACACACACACACACCTCCTGCTCTCTCTTTCCACGCACTCTCTTCCTCTCTTTCCATTTTCTCTTTCCCCCTCTTCATCCTCGTCTCTGACCTTCCTCCTCTCCCTCCCATGGGTGCTCTCCTCTTCCTCTCCGTCACTCACCGTCCTTTAGTTTCCATCCCAACTCTCCTTTTCTCACTTTCCTCTTTTTAACCCGGTCTCCATTCTGTCACACGTCACATTATCACAGTCATTTGGTCTATTATTAAAATAAATGTATTACTGTTCATTAAGTACACTTTTAAATTGTTATTACTTTATCAGAATGTATTATAATTGTCGTAGTACACTTAGTAGAAGTAATAGTAGTGTGTGTGTGTGTGTGTGTGTTTACTTTCTCATTGTACGTCTGTGAAGGACTTTGTAAACTTTTCCACAACAGATCAATGTAATTATAAACGTTATTATTATTATTATTATTATATTAAATTATTATTATATCATAACAGTACAATCCAGCTTTACAAATTATGTCAATTTTAAATCGCTGACATCAACAGTCTTGACTTTATTTGGAATTGATATTGTAAATGTTTGAATTGCTTTCTTTATCTTTTATCTTAGAATTTGAAATATATACGTCATACTTCTTGTCTTGATGTATTTGTGATGTCTTCTCGAGTTGTTCTTTATCGCAGTCATTTCATAGATTTGAGTTTAAAGTGTGTTTGCTGCATTTGATTGGAATGACGTCTGTGCTTGTGGTCATCATCGCTAGCGTTGCTCATGAAGGAGGACGCTGCATAAATTATCTTCTTATTCCACACGTGTTCAAGCACAACACTCCACCACGTGGAATGTTCTAAATATCATATAATACATTGTGCATCATTTTATTCACACGTCTTTGGTCAAACTTTGGGATGTGACTCAGATTTCAAATCCAGCTTTTGTTTGCACACAGTGTGAGTTAGTAATAATGTTTGTTTTGGTTTATACAATTATGTAAACTCAATCATCTCATTAGTATCATCTCAGAATTAAAAGAACATTTTAAAGAACTCTCTGGATTGTTTTATTATGTTTAATAATAATAATAATAATAATAATACATTTTATTTGTATAGCGCTTTAAAAGGTACTCAAAGACACTTTACACGATAAAACAGAAACAAATAGAAGCAATTACAATACAAACAAGATGATTTTATACATTTTTAGATGTGTCCATCATCATCATCATCACAGATACATCTCAATCCTTTGCATCAGCAATCATAAGTTTTCATTTTATTTTGTTTTATTTGTCAATAATCAGTTCTGAAAGCAAAACTATATCCACTGATCATATAAGAAAATTAAATAAATTTAGATTCCTTTCAGGTTGAAGAAAAGCAAGACTTGTATTTAAGAACACATTCATTCTCAGACTAGAATCACAAAGCACCTTGAGGTGTAACGTGCTTCAAAAGGACCCTCGATGGTCTCTGCAGCGCTGCAGCTGCACTGAGACCTTCTTCAGAGGAAGACTGCCCTCTGGAGGCGACTGTTCAAACACTTTACCTCAATCCTTCATCAGGGAGGGAGGAGGGGAGGATAATATCTATATTCTATATATCTATCTAAGAGGACTGGTTCACACTCATCACCTCTTTTACACCTGGCATTAAGATGCGTCTCCTATCTAGATTATATCCAGATATGATTTAACCTGATCACAGTAACACCTGGTTGAATATGTCTCCGGTGTCCACGTTGAGACCCGATTGAGATCCAGTCGATCTGTCCAGCTGTCCAACCAAACGTCACAACTGTCTAAACAGTCCGACTGTCCTTGACTTTTCTGTATGCTGTTTTCATGTGTTTCAGCGTGGTCACGTACAAAACTACATCCGCCATTTTGGTAGTTTTCTCGTATATATATATATATGTTAAGACTGTTAAACCACAGCGAGGGGCTCAAAGTGGGCAAACTGGAAAAGACCAAAAACAAAAACCGACTCTTACAAACAATCGTCCAGGCAGACAAACTTTACAAAGCACCAAACTGAGGATAAATGTACAGCCAGAGTTAACACTTAACACGTGATACCCATGTTGTCTGTCGTTCAGTGGACAAACAGCAGGTGGCGCTGCAGACCAGCTCTGCTCCGGGAGGCGATCACTGGTCTTTGTCGAGCATCCTCTTCAGCTGCAGACAGGACGTGAAAACATCCTGAATCTGATGCTGGTGTGTTTCATCCTAAAATAGATTAAAGATCATAAAGACTCTGACTTAAAGGTAAAAATCACTGCTGTGGATTTAAATATGTGGAAGGAAAACATATATTATATGGAGCTGACCAATAATTCAGAAATACTGGAACTAAATACATGAATTCATTCAGGATGTTATTGATGAAAAGTTGGATTTTAGTCTCAAATAATATGAAGGTGGCTTTCTTTTGTTGTTCGTTAACCCTGGTCTAACCAGAGAAAGCTGACTCACATTCACACAGTTGGACACATTCACAGCAGCCCACTGAGCGGCTTCAGAGAGGCCAGAATGTAATTGTTGAAACACAAAAAAGGCATTTTGTTGTTTATTTCTCAAACACACATTTTCTAAAAATCTTGGCAAATGAAACTGATATCTGGATGACTTCACATCCCACGAGCAGGAAGTGACATCATGTCACACGTACGGTAGTTTTAGTCATCAGCAGAAGTGTCTGATTAGCTGATTCCAGTATTTTAACTCAATATATTTATATCTGACTACTCTTAAAGGTGCAGTGTGGAGGATTTGGCTTCTAGCGGTGAGGTTGCAGATCGCAAGCAAATTAAACTTCTCGTGTGCCAAGTGTAGAGAAGAACTACGGTGGCCAGCGTGGAAACATTGATGAATCTATCTAGAGCGGGGGTCTCAAACTCAATTTGGCTCGGGGCCACTGCTGGTATTGTCATCTCATAGGAGGGCCACTTCAACGTTTATGTACTACAAGAAAGCGCAATATTTTGGAAAATTTACATTTTTATTTTTACATTACTGACATATTTTCGCCATACTTAACAAAAAAATGCAACCAGCAGTTTCTCTACATTTTTATATTAGTTTTAACAGTGCACTCTAAAAAAAACAAAGTTGAGAAAACTTAAAAAAGTTAAGCAACCAGCTGCAAAGCTTTTTTGAGTCTAAGGGCTAATGTGTTGTGTCAACTTAAGATAAGAAGTTCACTCAAAGTGCTATCTTAAGTTTGTCAAACTTAAAACTACTATTCAGGAGTACTTATGTATTTAAGTTAATATAACTTAAAATATTGAATTTGATCCTCAGGTCTACTCATGTACTTAAACCTCTTTATACCTAGCCCCATTTTTAGGCCTCTGCTCGAAAATAGTTTACCCATACTCAAAGGGACTTATCTCTCCAACTACAAGGTCTATTTGAATAATACAATTTTTATAATGACACTAAAATGTGTGAGATGTGTTAATATGTGTACATATCAGTGTATATGTTACTGGTTAATGCTGAATGAACACAACACACAGCTCACATTGAAAATGTTCAGGTTCGCCTGAAAAGAATGCAATTTTTCTTCTTTTTTTTTGCAGATACACCCAAATCACCCCTCACAAGTCATAGAACAACATGGCAGGAGTCTCTCTAAAAAAATGGCTTTGATAAAGTGAAGCAGGCCAGCGGTATCGATGTTTTTCTACAGGTCAGCCGAGGTCAGCCGGCGTCAATTCTGATTTTGGAAGCAGCACTTTCAGCTGTTTTATTGTAATTTTTATATACTATACAACTATATAAGGGTAAAAACCATTGGCCGAAATGGAAAAGACAGCCTATCCTTCATACAAGCACGTAGACACTAGTTTTTTTCACAGAACGAGATACAGAGAGCAGGAGGACATGCTGAAAGGATTACTTTTGGACTCATGACAAATTTCTTCGGAGAAATCTGCAAAAAGGTACGGTGTGTTTCAAATTTTGTACTGTTTTGCTGTGTGTTGCTGTGTGGCTGATGGATTGATAACTTTTTAATGGTTTGAAGGAGAGGAATTTTGAAGCTTTCGCCGGACTCGGGGTGGAATCAGCATGCGGTCTGATATCTGCTTTGTCTGTGAAGGTGCCGTAGTTTTTGGTTGGGATCGGTAACGGAGAACATAGCTCGCCATGTCCTGGCGAAAAATAGGTGAAATGATGGTAGTACTTGTAGTATGTTGTAGTACTTTGTGTATATATATGTTTTTGAGTGAGTAAAATGGCATACATTGGCCATTTTATTAGAATTTGTTCGTTACGTAGGTTTTTGATCTATCATAGAATATCATTTCATGCGTTCTCAGAAGTGATTTGAACTACATGTGTGTACTCTGTTTCCCCCCGTAGGTACCCTTAAGGGTCCCTCGCGTCAACAAGAGGTTCCTCTTACCACTCCTGTAAAATTTGCCTAAAACGCCTATCCAAGGCATACCCAAAGTAAATTGAAAGCTGTTCTTGAACCATTTGGAGTACATGCATGGTTTTGGTTTTGAATTTCTTGAGAATTACTGTAAGTGCTACTGGCATTGAGTAATAGAGGTTTGAACACACTGAAGTAGAAGGTTTTTATTTCTGCCTGAATATATTTTTGCAAAAAGATGACTATAGCTGTGACATATTAGCTGGAAAACACAATGGTACCACAGCATGAAGCCTTACCGAGTCCAGGTTCAAATTTGATAACAATACCACAAAGAATGAATATTTTACACATGTTTTACTAACCGTATGTCTGGGAGCTGACATTTGGGAAGCCGTAGTAATCATGGTTAAATACCTAGGCTGTGTAAAAATGTTTATTTTTAATTCAGTGTGGCTTTGTAGCACAAAGGCAGTAAAACTGCCTGTGCCAAAGCACACTGTATATTATCCATCGGGCTTAATAATAATAATAACTAGAACATTCCTAAAGAAATTTTGACAGTGTGGCTTCTACTGCCTGAAGACGTCGCAATACATAGCTACACACGCCGATGTTACCGGTATATCGTTGAGGTTCGATTGAGATATCGCTTCTCTCTTTTCTTCATTTTAGATTCATACTCTTGGATTGAATCTTGTATTCATGATGGACAGTCCACAAATGGCTCCCGTCATTTCTGTACTGGACATATACATCTTTGTTTGAGAAGCCTTTGGAAATGATGGGAGCTGATGCTCCCATAATTTCTGTACGAACCTCATTCTGAGCTCCATGTTAAGATAGTTACTCTATGAGGCTTTTATTTTGAAAGGGTGGGACTGGGTGGGTGAGACCATTCAGGTCTTAGATATTTTTAGAGGACATTTCCCCTTTCACCCCCCCCCCCCCCCATTTCAAAATAAGAGCCCCACAGAATTAATTCTAACTGGAATGCTTGTGATGAAGCCTGTCATTTAATAACCTCTGTGTTGTGTGTCAAACATTATGAATATGTCTCCTCTCCCCCTCTCTCACCCACCCAGTCCCACTAGTCAGAGTCCCACCCTTTCAAAATAAAAGCCCCATAGAGTAACTGTATCTTAACATTAAGCTCAGAATTAGGGTCGTACAGAAATGATGGGTGCTGACGCTCCCATCATTTCCAAAGGCTTCTCAAACAAAGATGTATATGTCCAGTACAGAAATGACGGGAGCCATTTGTGGACTTGTCCATCACGAATACAAGATTCAATCCAAGAGTATGAATCTAAAATGGAGAAAAGAGAGAAGCTCTATCTCAATCGAACCTCAACGATACTACCGGTAACATTGGCGTGTGTAGCTATATATTGTGACGTCTTCGGGCAGTAGAAGCCACACTGTCAAAATTTCTTTAGGAATTTTCTAGATCAAACAAAAGTTTATTTATGTCCAATTACAGTTATCTGTAGGTTATTTCATTATCATTTACTTTCACAAGTTCTTAAAAAAACTCCAACACCAGACTTTACTTACTGCACGGACACAAGGGCCTGACTCGCGGTGTCAAAACTGACCACAATCTGTCTGTAAATCCATCCCCTAAATCTGCATATCATTGTTTTCGCAATTTCATTGGCTATACGAAGCGTGAGTCATCAGACCGATCAGTTTGAATTGAGCTTTACCCGAAACAAGAGGGGCGGGCAATGTCGTTCAAGACGGACTCTCGTTGGCTATTCTAGGCTCTGGAGAGGATATGGAAGCTCCTATTGGGTCAAATTAGGTGTCATTCGAAAGCTCAGAGTGCAGCCGCCATTTTGAGATCCAGACAGCGGCTCTGTTTACATGCAAACTGAAGTTACGTTAGAAAATAGATCGCTAGTCAGCATATCTGCCAGCTAATTTGAAATGATGCTACAGCAGTCCGTGGGTGTTTATGGACGTAATAATATGTTTTGGACTAAATATTTTACTGGATTGGATCGTGTGGACCTTTGGCAATCTAACAAGACCGTTTTTCTCTGACTTTTATGGATGGGGGAAATACTATGAAGCATAATTGGTGAGTTGCGTCTCTATTTTAACTGCTTGTTGGTGGTGTGACAGATACGTTGAGTGTACCTGCTGTTGTGATTGTATCTTGAAATGGTTTTCAGCAATCGAATTACAAGAATCGTAGCGTTCTAACGATATATCGCATTAGTACCTAGCTATACATAGCAGTTGTGTACATGACACAAATGTACACTAAACACTTGTTGGGTCTGCTCAAAGAGGCATCAATGTTTTCTTCCAACAAAGGCCATGAGGTCAAGGAAGAAGACCACACCTCCCCCAGCTCCCACCAAAACTGAATGCTGGCCCCTCATTGGCCAGCAAGAGACCCCCCACTGGTTCACTACCTGCCTTTAAAAGCAGCTCAGACTCTCAAATCTATTTTTTCCGTCCTGCCTCGCGCTGGTGTAAGGAGATCCAGGAAGCGCTTGCCTCATCAAATCCTGTATAGGTCACTAGTCAGAGTCGCGGGCGAACAGACTGTGTTTTAGAGTTTATATTTTGGATCCTGTTACTGTGAATTGATAACTTCTACGACCAATTCCTCCACCTTTAAGTGTACACATTGCCGGCGGAAGGACGCCAAATTCCCTTCCCTCTTCCCTCAAGCCCTGCAGCGCTTGAACAGACCCCCTGCGTTACGCTCGGAAGCAGCGCAGCCGAGTTAACCCTCGGAAGATCGATCTCGAAATAAGCACCGCAATAGTAAGAGTTATCTTGGTATCTGGGCTTAGAGTAGATCAGTTTGTGTGTTATTTCCTTTATCTTGTTTAGTTAAGTTACCGTAGCGTTTATAACGTGTTATACTACTGTGCTGGCCGGCTCAGAACCCGACCGCCGATAGTTACGTGATGAATCAGCTGTTCTCACATTTTACAGCGGCGCCGTAGTATCGTGCTCAGAGCTCGGTTTTCTCTCTCCCTCTCTCTTTCCCTCTCTCTTCCTACGAACACGCACACACATAGTTAGATTCACTGATTTTCAATGACCATCTCAGACACTGGTTACGTAATCGATTGTCCCAACCCACATTGTGCGTAGATCCACGTGGTTACCTACGTAGCCACGTCCCCGCCATCTTGGTTGTTGACCAACAGGGCCCGGCCCCTTTTTAGATTAACCCCGCCACTGTCCGAGTAGTTCCCTCCTCCTCCACACACATACACATACACGTACACGTACACGTACATGTACATACACACACATAGATCCGCACTCCACGTTTGTTCATTTGACTTTAGGTATTAGACATATAATTGTATGATAGTGTTTGTTGGTTTTGATATTATTTGATTTGATCATTTATTATTCGGATGTAATAAACTCTGTTATATTTTAAAGAGCAGTCTTTTGTGATTACTGGTGCATATGTGTGTAATAATAGCTGGATGTAGTGGCCTGTGCTCGAACTTAAACCTTCACTTTTGCTCCAAATGTAATAGTACTCAGACTATTGACATTGTGAGTGAACACTAATTATGAGACTTAGTTTTATCGTTTGGTTATTGGTCCCTGTCCGCAGGGTGGTGCCCCGTTATTATTAATAATCATTAATAATTGTTACTGACATTAATAATTCTATTGATGTCAATAATTTAGTTTCTTAGATACTGATAACTCAAACACGCTCCTTTACGTTCCCAACACACTCCAACGGCCGCGGGCGGGCCGTCGGATTGGTAACAGGTAACACTTGTTAGTTACAGAAACTTGAAATTGTGTTTTCTTACAGATTGAAAACATACATCAACAGCACTGCACATTTTATGTTGAGAGAACCTTACTTTAAACTTAAAGTGTTTTGTTCCTAAATTTCACTGCCCATTAGTTGAGTATACTCAAAAAAGCGTTGCAGCTGGTTGCTTACATTTTTTTAAGTTTTCTAAACTTTTATTTTTTTACAGCCTTCATTTTTAATTAATTCTAAATGTACACCGTTAAAGAAAACAAAAACATCTTAAAACACAAAATGTTTAATAAATCGGGCCCTAGCCCTTTTTTTGGCTTCTGCTCAAAAATACTATACCCATACTCAAAGGGGCCTTACTCTCTAACTACAAGGTCTATTTGAATAATTTCAATTGATTAATAACACTCAAGGGGATGAGCTTTGGTGAGAGGTGTAAATATTGTGTATATGATACTGGTTAATAGCAAATGAAGATGGAACACAGCTCCATTTTGAAAATGTCAGGTTCGCCTGGTGAAAAAGCACTATTATTGATAATACTAAAAATAAATGAGGCTATTGAAAGCCTAAAAACCACCCAGCATCATAGCAAAGCATGGCAGTAGTCATACAAAAAAGAATTGGAGTTGATAGAGTGAAGCAGGCCAGAGCTAGAGAGATAAACGTACGAGAGGTCACGAAAGGTCGTCATTTGGGAAACAGCTTCTCAAGCTGTTCCATTGTACTTTTATATACTAAATAACTATACATTTAACTTCCTTTATCCTTGTACATGCACAATCTATCACATACAGCAGTCTAGCATAATTTTTGAGAGCTAGAATCCTCTCTAAGGCCTCTCTGAGCCGGCGAGCTACGGCTCCATGCGCTTTTGCCGGTGTGTATTGCACCATATGTCAGCCTGTGGTTGGTCAATCCCATACTATGGCACCTCTATACACGCCTTAGGATCTAGCCAATGCAGTGGAGGCAACGTGGTTTTGATTGACAGAATTGTTTTACGTAAAAACCAGATACGCGCACAGCAGAGCCCTGCGTAAAACCGGATTCACCAAATGTGAAACGTGCTCCCCCAGCCTTGTTTGACCCCCCTTTCTTCAGGAAACAGTTGAATTAGACAGGAAACAGATAGCAGAAGTAGGTTTTAGCGGTGAAAACGGATTATGGGACGCTTTTCTTCATGATTCAAGTGAGTGACATTTATGTATTTTTTTGCGGGGTGAATGGCTTGGTTTTGTGTGCTGGTATCTTTTGAACGTTTTGACGGAGAGTAATTCTGAATCTAGCGATGGAATCCGTGTCGAATGCTAATGCTGTTCAATAGCATCTTTGACCGTGGTAGCTTCTAGCTTCGTGGTCGGAGCATTTTTCGGAGTGTGTATCTCGCCGAGTTATGGTGAAAAAAACACGATATTTTGGTAGCTCTTCTTGTAGGTTATGTTAGATCGTGTTTAATTGTGTTTTTAGTGTGTAAAATGTTATACATGGTTCTGTTCATCAGAAGTTCTTCGTTAAGCCGGTATGCAACATGTTTGTAGGATTATTATATTTGTTTCTGAAAATTGCTTTCTACGGTACCGCTCGGTACCACTAGAACCCCAAATGTGGCTCGCTCGGGCCCAGAAGGTTTAACAAGTAAAAATTTGCTTGCAAAACAATATTGTCTTTCAATTTCAACACTTGAATAGTAGACAGCAGAGGGTCAACATCCTTAAAATCTCCATTTCACGCCATTTTAAACCCAAAGACACCGACTAAAGTTCTGTCCAGTTAATACTCAGTCAAAACAAAAAAACTGCAATATGTAGAGATGTAGAAATAAGATCTCTTATTTTTCTTTAACATTAGTATCGGTGACATTCGAGTGAGTTGAAACCCAACACACCTCAAGGACCCTATAGTGCAGGTCCAGCTGTCAACTCATGGCACCGGATGGAGAGAGCCCCCATCCCTACCAATGAGAGATTTCCCCAGTACATCGCACCGGAACCAAAGGAGCCAGACTGGGTGATGCCTCAAGCAGGACCTTCAGGCCTTGCAGCACCTCCCCAGGGAGAACCCATTGCAGAAGTCCTCTTTTCCACCAATGACCCACCTTCCTGCCCTATCTGCTTCAGGACAATAGATCGGACCAGCAACCCCTTTCACTGAGCACCTCTTCCCTACTGGATCTACAGGACAGAAAATAGCCGCACTGAACAAGACAAATGCACATATAGGTGAAACAAGCAGGCAGGACAGAAAGCACATCAATGCTTGCATACCTGATTGGCAACAAGCCATTTCTTGTCATGAGGAGGACGCAGTGACTAAGGACTCCACTCAGATACAAGAGAGACTTCACAGCAGCCAACGAGCCGTCTGTCTGCAGAGCCTCTGAGGGACAGACAGGAGGACCAGGGCCCTATTCCTCGTACGTCTCTAACTGAGTTTGCCGGATAAGTTTGAGGATAAGATTACACCAGTTAGGCTTTTCGGTTCCACCAAGCAAGTTTGGCAAAATCACCATAGCAACACATCCATAAGCTTGAACCTGCTCCAGCGCAGGCTCACTGAAGGTAGCTGGATAAGTTTACCACTCCCCCGGAAAAAAATGTCAGCTCCTTTCCTCATCCCATTGATGAAGGAGCGATATTAGTTAGATTAGCGTTTTATAGGGAGAGAGTTCTTCGAGATCGGTCCGTGTACGTTTTGATCGTCTGTTTTACCGTTCCTTCGATGAAACGAAAATACGGAAATTTCCGTATTTTAACGGTAAAACAGATGACTAAAACGTACACGGACCGCGATCGCCAAGACCATTATCACATCATGATGACTTCCTATACGAGCGCTATCGATTCTGCCGACAAGGAATCATTTATTTACAAGACCTTCTCGAGCCATACATTGTGAACACCACACACAGCCGAGCATTGACTGTTTGACAGACTGTATGCATAGCCGTGCGCTTTTTTGCGAGTGGTACATTTTTGTACAGTGTGGGCGATGCGGAGAACATCGGGAAAGCCACTGCATGCCGTGCTGTTCATAAAGTTTATTTGGTGCTTAAGAAACTTATGGATGTGTTCAATACATTACCATGGCACATATTGTATGGACTCACCATTCTGAATAATGTTTTTATGCTTAGTTTTTACTTGCTCCCATGTCCTCTTGATGGCTGGTTAAACTACATGGGGCTTGAAAGCACTCATCATTATATGACAGTGTTATTAGTACACCATAGCATATCATTATTGTACTCATAATAAGAAGAGAGAGAATCACACACAATTTCTTTTCACTGCTTCAATTGATTGAATTTCTGATTATGAATAATATACATACTGATCCGCCCATACACAGATTCGCACACACATATTCAAACTCCTAGTTCTATATGGTAATCTACACATACATGTATATACACATATATAGTATGATACATAAGCGCATACAGTACATATATCCTCATAAGTATCTATTAATTCGTATCAATTAGATACTCTTCGGGCTTGTTTTATCTACTTATTCTGAAAGAGTTGAGATAATTATTTTCGCTATAAGATCTCATTTGATGATGCATTCCATTAAGCCTACTGCCAGCAGGCACATTTAAAGAAATATAATCTGATTGATTGGGGTGATGAGGCACTTAAAATTAGCCGATACATTTTCCCAACACTTACGCATTTAACTTGTCTGCGATATTTTTACATGCTTCTTGTCTAGCCCTCGCAGCGGTGGCGGTGTTAGATTTTGCCATGATTATGGTCTTCATATGAATTCCTCATATGCGTTCGTGATCATCTCCTGCTCGCCAGCGGAGAAAAAATACTTTGACTTTATTTACTATTGTACTGTTAGAAAATCATGGTTGCGGTGATCGACGCTTCCCCCTTTTGACGTAAAACGGGCACGCCCAATTATCCTGAGTACTGAGGTCTTGTTCGAATTAACGAGATTGTTTGAGCGCTGATCAGCCTTTGAGAAACCGAGATAGCCTGCCTTCAATCATCGCAGTAATTTAAGCTGGCTAATAGGACATTTGATCGATTTAGTTGAACCACGTACGAGGAACGGGGCCCAGGAGACAGATATATATCAATAAAATGAAAACATAAACATTTTATTAATAAAGAAATTAATATATGAAGTAATAATAATAATAATAAATTGTATTAATAAAGAAATTAATAAATAAAGAAATAAATGTGATAATGAATAAAAAATGCTTGTAATTACTATTTTATTTGTCTTTATATTTCCACGTTTTATTTACGCTTTTATTTATTTTTCTTAATATTTAAAAATGTTTTTATTAATTTTAAATATTAAAAGATATTTGTCTTCTTGTCATGTGTATGTGAGTGAGTGTGTGTGAGTGAGTGTGTGTGCGTGTACACACACTAAGTGGAGAGCAGGGCCGTCCTTCAATCAGAGGATCGGCGGTTTGATCTCTGGCTCTGGCTCCGCTAGTCGCATGTCGATGTGTCCTTGAGCAAGACACTTAACCCTGAATTGTAAGTCGCTTTGGATAAAAGCATCTGCTAAATGACTGTAATGTCATGTGTGTGTGTGTGTTCTCTGATTTAAAGATATCTATAGAGCAAGATAAATAGAAATATAGGAATAAGTTAGATTCCCTTTATAGTTCTTTTAAAACTTTTATGATTGTTTTAGTCTTTTTCTAGTCGGTTTACGTATCTTTGTAGTAGTTTTGAGTCTCTTTGTAGTAGTTTTGAGTAGGGCTGCAACAACGAATCGATAAAATCGATAAAATTCGATTATTAAAAGAGTTGGCAATGAATTTCATTATCGATTCGTTGTGTCGCGCGACTATTACGCCACTCAATAAGTCGCGGAGATGTTTGAGTATAAAAAAAAAAAAAAAGAGCGGATCGGAGGTAGAGGAAAGACCACCAGAGAGACCCGTAACGTTGTTCTGAAACACATTGCGGAGGCAGAGAAATCAGTACGACCTAAGTCATCCAAGGTGTCGGAGCATTTCACACTAACTAAATCGAAAAAGTGTGTTAATTGCAAGATATGCAAAAGCGACATGGCACGGGAGCACCACGGTGATGATTCAGCACCTAAAACGTAAACATGTTGGAGCCCTTAATGAGGAGGAAGGGAGTTCAACAGCAGGGTAAGTCACTACAGAATCCTACTTTTGTTCCGTTTTGAAGTGAGGAACTAGGCGCGTTCGATGTGCGGATCCGCCCGGTGTCCGCAGCGATGACAAGTTAGCGTTAGCTCGTTAATAACAGTAGTAAAGCAGGGGTGGTATAGTTTTTATTCACTCGCCTTTTTTTATCCGATTCATCGATTAATCGAAAAAATAATCGACAGATTAATCGATTATTAAAATAATCGTTAGTTGCAGCCCTAGTTTTGAGTCTCTTTGTGGTAGTTTTAAAGCTTTTGTGGTTGTTTGGAGTCTCTCTGTAGCTGCATTATGTCTCTTTGTAGTCATTTTGTTACAGTTTGTTGTTGTTTTGAGTCTCTTTATAGTGAGTTTATGTCTCTTTGGGGTTGCTTTTTAACTTTCTGTGGTTGTTTGGTGTCTCTTTCTCGCTGCCTTTGCCTTTGTTAAATCGGTCCATTTAAGATGATATTTACACTCTGTGAATTTTGGCAAACCTTTCTGAACTGTGTTTCTGTGACATTGATCATCTTTAATTTCACAAGAAGCTGCTGACTGATTGCAGATTATGACTGTTTCCATGACAACCAGGCCAGGCTGAGATGTTCCTATCAGATTGATGATGTCAGCGTCCTCTTATTATTTCCGGTAAATGTTTCAACATCAGCAGAGAGTCATTCAGAGGAGACATTACAGCTGCAACTAAGCATAATATTAATAGTTGATGAATCCATATGTTTTTAAAGTAATCATTGAGTCTATAAAACACGAGTGGTGTTTAGTGCAGCACACATTGTTGAGATTGAGTCCAAGGAGACATCTTCAAATGTCTTGGTTTGTCCGACAGAGAGTCCAAAAGCCAAAGATATTCAGTAGAGTCAAACTTACACACCTGCCTTTCACTTTTCAGAGGTCAAATACAAGAAAGTCTTGTTGGAGTCCTGATCCAGACCCTCCAGAGCCAGTTCTATCAGAACCGATGCTCTACAGTCCAGCTCCTTTCTTTACAGCTCTTCAAGAGAAGTCCTTTGGCTGCGAGCATTCCAAACTTCCACCAGTTTTCTGTACATTTAAAAGCTGCCACAGAGCATCTGAATCATAATCCACCTCCATCTTTCTGTCATAAACTAAAGAAAAGTAGTGAAAATGTCCTGATAATCAACCAGACAACAGAGGATGTACAAGGATAAAGGAAGTTAAATATATCGTTATTTAAGTTATAAAAGTACAATGGAACAGCTGGAGAGGCTGTTTCTCAAATGACGACCGTTTGTGACCTCTCGTACGTTTATGTCTCTTGCTCTGGCCTACTTCACTCTATTCACTCCAATTCTTTTTGGTATGACTACTGCCATTGTTTGTTATGATGCTGGGTGGTTTTTAGGCTTTCAATAGCCTCATTTAATATAGTATTATCAATAATAGTGCTTTTTCACCATGCAAACCTGACATTTTCAAAGTGGAGCTGTGTTCCATCTTCATTTGCTATTAACCAGTAACATATACACAATATTTACACCTCTCACCAAAGCTCACCCCTTGATGGTTATTAATAAATTGAAATTATTCAAATAGATCTTGTAGTTAGAGAGTAAGGCCCCTTTGAGTATGGGTATAGTATTTTCGAGCAGAAGCCAAAAAAAGGCCTAGGGCCCAAAATTAATGTAAACGATGGATCACTTTGAGGATCTGGTTCAGGTCCAAACTAAAAGCCTTCTCCACAAAACTGAAATTGTTGAAAACTCAGCTTTCTGCAAAAAGTCTCAACCGTTTCCCAACATGCAGATCTGTTGTGGAAGAGGGCACAGCATTCAGTGATGGATATGCCTGTGCTATTGAAAACCTACTGCAGGAGTTTGATCAGCGTGTTGCTGACTTCGAGGCACGCCGTGACACTTTCCAGCTGTTTGCAGACCCCTTCTCAGCTGATGTGCAGAGTGTCCCAAGTATGTTGCAAATGGAATTTATTGACTTGCAGTGCAACAGTGATCTGAAAGCTAAATTCAGAGAGGCTCAGGGAAAACCGGACATGACTGGACAGTTTATGAGAGAATTACCTCCATCCTTCCCTGAGCTGACAAAAGTGTTCAGTCGGGTAATGTGTCTTTTTGGAAGCACATATCTGTGTGAGAAACTTTAATAAATGCACGTACAGGTGCAGGCTTAGTGATGCCCATCTTGAAGCTGTACTCAGGGTTTCTACTGTGACCTCGATCAGAACAAATGTGGCTCAGCTGTCTGAGCAGAAGTGCTGCAGGTGTCTAAAGTAAAAATGTATTCAGGGATTGCATTTGTTGGTTCAAGTGCAATGTTTCAATAAGTCATAACAAATATTAAATCGGTCCATTTAAGATCATATTTACACTCTGAATTTTGGCAAACCTTTCTGAACTGTGTTTCTGTGACATTGATCATCTTTAATTTCACAAGAAGCTGCTGACTGATTGCAGAGTATGACTGTTTCCATGACAACCAGGCCAGGCTGAGATGTTCCTATCAGATTGATGATGTCAGCGTCCTCTTGTTATTTCCTGTAAATGTTTCAACATCAGCAGAGAGTCATTCAGAGGAGACATTACAGCTGCAACTAAGCATAATATTAATAGTTGATGAATCCATATGTTTTTAAAGTAATCATTGAGTCTATAAAACACGAGTGGTGTTTAGTGCAGCACACATTGTTGAGATTGAGTGCAAGGAGACATCTTCAAATGTCTGGGTTTGTCCGACCGAGAGTCCAAAAGCCAAAGATATTCAGTAGAGTCAAACTTACACACCTGCCTTTCACTTTTCAGAGGTCAAATACAAGAAAGTCTTGTTGGAGTCCTGATCCAGACCCCTCCAGAGCCAGTTCTATCAGAACTAATGCTCTACAGTCCAGCTCCTTTCTTTACAGCTCTTCAAGAGAAGTCCTTTGGCTGCGGCCATTCCAAACTTCCACCAGTTTTCTGTACATTTAAAAGCTGCCACAGAGCATCTGAATCATAATCCACCTCCATCTTTCTGTCATAAACTAAAGAAAAGTAGTGAAAGTGTCCTGATAATCAACCAGACAACAGAGGTGAGTGTGTGTGTCCTCCAGTGGTGGGCCATCAGGGCCTGCAAAGCCTTCTCTGCTGGCCTAAACAGAATCACAAAGTTATAGCTATTTTATAATTTAATAATTTTTCATAAATACACTACATGTATCATACTTTTCTCATTGCACAGCTACTGTCTTCCTCAGTTGCTCTGCTTCCAGTGCAGCTTGTTTTAAGTAGAGATTTTATCCAATCAGATTTCTCCTCTGTGTCTCTAGGTAAGAAGAGAGGCCTGAGGCCTGCAGACTCACAAGTTGCATCCATGTGTAGTTTAAGTGAATGGGGACGATATTGTTGATTGTCATCGTCTTCAACCAATCAGATCTTTAGTTTCTTTGAGTGTCAGAGCCTGCTAGCCCCACACTAGCCGGCCTACAACTATGTCAGCATTAGTGCAGCTCAGAGTCCAGGTGCAGCTCTGCCGAGAGGTGCAGAGTGTGCTGTGATTGGTCAGTGGGCGAGCACTTGACTAAAGTGAACCGAAACTTAACTTGCCAGCAGAGCTTAGTCTGAGTAGTGAGAGTTCAAATTGAAAGATATGGAAGAAATTATAACATTTGTAGGGTTTTGCTTGGTGTAGTTTATTTATTTTTTTACCTAGCTTTGTTTTTTGAACACTCAATGGCTGAAGAGAAACGGATTTAGTGGCGGAGTTACTGATAACGCCTTTCTCAAGAAAGAAGGACATTTCAGGAAAAGCTGGACATCATAAGAAATGGTCAGTCAACCCCACAGCGTTGCACATTTTATGGCTGAATGTGTTTCATTTTAACTGAGCTCCTGGTGTTCGGAGCTACGCTACGCTAACCTGAGGACGCCATAGCACGGCAGGACACAAGCTATGGTGCTTTGGGCTTTTGGAGAGACTCGAGTGGATCTACAACTCAACGAACACGTTCGCAGGGAAACAGCTCCACAAACGCGGCCCGGCGTGCGGTCTGCGCCGGCCGGTACCCCGGCGGAGGAGGGAACCCGGCCCCGCTGTGAACCTGCCGCAGCAGACCGGTGAAATACAACTGGGGAGGCTCGACTGTCATCACTGGCCCCATGAATCGAGAAGGACTTCTTACTGGAACTGAAACGATGTACTGGGATTAAACTCTTTAAGTTTGGGTAAGTGACACACTGCGTGTGTTTGTTTACATAGTAACGTTACTACTGTTCGTTTGTCTATCGTGTCGCTTTTATGAATAATATTTGAATGGCTCGTGCTCTCGTGTGGTGGAATGCGTGGATCCGCTGCAGGTTTGCTGGATTGATGAGTCATAATGAGGTTATTAGGAGGTAATTCAACTGTAGTAGGACAGCACTGAAGGCCCAGGTATAAAATCCACGGCCCGCCACTGGTGTCCTCACATATTTTACATCTAACACAGAAAGGTGATCAAACAATTATTTCAGCTGTTTTGTAATATTAATGTAAACGATGGATCACTTTGAGGATCTGGTTCAGGTCCAAACTAAACCTGTAGAAGAAGCATTCACTTTTTATGCTCCACAAATCTGAAACAATCTGCAGCTCTGCTCCAACTCTCAGTTCTCTAAGACTTCTCTGTTTGCCACTGGAAATATGAATTTTAGACTTTTTATACCTTTTATTCATATCTTGTGCTGCACTGTAGCGGTGTGATTTGCCTTTTAGCTTCATTTCACTTTTTATTTTGAACATGTAACAACTAAGTAAAACAAAACAAGAATACAAATAAAATGAACAGTAAACATATCAAACTGTCAATAAACAAATACTCATAAACAACATAAATAAATGTATTATTTCCTAAAAGGAGTTAGAAGAAGTTTAAAGTGATATGTTCCTACCTCTTCATAACTCTCTCTCCATAACTCAAACATTGAACTAAATATGTCTCATATAAACCTCTGTGACTGGTAGCCTGTCCTCATGAATCCTCCTTCTCATCTGACCTCATGACGTTTTCCATCGAGGTCAAGGAGAAGTGGTCAGAGAAAGAATTATTTGACTTTTTAAACTGCCGCCCTTGAGTTCAGCTTGTTGACTACTATGGACTTTCACATTTAATGTAAAATAAAGACTAACAACTAATCATAGAATAAGTTATAGATAGATATCATCATCATCATCATGTGTCTGTGTTCTGTAGTCGTAGTAAAAGAAAGAGAGAGAAAGAAAGAAAGAAGCAAAAGAACAAACCTGGTGTGTCTGTGAATAGATTCTTGTGACTGTGATAGCGTCACAACGGTGCAGTCATGAATCTTTACAGGTGAGTAGTTGAGATCAAAAGGAAGGGGGGGAAGTGGCCATTGGCTCCATCACTTTACGCCTCTGGCCCGATTTGGCGTCGCGGCCGGTGTGATCACATCGCTGGTCTCTAGTTACTTTTATATTTGCACTCTTCACACTTTTCATTGCAACTGCTGCACAGCAATGTCCCTCTGGATAAATCCAGTACTATCTTAAATACACTGACTGGATTTTGAATAATAGATTAAAACTTGACTACAAGAAGAATAGAATGAAAAACGTTGTTGTTGGTGTGAGTGAGCAGAAGCTGCTGACTGATTGCAGATTAGAGGACTGTTTCCATGAGAGGCTGAGCTGTTCCTATCTGATGAATGCTGTCAGTGTCGTCTTATTTCTGATAGATGTGTTAACATCAGCAGTTACAGCTACTTACTACTACTGCAGTCTGTGTGTAACTGTTTGCTTTCTATCACTGTAACTGACTGTGTCTCACTCACTTCACTGCATCATGTTTCTGTGTTTTCACTTGAATTAGTCCTTCATAAAGCTGCAGGATGTTTCCAGCTCTGCTGCTTTCTTTATTCACATCAACTCATATTGTTTTGCTCTGGAGGTTCATTTTTCAATCTCTGCTTTTTATTTTGAAATTGATCTGAAGCTGTGAATCTGTTGGTGTTGTTTTTAGCTGCATCAACACTTTCAGTCCCGCCCACGGTTTAAGTGAGGCTTGTACACTAACGACTGGTCCATCTGACTGTCGATCAACAGATCAATATCTCTCTGAGCACATGCAGCCACCTTCCTGTGTGTTGCTATGGTGATGTGTGCGTCAGTTTGCTTGTTTCTCCTTCACTGAATTCACTTTTATCCACTTAAACACAGACAATGGCAGAATTTCAGTCTTCGTCTCTGTAACAAGTCAATCAGAACGCTGCAGCTCGAGTCCTCACTAAGACCTAGAAAGTGGATCACATCACTCCAGTTCTGGGTCTTTACACTGGCTTCCTGTCCAACGAAGAAGTGACTTTAAAATCCTGCTGTTGGTTCATAAAGCACTGAATGGTTTAGGGCCAAAATACATCTGTGATCTGCTGCTACCTTATGAACCATCCCGACCCCTTAGGTGGTCTGGGACCAGTCTACTTTCTGTTCCCAGAGTCACAACTAAACATGGAGAAGCTGCAGGTCTGCTGAGACCCTCAGCTCCTTTAGATCAAGACTGAAGACTTTCTGTTTGCTGCCTTTAATTGAACCAGGTTCAAGGATATTAATCCATTTCTACATTTTACTACTGTGTTTTATTTCTTACACTGCACTGCAACTATTATTCTATTTTTAGCTTTTTAATGTTTTCTTTTGCCTTATGTTTTGATGTTTTTAATGGTTTTATGTGAAGCACTTTGAATTACCTCGTTGTTGAAATGTGCTGTACAAATAAACCTGCCTTACCTTTTAAAAGCACTAATAAGAGTGTAGAAATACTCTGTCACAGTAAAAGCACTCATTATGCACAATGGAGCATTTCAAAATATGATTTTATTGTATTATAGACCTATTCTGCTTTTGTGCTTCATCCCTTTGCTTTAGTGTGTTAAATATATATTTCTGTTCATCAGAGTTAAAAGGTGAGATCCTGACAGAGGCTTGTATACTGAGTCTCTGTTTAGGTGCCGTATGGGGATTCTGCTTTATTAAGTGCGATGTCTCGCAGTCGACGACAGGCTGCAAGGTGCTGCCTTTGATTTCCAGTTGGCGGGCGGAGCTATTCATGGTGCTGGTCACCTCAGCCAGTTGTACTTTGTATTGTTTCAGTTGAGCTTGTATATTGTACTATAATACAGTTCATACAGTACAGCTTCAAGATGGGCATCACTAAGCCAGCATGTTGTGTATTATTATAAATATTGCTTATTATTATTATAATCATTATTTACTTACTGTAAGTTTTAATTGTGTCTCTGAATTGTTGTTTCATAACATCATGTTTATTTCTGTTCTACTGATACTCACTTTGTTCTGTTGCTTCTTTCTTTCTTTCTCTTCCTTTCTTTTACTACGACTACAGAACACAGACACATGATGACGATGATGATGATATCTATCTATAACTTATTCTATGATTAGTTGTTAGTCTTTATTTTATATTAAATGTGAAAGTCCATAGTAGTCAACAAGCTGAACTCAAGGGCGGCAGTTTAAAAAGTCAAATAATTCTTTCTCTGACCACTTCTCCTTGACCTCGATGGAAAACGTCATGAGGTCAGATGAGAAGGAGGATTCATGAGGACAGGCTACCAGTCACAGAGGTTTATATGAGACATATTTAGTCAGTGGTGGGCCGTCAGGGCCAGCAAGGCCTTCTCTGCTGGCCTAAACACAATAACAAAGTTATAGCTATTTTATAATGTAATCATTTTTCATAAATACACTACATGTATTCTAATTATTTTCCCCATTAGCTAATTTTCTCATTGCACAGCTCCTGTCTTCCTCTGTTGCTCTGCTTCCAGTGCAGCTTGTTTTAAGGAGAGCTTTTATCCAATCAGATTTCACCTCTGGAAATGTAAAAGAAGCTGATCATGTGACAGAGCAAGGGCGTAGGTTTGCATATGGTCCATAGGGACTAGTCACGACCAACGTTTGGGAAAGACACAATTGTCCCCACCAATATTTTGTTACTTTTAATTGCCTGTTAGAAAAAATAATTTTGCACAATATATTTGCAAACTCATTCGTATTATTATTAGTGCTGGGCAAGTTAACGCGATAATAACGCGTTAACACATTAATTAATTAACGCCGACAATTATTTCATAGTGCGTTTTTTTTATTTTGAAAGTCCGTTGCTCACTGGCAGCGGTGGAGGAATGAAGACTACTGGACATCGCAAAACATCCATGCGATTAATCGCGATTAAAAATGTTAATCGTTGCCCAGCACTACTAATAATTGCATAAAGGAGGAAAGCACTTCATTTATAGCCTATTAAGTGCTGCAGAATAGATTTATTTTTAATTTGTTTGTCTTTTTTGGCTGCACAACTGGGAAACGTTTTTTATATATATCTTGGATATAGAATATACTGTTACTGTATATTGGCATTTTAGCAGTTTTTTATTCATTTATTTAATTATTTATTATTATTATTATTTATTTGGTGCAGAATACTGTTTTGTATTTAGACTAAGGTTTTATTACTGTTATGTTTAAATCAAATGTTAATATATTTTAATAAAGTTTGCCTGTTCAACAGAATATCAACGATGTTTTTTTTATATGGCGGGGGGGGTGGGGGGGGGGGGGGGCAGTGTCCCTACCAATGCTGAGACCAAACCTATGCACTTGTGACAGAGACTCTTCTCTGTAAAACTAAAGACAGATAAGCCATCAGTAAAGCTCCACCTCTTCCTGTACACAGATATAAACCGACGATAGCACACAGACACACAGACGGACAGAGACACAGACGGACAGAGACACAGACGGACAGAGACACAGACGGACAGAGAGACGGTCTACCTGGACGTCATGGAGCACCTGTTGATGCTGCTGCTGTTGCTGTGGAGCTCAGGTAGGACTGATTTAGAGATGATGTGCTTTATTTAAATATTTCTGTTGTATCTTTAAATCAGAGAACACACACATACACACACACACTCACATACACACACACACACATACACACACACACACTCACATACACTCACACACACACACACACACATACACACACACATACAAGAAACCAGTAAAGGTTGTTGCGATCAAATAAAAAAAAGTAAGATAATATATATATTCCTCAGGAAAAATAATGAATTAAAGTCATTAATTATTGACTGCATGAACTCTACCAGCCTCCATGTTCAAAATAAAAACACCCCAAAAGTTTCCTCTTAGTTTATAAAACGTGATGATGTAACCTGAACTTTGTCAAATCGTACATATTCAAGTTAAAATCTCCCAAATTTGAATCAAATCATAAGTCATTGATTACATTTGTAGTCAAGTAATATTTCTGCAGAGACGCAAGGAAACCATGCAAGGAGAGAGGAAACAAGGAAATATGTTCTAAGAGACATGAGACGTCCTTTCCTCAGTTGCGTCACGTGAAGCGACGTCTGTTTCTGATGACGGAGGATCAGCTGATCAGCTGATCAGCTGTCAGTCGGCTTTAACAGCTGGAGAGACTTTAGAGAAGTTTGTGTCTGTTCACATGATCACTGTACTTAATAATAGTAACTAATACTAATAACTAATAAAGACACACAGTTATCATCACTGTACTTAATAATAGTAACTAATAATACTAATAACTAATAAAGACACACAGTTATCATCACTGTACTTAATAATAGTAACTAATAATACTAATAACTAATAAAGACACAGTTATCATCACTGTACTTAATAATAGTAACTAATAATACTAATAACTAATAAAGACACACACTTATCATCACTGTACTTAATAATAGTAACTAATAATACTAATAACTAATAAAGACACAGTCATCATCACTGTACTTAATAATAGTAACTAATAATAATAATAACTAATAAAGACAGTTATCATCACTGTACTTAATAATAGTAACTAATAATACTAATAACTAATAAAGACACACAGTTATCATCACTGTACTTAATAATAGTAACTAATAATACTAATAACTAATAAAGACACACAGTTATCATCACTGTACTTAATAATAGTAACTAATAATACTAATAACTAATAAAGACACACAGTTATCATCACTGTACTTACTAATAGTAACTAATAATAATAACTAACAAAGACACACAGTTATCATCACTGTACTTAATAATAGTAACTAATAATACTAATAACTAATAAAGACACAGTTATCATCACTGTACTTAATAATAGTAACTAATAATAATAACTAATAAAGACACAGTTATCATCACTGTACTTAATAATAGTAACTAATAATAATAACTAACAAAGACACACAGTTATCATCACTGTACTTAATAATAGTAACTAATAATAATAACTAACAAAGACACACAGTTATCATCACTGTACTTAATAATAGTAACTAATAATAATAACTAATAAAGACACAGTTATCATCACTGTACTTAATAATAGTAACTAATAATAATAACTAACAAAGACACACAGTTATCATCACTGTACTTAATAATAGTAACTAATAATAATAACTAACAAAGACACACAGTTATCATCACTGTACTTAATAATAGTAACTAATAATACTAATAACTAATAAAGACACACAGTAATCATCACTGTAGAGGTGTTTCTCTCTTTAGTCTGTTAACAAACTGTGTTCTGTTTATAAGATCAGGATCGATTTGATCGACAAACACACACACACGTTGAAACACACGCGCACACACACACACACACACACACACACACACACACACACACACATGCTGAAACACACACACACACACACACACACACACACACACACACACACACACACACACACATGCTGAAACACATACACACACACACACACATACACGTGTACCTTACCAACCAAGAGGGAATTTGTGTTTCTGGTCATTTTAAAAATACTAAAATGGGATAGAAAATGTACTTTTATGGTCTTTAACCAGTATATTACTTCAAATGTGCTTTTTAATTTGTTTTAAAGAAATTGCCAAGAGGGGACTTCTTTGAGTGATGTCTACCTATCAAAGAGGGGACTTCACTATAGTGGAGCTGCATGCACCTATTATTTCACTTTAAGCACAAAAACTGTTTCTTTATAGTTAAACTTAATGTTATTAGTATTTAGACATTTCTCTGTGATACCAATATTATAAAAATAATCATGGCAACTTTAAATGAGAATTATGTTTTAACTACAATCAGAAGTAAATTGTCTGCATGCACTTATATCACAGACTGCAGTATCAGCAACACGTTTACTTTATCTAATCTTTAATCATATAAAACATTTTTACATTTTAAAGGTTGATCACAAGTGTACATTACGTGTATTTTCCTCCATGGGGAATTCATATTCTGCTGTGGACTTGTTGGTCATTTTTATGTTTGGAATGTTAAATTATGTATTTTAAAGAGTTCCCTTCCTCCTGTGGATTACATTTCATTTTGTATTTGCTCTTAATAACCCAGTCGTAGCCAGGTTTTGAATCATGCGTCGACTACACTTTTTTGTGGCTGTTTTGGCATCTTCAGGGCATTCATTTTAAATTAATTCATGAATATAGCAAGGTCAGATTAAACACTGATTTACTCTATTTTTAATACGGATCATTTGCTGTGCTAATTTGCTTCTTATTAATCCATAATTGCATATCGATGTTGCTTCTGTCAGTCTTAACGGTACAAGAGGGGACCTACTAGTCAACTCTAAAGTGTGTATTGTATAAATGCTCTGGACAACACGTATTATGTGGATACAATCTTGCATTGCTGGAATCTATCTTGCAGAGAAAACATATTCTATATTGATGTGAATCAAATAATTGTCAGAAATGTTTCCTTAACATGTACAGTTTAAATGAAATAGGAGTTAACGTTCTAATGACAGAGTTTTTATTTTATTTATTCATTATTTGTCCGTGTCAATGGATAAAGACTGTATGCATGCACACAGACATGCATGCAGTTACCAGCAGTCTGCAAGCATTCTTACCTATTTAAAAATGTCTGCATGCAGATAAACAATTCAATAAAGGTTCTCTGGCAAATTATTTGTTTCTATCCGCAGAGACAGAGCAGTATCATTATACCATTACCTATTCAAATCTGCTTTAACCTCTAAAGTCAGTCATGTGTTTTCTTTCTTTCTTACTGTTATGATGTCATAGATGTTGTTGTTATTATAAATGCTTTTATTGTTTCTGTTTTTACCATGTAAAGTGTCTTTGAGTGCCTTTTAAAGCGCTATATAAATAAGATGTATTATTATTATTCAGTGAGGCTGTTTGTTATCTGATATCAGCCTCATTGGGTACATCCCAAGTCTCTTCATTGCATCCCCGTTTCCTTCACTTGTGTCCTTTCCTTGCGTCTTAGTCCCTCCCACCAGGGATGCATGGAGAGATGCAAGGAAACCATGTGAGGAGAGAGGAAACGAGGAAATATGTTTTAAGAGACACGAGACGTCCTTTCCTCAGTAGCGTCACGTGAAGCGACGTCTGTTTCTGATGACGGAGGATCAGCTGATCAGCTGTCAGTCGGCTTTAACAGCTGGAGAGACTTTTGATGAATGTGTGTCTGTTCACATGATATCTGTAGTTAATAATAGTAACTAATAATAATAACTAATAAATACACAGTTATCATCACTGTACTTAATAATAGTAACTAATAATACTAATAACTAATAAAGACACACAGTCATCATCACTGTACTTAATAATAGTAACTAATAATACTAATAACTAATAAATACACACAGTCATCATCACTGTACTTAATAATAGTAACTAATACTAATAACTAATAAAGACACACAGTTATCATCACTGTACTTAATAATAGTAACTAATAATACTAATAACTAATAAAGACACAGTTATCATCACTGTACTTAATAATAGTAACTAATAATACTAATAACTAATAAAGACACAGTCATCATCACTGTACTTAATAATAGTAACTAATAATACTAATAACTAATAAAGACACAGTTATCATCACTGTACTTAATAATAGTAACTAATAATAATAACTAATAAAGACACACAGTTATCATCACTGTACTTAATAATAGTAACTAATAATAATAATGACTAATAAAGACACAGTTATCATCACTGTACTTAATAATAGTAACGAATAATACTAATAACTAATAAAGACAGTTATCATCAGAGTAGAGGTGTTTCTCTCTGTAGTCTGTTAACAAACTGTGTTCTGTTTATAAGATCAGGATCGATTTCTACCGGCGGAATGCGATCGTCTTATTTATGAATTATTTGCGTCTGTACGTTTTGAAATTGTGACTGTGACGTCATCATTAAATAACCCAGAATATGATTATTGTTTCTCTTAAATGATAAAACTCATCAAACACTCAGGAATGATCAGCCTCACGTGACTGAATGAAATGATGATAAATGATGTATAAAGCTCTCTCTCACTTTAATTGTTTCATAATAAAGTTATTGAGGGAAACATCAGATCATGACAACACAAATCTTTCTAATAAATGAAGAAAGTTGTTTGTGGTCCTTTTGTTGTTCAGACTACAATGAACATATATTTAAACCAGACGGTGAATCAGAAAACTAATCAAATATAAACTAGAGTTTATTCTGTGATCTGTCTTCACTCTGGTGTTAAACTCAGTCAGTCAGTCTGATCGGCTGCAGCGTCCAATCATATCACTGATGAACAATGAGGGGGCGTGTCGGCCGTTAAAACACTTCCTGGAAGTCTGTTCTCGTGGTTCCTCGATCATGAAATGACAAATAAGAGGGTACATCCCAAGTCTCTATATTTCCCTCAATAACTTTTATTATGGAAACAATTAAAGTCAGAGAGAGCTTTTTACATCATTTATCATCATTTCATTCAGTCACGTGAGGCTGATCATTGCTGAGTGTCGGGTTTGATGAGTTATATCATTTAAGTTTAACCTGAAACATTGAGCCTCATCAATTAATTCCAGTGTTCAAGAGAAACCATAATCATATTCTGGGTTATTAAATAATGACGTCATAATCTGAACTTCAAAACATACAGACGCAAATAATTCATAAATAAGACAAACGTATTATACCACAGAAAACAGTATAAATACCACAGAACACAGTATAAATACCACAGAACACAGTATAAATATGTGTTAAACAGGTAACAGGCTACAGAGAGAAAACACCTCTCTAGTGATAATGACTGTGTGTATTTATTAGTTATTATTATTATTAGTTACTATTATTAAGTACAGTGATGATAACTGTGTGTCTTTATTAGTTATTATTATTATTATTAGTTACTATTATTAAGTACAGCGATGATAACTGTGTGTCTTTATTAGTTATTAGTATTATTAGTTACTATTATTAAGTGCAGTGATGATAACTGTGTGTCTTTATTAGTTATTAGTATTATTAGTTACTATTATTAAGTACAGTGATGATAACTGTGTGTCTTTATTAGTTATTATTATTAGTTACTATTATCAAGTACAGTGATGATAACTGTGTGTCTTTATTAGTTATTAGTATTATTAGTTACTATTATTAAGTACAGTGATCATGTGAACAGACACAAACTTCTCAAAAGTCTCTCCAGCTGTTAAAGCCGACTGACAGCTGAGCGATCGCCGTCATCAGAAACAGACGTCGCTTCACGTGACGCTACTGAGGAAAGGACGTCTCGTGTCTCTTAAAAAAGATTTCCTCGTTTCCTCTCTCCTCGCATGGTTTCCTTGCATCTCTCCATGCATCCCTGGTGGGAGGGACTAAGACGCAAGGAAAGGACACAAGTGAGGGAAACGGGGATGCAATGAAGAGACTTGTGATGTACTGTTTCCTGTTCACTCTCCTACAGACGTACCAGAGCCACATTAAGTTACTGTTAATGCTAACTCAACATTTCCTGCTGCTGCTGCTTCACATTAAAACACCTCAACAAGACAATCACAAAGGGGGCTTTTATTGTGAAGCACTCACAGGAAACACAATGTATTCATCACTGAGTACTGAGAGATGATCATGACTCACTGCCTCTGATTGGCTGAACCCTTTTAGGCGTTCCAGACATCAGCCTAGGGCCTTTCTCAATACCAAGGACACCAAGTACGTACTTGTGTACTTGGATGTATGGACTTGTGAGTTTGGACCATAGTATAATCCAGTTATTCACTAGACAGGTCAAACCAAATATGACAACCCTACTTTTTTCGTTTTCATTTAAAATAAAATAAATGATATATCTTTATGTACATACATATCATTTTGTATATATTTATATATCTACATACATATATTTGTGTGTGTATATATATATATATGAATATATACACACATACAATTAAAAAATGATGGCAACAAAGTGACACTTAATATAATTGAATAGATTTTAAGTGATTTGAGTGAAATTGCTATAAGCTTACTAAATATCTGGATAAACGACCAGTCACGCTGCCAATATTCTCAACTACACAGTTGATTTCTCGCCTAAAGATTCTCAGAGGTGAATTTAATGATGAAGTATACGAAACGTATAGAAAACTTACATTTCCGGTCTGTTTCTCTGCTGCGTTGGTGCTCAGCCCTCTGGTATCTTCAGACCGGGTAGTCTACCTTTGGACTACTGCAGTGGTTCTCAAACTTTTTCTGTCACGCCCCACTTTGGAGGAAGAAAAATCGTATTGAAATAACAACATTTTGTGACTCCTCCATCTGTGCTTTTTCAAATAATAGAATAAAGAAAATTGCAATCACTTTCAAGTAAACCAGATTGCTCCATCAGACAAAAACAAATACAATGTGCAATCACTTTGTTAGAACAATGCAAATAAAGTTCTATCTGTGCAAAAAATAACTAATATTTGGCAAAAAATAGCTTATTGTGGCTGCAATTAACCTGTTTTGCACTGAATATCTTTTCAAGATAATAACAACAACGTGCAAACTGTGCAAGACTAAACAAAACAAGTTAAAATATTTGGCAATAAAGAGTTGTACTGAGTTTTACACTGCATATCTTTTCAAAACAACAATAACGTGCAACCTGTGCAAAACAAAACAAAATGAGTGCAGATATGTGTGAGCCATCACGTTGTATCAGTATTAGTGGCTGCAATGAGCTGCTTTCCACTACAAATCTTTTTAAACGGGGTTGCAGACTTGATACGGCCACTCTCAGTTCATGCTCAATGTTGAGCTTAGATCTGTATTTTGTTTTGAGAGGCAGCAGCAGAAAAGCCGATCTCACAGAGGTAGGATGTGGCGAAGGGAAGCTACACATGTGAGTCGCCAAGAATCTTGGCCGTCGCGCATGCGCAAGCGTAACCTGTTAACGGCGTAACGTAAACATTTACACGAACAGGCATTTCGCCATGTATTTATTAATGACTTAGTTTTATGTCCGTGTATTTTGTACTTTTGTAATATGTGAAGTTCTCAATAAAGTTCTTGAAATAAAAAAATCTGCATTTCCCCCTGCGCCCCACCTGTAATACCACTGCGGCCCACTAGAGGGGCGCGCTGCACAGTTTGAGAAATACTGGACTACTGGAACAAAGAAATGAACTCACTCTCCTTCCACCTTAGCTAGGCTAACGTTAGCATATAGCAGACACCTGTAACGCCTGGAAGGGTGTAGCCAATCGGAGGCAGAGTAAGGGGCGGGTCTTCCCACAAGGCATTGTGGGTCGATGCACCCAGCGAGTCATGATAGTCTTTCCCATCAAAAACATGTCAAAGAAACAAGACAGCAGTCATTTTGTTCATGTTGTCAGTGGATTCATTGAGACTTTGTGGTGAGTAACAGACAGATTACATCCTACAGAGCACATAGAAGTAACACAACCAGACTGAGAGACAAAGGTTTAGTGTAGAACCTGTGCTATGGGCGGGAAGCTAGTGGCCTCTGTGACCCACTTCTGCATCCTGTCCCCTCCATTTACTGCCTGGTAATAATCAAAATAATATGTTGTTATAATAAGAAGTAGTTAGCAGCATCGTGTTCCAGCCTTTGGTGGGGAAACACTCGAGACCCCTCACGGATGCAGCAAGCATAAATCACTCTTAAGGTTGTAAAAGGAGAAAGTGTTTAGGAGAGGAGACAAGGACAGGTTTAAAGAGTCTAAGCAATTGTCACAACAAATATTACCCTTTAATCTACTCTTCTGTGATTGGCTGAAAAGAAAGGAGATGTTGAATAAACATTCTTGTTTTTAAATGCAGGTTCAACTGTCTGAATATAAATGTAACAACATCCACATAAGTTTTGATGAAAATTGCAAATACATTTAAAAACAAATGTGTATTTCTTTTACATTTCCTTAAAACAACAAATATGTGTCTATTTCTCCAGGACTCCAGGCTGAAGGAAATCACACATCAACAGGTAAATAGAGAAAGAAAAGAGAAAGAAAGAACCAATGAAGCAGAATCAGCAGTCAAGTTTTAGTTTGATATTTTATTAATTAAATGTATTTCTTTACTGACGACTCTTGTTTCTGTTCAGAACCTGTCAGGTTGGTGGGAGGAGACAGTCGCTGTGCAGGAACACTGGAGCTGAAACATCAAGGAGACTGGAGACCAGTATTTGACTATTACTGGACCCTGAAGGAAGCAGCTGTTTTCTGTAGCGATCTGGACTGTGGCTCTGCTGTTTCTACCAGATGGAGAAAGGAGTCCTCAGGGAGATCTGTGTGGTGGATCGACCCTCACTGTGTTCACTCTGGATCTGCTCTGAAGGATTGTTTAACATCATATTCCTCTTCCTTCATCGTGGATCTCACCTGCTCAGGTAAGCCCATCAGTGACATCATCTATGACAGTAATGTATCCAGGTTGACACATGCAGCAGCTAGAATGGCAGCAGACTTGTCTGATGAGCTGCTGCCTCAGTAAATCAGGTGCTGAATGCACCAAGATATCTTGATATGAAACCTCCATGTCTGCTGCTTCAGGAGTCCTCTGGGCCGACCACCAACCAGCCTGAGAGGACTCCTCCTTCAGCTTCACAGCTTTCTTATTCACTGGTTTCCACCAGCAGCTTCTTTGGTTTCCACCATAACAGGCACCAATGACCTACTGGACACAACTTTGAGCAGCTCAGCCGGGGGATCGTCAGCCCCATCTCTTTTACATTTTAGGGATCATTTTATAAACACATTTATTTTTGACAAATGTTTTTTATTGTCTTTTCCACAATACACAGACACAAACAAAAAGCAGGACAAGGCACATCAAAAGGTACACAGGCACTTGAAGACATTTTAAATAAAGATATCAAGATATCATTGGCATGTTTTGTTGTTGGGCGTTACTGACTGTTTCTCAGCAAAAACAAGAATAAAAACAACAGTAGAGGGTGACAGATATGTACATGCACAAATAGATATATAGTATACCCCACAAATAGAATGCTCCCACATTCCCTAGTGTGATCAGTGAGAGAAGAAAAAAAAACGAAAAAAAAAAAAACGGGGAAGGGAAACAAAAAAGAAGAAAGGGGAAACGGTAGACTACAGGGTTGCAACAAAATCTTCCCCCTCCAGAAACTTCATAAATGATCCCCAAATCTTTACAAAGATGTTATATTTCCCTTTAACTACATATGTAAGTTTCTCTAGGGCAAGGCACTGAATCAGTCCCTCTATCCAATTTCGTTTGCTCGGCCTGTGAACAGATTTCCAAGCCATTGCAATTTTATGTTTAGCTTCAAGAAGACAAAATATAACCATCTTCTTTTTGCTATTGTTAAGTGTACAGTTAGCTGGGAAACACCCCAAAAGACAGAGTTTTGGACATAATGGAAGTTGTTCGTTGATACAAATAGATACAATTGTAATAATCTCTTTCCAGAAATCTTGAATGAGGGTGCATTCCCAGAGGCAGTGAGACAGGCTACCTTTATGTATACCACATTTAACACAAGCATTCGGTGTATTGGGGTACATGCGATGCAGTAACTCTGGAGTAATGTATGTTCTCATCACCCATTTATACTGGAGAAGCTTGAACCTTGAGTTTATTGTTTGGACTTGACCCTGTAGACACATGTCCTGCCACTCTTCTACAGTGATTTCTTCATTTAGGTCTGAACACCATGCTGTCCTTTTGTCATCTGAGGATTCTTTTGCTGCAGCTATGATAGTCTGATAAAACTTTGAGATCAGTCCAGCTGATCCATACTGGTTTAAAGCTATCTTTTCTAAAGAATTTAGAGGGGGGAGATTTACAGAGTTCTGTGTCTTTGTTTTGAAGCTTCTTATCTGGAGATACTTGAAAAAATGTTTTGTAGCTGTGCTAAACGTTTGCTTGATCTCATTAAAACTTAAAAGAGTACGAGTATCACAATCATACAAATCTGAAATCTTTCCGATACCTCTGTCTGCCCATAACTTAAAACCAGGGTCGTTAGTACCTGGTGTAAAGTTTCTGTTCCCCCAGATAGGTGAATATTGGGATAGAGGAGTTTTTTCCCCAAGATAACTTAACACCTCATGCCATACTGTCAGCGTATTTTTAACAAAGGGGTTTGCAGTGTGTTTCTTCAAAGTGGCTAAGTTTGCTGAGTAAAGGTAGAGATACAAGGGGATTTTAGAAGTTGTGGTTTCCTCCATCCTTATCCAGTGCAGCTTTGACTGGTGTCCAAACCAGTATGAGGCTGTTCGTAGTTGGGCAGCCCAATAGTATCCCTGGAGGTAAGGGAGTTTTAACCCACCTCTGTCATATGGTAAGTATAACTGGGTCATGCGCAATCTTGAGCGTCTATCATTCCAAATGTAATTACAAAAAAGCTTTTTCATTTTAGTAAAGAAATTAGAAGGAGGAGCAAGTGGGATGGTTTGAAAAAGGTACAGGAATTTAGGAAGGATATTCATCTTCAGAATATTAATATGCCCAATCATGGAAATTGGCAGAGATTTCCATCTATTAATAGATTCAACTATTGACTCCGTCACAGGGTTATAGTTAGTAGGTACCATGGATTCTATTGTAGGCGTGATTTTAACACCGAGGTATGTAAAGCTGTCCACAATGTTCCCAAATGGTGTATTTAGTGGTGGAGTTAATCTCTCTGATTTTTTCAAAAATAGGATTGTAGACTTAGATGCATTAAGCTTATAACCTGAGAAACTACCATATGTTCCTATTAAACTTAATAAAGAAGGAATAGATTGTTTCAAGTCTGTCAGAAAGAGCACTATATCATCAACAAATAGTCCTATTTTATTCTCAATATCATTAATTGTGATACCAGTTATCTCACTATTGCCTCTAATTGCAATTGCTAGAGGTTCAATGGCCAGTACAATAAGAAGAGGAGACAAGGGACATCCTTGTCTTGTACCTCTACAAAGAGAGAGACGTTTTGATACCATATAGTTGGTCATTACTGAAGCACTTGAGTCATGATATAAGAGTTTGATCCAATTAAGGAAGTAGTTTCCTATTCCAAAACGGTTAAGCACTTCAAATAGGTATTCATGCTCGACCCTGTCAAAGGCCTTTTCCGCATCAAGTCCTATCACAGCCACATCAGGTATTTCTTTCTTGGCATATATAATGTTCATCAGTCTACGAATATTGTGAGAGCCCTGTCTTCCTTTAATAAATCCATTTTGATCTAAGGTCACAATAGATGGCAAATGTTTCTCCAACCTTCTGGCAAGCAGTTTTGCTATTATTTTCACATCATTATTGATTAAGGAGATGGGGCGGTAGGACTCACATTTTGTGGAGGGCTTACCTGGCTTTAATATTAAGGTTATAAGTGCGTTTCGCAGAGATGGGGGCAGTTCATAATTTTCAAGTGATTCTTCAAACATATTCAGTAAAGGAACCAATAGCCTGTCCTTGAATTTTTTGTAGATTTCAATAGGAACACCGTCTGGGCCTGGAGCTTTCCCTCCTTGCATACTGTCTATGGCCTCTGACAACTCAGATATTGCAATAGGGGAGTTGAGTTCTTGTTTAGCGCTCTCACCAAGGAACGGTATTTCTATCTGACCTAGGAAGTTGTGGAGTGAGCAAGATGTGACTGGACTTTCTGACGTGTACAATTTCGAATAAAATGTCTGGAAAGTGCTATTTATTTCTTGTGGGTTAGTAATTGTCGTCCCATTCTCCGACTCAATTTCTAAAATTGATCTTTCACTCTGCATTGACTTTAAACGCCAGGCCAAAAGTTTCCCTGCCCTTTCTCCTTGATCGTAGAATGTCTGTTTCAGTTTCATTGTGCTATATAATGCTTTATTTGTGGATAATTCATTATACTGTGCTCTAAGAATGGCCAGTCTCTGTCTAGTCTCATTTGTATCATTAAGGTTAGTTTCTGTCTCAAGTTCTTTGAGATCTTTTTCTAACTCCATAAATTTTAGGTGCTGTTTATTAGATATGCTACCTGTATAGCTGATCATTTGGCCTCGTATGTAGGCCTTGAATGCCTCCCATCTTATAGACGCTGATGTTTGAGTAGTATTGACTTCGAAATAGAAATCAATATTGGTTCCAACAAATTTGAAAAACTCGTTATCATGTAACCATCGTGGGCTCAATCGCCATATATTGGGACCCTTATTGGCTGCTTTGACAGTGTAATTGACTAGTAGTAAAGCATGATCTGAAATGACTTATACTTTTATACAATGAGTCATTCACATTAGGTATCATAGACTTAGAAATGAGGAAATAGTCTATGCGGGAGTAAGAATTATGTGTAGCAGAGTGACATGAATATTCCCGTCTGGAAGGGTTCTTATGTCTCCAGATATCACAAAGATTTAACTCGCACATAAAGTGTTGTATTACTTTCCTACTTTGGGTATGTGAGGTGTCCACACCTGATAATGTATCCAGTGTTGGATTAAGAGTACAGTTAAAGTCTCCTGCCATACAAATGTGACCATGCAATGTTGATAAAGTTAGGAACAGGTTATTATAAAACTGTGTATCAGCATTGTTGGGACCGTATAGACATACTAAATTAATATCTTGATTTAGTAAAGAGCCCTGGACGATAACAAATCTGCCTGCTGTGTCTAGTATGGTATTGTAAACTCGTAATGGAACAGATGAGTGAATAAGTATTGCTACCCCTCTCGCATGAGAGGAAAATGAGGCAGATATGGCCTGACCTGGCCACCTCCTTTTCAAGGGAATGTACTCACTGGAAAGCAAATGGGTTTCTTGAATAAAAGCTATCTGTGTTTTTAGTTGTTTCAGCCTCGACATTACTTGTTTTAATTTCACTATCTTCCTAAGACCCCTAACATTCCATGAAATAATATTTATTTTAGTGTCACCACTCATGATGAAGTCAGTAGACTAAGCTCACTTGCAACCAACTTTTTATTCATGC
Organism: Leptoclinus maculatus; assembly: GCA_032191485.1. NCBI lineage: Eukaryota > Metazoa > Chordata > Actinopteri > Perciformes > Stichaeidae > Leptoclinus > Leptoclinus maculatus. The sequence continues at coordinate 136,108 of JAVDOI010000060.1, read as the reverse complement.
CATGTGATGAAGTGAATAGTGTGCCTTCAAAATAAACAAACAAACAAACGGGGCAAATAATAACAAGGGCCTCTCCCAAATAAACAAACAAACAAACGGAACAGATAATAACACGGGCCTCTCCCAACTGAGGCAACAACGGTAGGCCTAGCCTACACCCTGTGCGGATAAACACGCACATCTCACCCTCCCTCCCGTCAATCATGTCCCGGTTAGACTGAGCCCTGATCCTCTGGAGGAGCAGTAGAGCAACCGGCTCTTTGAAAAGATGTAAAAAAAATAAAAAATAAAATAAGTCGGGCGCATTCCGACGAAATGCATGTCAATACGGATGGAACAATGTTCGTTTGTGACCTTAATATATTAAAGTATCTTAGAAGTTAGCCTATCTGAATGGACATTAGCCTAATCATAGTCTGTACCTGGCCTATGCCAATGCTAATCTTAACTCGCCATCAGTTCAAGTTTACCACAACAGACTCAGAATTTAACAGTGAGTAGACCACCTCACCATTCAGCCAAAGTTCTCTGATATTCGTTACTCTTCAGGTGATGGACCCTGTTGTGTATCACGATCACTGTTGTTCCCCTCCTTAATCTTCCGGATGAATTCTTCAGCTTGGGCTGGTGAAGTGAAGTGGTGCCAGGTTTTATCGTGTAGAATTTGCAGTTTTGCTGGGAACAGAAACCCATACACCATATGCTTTTGGCGCAGGCTCTGTTTCGCTTGGTCAAAAAGTTTCCTCTGTCTTTGGACCTCAGTTGAAAAATCCGGGAAGAACATGACACGGCCACCGTCAACTTTGATTTCATCTTTCAGACGTGCTGCTTTCATAACTCGGTCTCTGTCTCGGTAGGTCAGGAATTTCACCAGGAGGATCCGTGGTCGTATTCTGTCTGGACCCTGCTGGTCCTGGGTCTGCAGTGGTGTTCTCCCCAGCCTGTAGGCTTGCTCGACGATTACCGGTTTTTCTTCTGCGTCTATGTTGAGAGCCTTGTGCAGCCATGCCGTTAAGAATGAACGCGCATCTCCGCTCTCCGCTCCCTCGGGTAATCCAACCAGCCTTAGATTGGAGCGACGTTGTAGGTTTTCCATCTCTTCCATCTGTGAGGTGAGCTTGTGGACTCTTTTCCACGTGGTGTCGGTTTGCTTTGCTAGCGAAGTGATCTGGTCTTCCGCAGTGCTAATACGAGTTTCTGCTTCTGTGAGTCTTTCAGAAAATGCCCCTATAGCTTCTTTTATCTCTCGGTTGGGGGAAATTACTTCATGTAGCTTAGTGGAAAAATCGTTCCTCATGGACTGTATGGCCGATAGAATCTGGCTCTCATTGCTGCTACTCTCCTCATGAGTTAGCATATCGCTAGTTACCACTTCCGTGTCTTCCTCAAGTAGAGTTTCAAAGTCTGTCTTTTTGTCGAGTTTAGGAGGTCGGCCTTTCCCTCGGCCTTTCGACATCGCGTGGAATGTATCTTAAGAGATATTTTAGGTCACAAATAGTTCAATTTAGTTAGTAAAGTATATTAATTTCGCCGGAGCCTCGCTCCACACGTCTGCTCAGTTGCGCGTCATAACCTATAAACACATTTATATTCTGTGTCACAGATGTTCTCAGGAAAATAAGTCAGAATGTTATTTAGTGTCTGGTTTCTTTTCTCTCTCTCTTTCATCTTCTATCATCTCTCCAGACTCTGTCAGGCTGCTGAATGGGACTAGTCTGTGCTCAGGCAGACTGGAGGTGAAGTCTAACCAGTCTAACCAGTCTAACCAGTCTAACCAGTGGTGGTCCTCAGTGTGTGAAGATGACTTTGACCAGCAGGATGCAGAGGTGGTCTGTAGGGAGCTTGGCTGTGGGGCTCCTTCAGTCCTCCAGGGGGCGCTCTATGGAGAAGTGGAGGCTCCAATGTGGACCAAAGAGTTCCAGTGTGGAGGCAATGAGTCTGCTCTCCTGGACTGTAGAAGCTCAGGCTCAGATAGAAACACCTGCTCACCTGGCAAAGCTGTTGGACTCACCTGCTCAGGTAGAAGAGGAGCTGCAGCTTTGATCTGGTTCATTTCTGTTCTACTGAAACTCACTTTGTTCTTTTACTGACGACTCTCTTGTTTCTGTTCAGAACCTGTCAGGTTGGTGGGAGGAGACAGTCGCTGTGCAGGAACACTGGAGGTGAAACAAGGAGACTGGAGACCAGTAGATGACTCTGACTGGACCCTGAAGTTAGCAGCTGTTGTCTGTAGAGATCTGGACTGTGGCTCTGCTGTTTCTATCAGACGGAGAGAGGAGTCCTCAAAGAGATCTGTGTGGAGGATCAACTCTCTCTGTGTTCACTCTGGATCTGATCTGAAGGATTGTTTAACATCACATTACTCTTCCTCCATCGTGGATCTCACCTGCTCAGGTAAGCCCATCAGTGACATCATCTATGTAGCACCCCAACACTCTATAGAGAGTAGACCTAAGTTACCCTTTAAACTGGAATGATGGGGTGTTTGGGTTCGGTATCCTAAGGTAGCGACCACCAAGGTTTACCTGATTTGGGTGAAATTTATATTATTTATATTACGCTCTTAATAAACTTAATAAACTGTCAAACTTAACAATAGATCTAAACACTTAGACCACACTCTATTTTAAATAACTGACCACAGACAACTTTTGGGATGAAGAGGAAATAAAGGTTTACTGACTGCTTTTTACAATGTTCAAATAATATTTACCCTTTCAGGGGACAAGAAACTAAACACCAATAACACAAGTTAGAAACCTTTTAACATAAATAGTACTTTAATAAATAATATGAAACGAAAAGTTAATAAGTAACCAAATTGTTTGGACAAATATACAAAACTGAATTAGTTTATATCAACACAAGTTAAATGTCTTCAGCTTTCGATGTGAAAATTCCGATTCCCTTTGTTCACTTCTTTACTACAGCAGAACTCAGTGTATAACAGAACACTGAAGCTTTAAACACACATGGGCCCACACATACTCACTCACACACACATCAGAAAGCTGCAGGCTTGTGTAGCTCGGGTGCGGTGATGCCTCCCGAATCCTTATCCTCAGCAGAGCAAAGACACAGAAAGTCTAAACTCACAGTTCAGCGTCAGTCTTGGAGAAAACAGTTTGTGGTCCAAAGAATGAAACACGTTGACAGCGGAGGTGAAGTCCTCCTCAGGAACACACCAACAGTCCTTTCCGGTCAGCAATGGCGTCCTCTGGTCCAGTGACTCAGCAACTTTTACTTTTCACAGACACCCTTGCACAAAACTCTCGACTAAATCAACTCTGAGATTAAGAAGTAAATGTGCAGCGCTGTCCACAGCTAAGAGTTTACTGATCTAAGCTAAACATTCACCAAGTCTCTCTCTCTCTCTCTCTCTCTCTCTCTTCCCCCCCCCCCCCCCCATCCATTTACAGCAGATGAGGCTGAATGATATCTAGAGTAACCAATCAAACAACATAGCTCAAACTGAAGGCACTATCAGTGTTTTTTATTTTTTTTTACTCTCATTTAGTTTAACACATTGTTTGCCGTCAATATTGTTTCGAGCTGTTTATTTCAACTATTTATATCCTACTTTATTTAGGACTAAATGATCTTAATCCCTCAGTTAACCACTTTTTCTTTATTAAACTAAATTACTTTCAGGTTCATTTCCTTACTGAGTTATTTCATCCAACTTTATTATGAACTAACTTGTTTTAATACCTAACTTCTACACCAGGGCTACATCTATGTACCAATCTACTTCCTATGTGTTGGTCCCTCCCTAACTACATCCTGTGAATCTGTGTATAAACACTCTCTGAGGTGGCTCTATCCCTTCATGAGCCTTCCTGGTCCCAACACAACTCACAATCTTCAAGGCAACAGCCCTCCCTTCTTTCATGTTGAACATCTTCCACCACAACGCTTGCTGGTGAATTCTACATGATAATAAAGGAAGTAGAGGAAAACTCTCTATGTTAGCACAACATGATGAACCCAGTAGCACTAATCCGTCTCTGAGCTTCTGTGCACCGTTTTGTAATGCAGCTCCAAAGTGCCCTACTTTGGTAAGACCACGCTCACATTGCAGACAAGACAGACGCTGTTTGAATCTCAGTAAACATTAAAAGAACTTCTTTTTCACGAGAGGGTCCCTTAAGGGTACCTACCGGGGGGAAACAGAGTGCGCACATGTAGTTCAAATCACTTCTGAGAACACATGAAATTATATTTTATGAGAGATCAAAAACCTACGTAACGAACAAATTCTGATAAAATGGCCAATGCATGCCATTTTACTCACTCAAAAACATATATATACACAAAGTACTACAACATACTACAAGTACTACCATCATTTCACCTATTTTTCGCCAGGACACGGCGAGCTATGTTCTCCGTTACCGATCCCAACCAAAAACTACGGCACCTTCACAGACAAAGCAGATATCAAACCGCATGCTGATTCCACCCCGAGTCTGGCGAAAGCTTCAAAATGCCTCTCCTTCAAACCATTAAAAAGTTATCAATCCATCAGCCACACAGCAACACACAGCGAAACAGTACAAAATTTGAAACGCACCGTACCTTTTTGCAGATTTCTCCGAAGAAATTCGCCATGAGTCCAAAAGTAATCCTTTCAGCATGTCCTCCTGCTCTCTGTATCTCGTTCTGTGAAAAAAACTAGTGTCTACATGCTTGTATGAAGGATAGGCTGTCTTTTCCATTTCAGCCAATGGTTTTGACCCTTGGGGGGGGGCGTCATGGTTTTGGGGGGGGCGCGTCATGGTTCGATTTTTATTGGCTTCAAATTCTTTCAATCAACTCAAAGAACGTATCATTACAATCCCTGGTCATTTCCGCATCTAACACTGCGAAAATCCGCCAATCAGAAGGCTCTGTAAGGTTCAAGTGAAGTCTGTAAAAATGAAAATCAGACAAGGAAAACCCCTGTTTTACAGGTTTATATGAGGCCCAGGCTCAAAAAATGATGCCAAACTGCTTTATTAGATAGATTGAACACTATTAGTGATAAAAGAAGTGAAATATATAGTTATATAGTATATCAAATTACAATAAAACAGCTGAAAGTGCTGCTTCCAAAATCAGAATTGACGCCGGCTGACCTTGGCTGACCTGTAGAAAAACATCGATACCGCTGGCCTGCTTCACTTTATCAAAGCCATTTTTTTAGAGAGACTCCTGCCATGTTGTGCTATGACTTGTGAGGGGTGATTTGGGTGTATCTGCAAAAAAAAAAAATTGCATTCTTTTCAGGCAAACCTGAAAATGTTCAATGTGAGCTGTGTGTTATGTTCATTCAGCAATAACCAGTAACATAAACACTGATATGTACACATATTAACACATCTCACACATTTTAGTGTCATTATAAAATGTAAATGATTCAAATAGACCTTGTAGTTGGAGAGATAAGTCCCTTTGAGTATGGGTAAACTATTTTCGAGCAGAGGCCTAAAAATGGGGCTAGGTAGGAAAAGGTTTTAAAAGAATTCTCCTCCAGTCTGACTAAATATGTTAACTTTATGATCTTTTGATGTTTGTGTTTTGAGCTAACTTAGCCAGCTGGTTATTGCTTATTATTATCATTATTATTATTATTATTATTATTGACTTATTGTATTATTCAATTCAATCTCAATTCATGACATCTTGTTATTTAGTGTCTGGTGTCTTTTCTCTCTCTCTTTCATCTTCTATCATCTCTCCAGACTCTGTCAGGCTGGTGAATGGGACTAGTCTGTGCTCAGGCAGACTGGAGGTGAAGTCTAACCAGTCTAACCAGTCTAACCAGTCTAACCAGTGGTGGTCCTCAGTGTGTGAAGATGACTTTGACCAGCAGGATGCAGAGGTGGTCTGTAGGGAGCTTGGCTGTGGGGCTCCTTCAGTCCTCCAGGGGGCGCTCTATGGAGAAGTGGAGGCTCCAATGTGGACCAAAGAGTTCCAGTGTGGAGGCAATGAGTCTGCTCTCCTGGACTGTAGAAGCTCAGGCTCAGATAGAAACACCTGCTCACCTGGCAAAGCTGTTGGACTCACCTGCTCAGGTAGAAGAGGAGCTGCAGCTTTGATCTGGTTCATTTCTGTTCTACTGAAACTCACTTTGTTCTTTTACTGACGACTCTCTTGTTTCTGTTCAGAACCTGTCAGGTTGGTGGGAGGAGACAGTCGCTGTGCAGGAACACTGGAGATGAAACATCAAGGAGACTGGAGACCAGTAGATGACTATGACTGGACCCTGAAGAAAGCAGCTGTTGTCTGTAGAGATCTGGACTGTGGCTCTGCTGTTTCTACCAGACAGAGAGAGGAGTCCTCAAGGAGATCTGTGTGGAGGATCTACTCTCACTGTGTTCACTCTGGATCTGCTCTGAGAGAGTGTTTAATATCACGTTACTCTTTCTCCATCCTGAATGTCACCTGCTCAGGTAAGCCCATCAGTGACATCATCTATGACATCATCTCTGACAGCAATGTTTCCAGTATGTTCCTTCCTCTGTCACAGTGACAGTTGTGGTGAAAATATTCCTATACCCGCTTTGCGTGAGTCTTTTACTGCTGAAATAAATAATACTGAAAACCAGGTTGTCTTTTAAGTATTTATTCTCTGCGCAGAGAAGGTTCAATCATCACAACAGAATGCGTACAGTCTCAGTGAGGAAGAACCAAGAACAAAGTGAACAAGCTTTCTTTATACAGAATGAGCAAAGGTGGGGCGATGGCCAATGTTTCAGACATTTTGTCTCAGACTGATAGAAACAATGAACAACAAACGGCCAGCAACCCAAACAAGTGGCCCAAAGGCCTTGGTGGTGGAACATTCTCATACAACACAGTTAGTTATCTTTGTGAACAGGCAAGGGAGAATTCTTCTTCTGCACAACAGAGACACTGTGAAGTTCAACAAAGTTCAGAGCAAAACTACTTATGCATGAATACAATATACTCAGTAGAAATATATACTAAGTAAAAAATTACCATTACACAGTCAGTGGGTTTCCATTGGACTGAACTGTAAAGTTAACCAGGACAACGACATCCTGAAGTGTAGAGAGGTGGGCTTGTTTCTGGAAGCTTCAAACCCTCCATAGACTGCTGAGCTCCACCTGAGAGGACACACCTGTCTGTCTGTCTGTCTGTCAGACCTGTGACATCACGTCCTTATTCAGGGTCCATCTTGTTCAACGGAGGGTAAACGTGAACTTTTATCATCTCTCTGTGTTTACAGACCTGCTGTTTCAGCCAATCATCTCTGTGTCCTCCTCAATGTACGGGGTCTCTGAGGCCCAGCAGCAGGGGGCTCGGGTGCTCAGGCGCTCCACCTTCACCATCTGCTGCTCCATCCAGCCACAGTACCCAGGAGGCTCCTTCCAGCTCACCTTCACCTCCTCCAACTCCGCACACAACTACACCCAGCCAGCTGTCAATCACTCTGCCGACTTCCTGTTTCCTGCTGCAGAGCCCGCCCACCAAGGAAGCTACAGCTGTGTTTATCACCTCTTTGTTTTTAATCATACCTTCTCCTCTGAGAGCCGTCTGCTCTCCATCACTGTCTTAGGTAAGCTGACTGTTTACATGCAGGTTTGAAGATGATTGGTCCAAACTGACTGAAGATGATCAGCTGACCACAGAGTCCATGCATGTTGTTGTTTCTGGAATCACACGGTGACTCCTGTCGTTGTGTTATACATGTCATATAGTAACCAAACCTAAACAAAGTCTATGAATGGCAACAGCTAACAATCTATTGTAGGACAGAGCAGGTTTGGTTACCAGGATAACTCTGGATCTCTGAGAACTGAAGCAGCTTCTGACGTGACCAATCACAAAAGCTCCACTGTCACCACATCAGTCATAACACCCCTTAGCCCCCAACTCACCATATTCAAGTGTAGTTCCTCCGCCTATCAGAAGCAAGAAGGGCGGTGTGCTCCGATACCTCACTCAGAGAACCAGGGTTATCCTGGAAACCAAACGTTGAGACAGTCGTTAACGATAGCGATTACGCTTTCAATTGACTCTTCACTAAGTCCCGCCCCTCTAACATAACTGGCCAATCACAGCGTAGCATGGTCCAGCTCTGACCAGCAGCTCTGGTGATGAAAACAGGACGTAGGTGATGACATCATTGTAACATGAAACCAAGACTAACCAGATTCTCTCTAGTGTCCACCAGGGGGCGACTCCTCTGGTTGTATAGAAGTCTATGAGAAAATGACTCTACTTCTCTCCTGATTTATTCCCTCAGTAAACATTGTAAACATGAGTTTATGGTCTCAATCTCTAGTTTCAAGTCTTCTTTAATACAGCATGATGTTCATTTAGTAAATGATGGTCCATTTAGAGTCAAACAGACCATAAAGCAGGGGATGCTTTAGGGCGGGGCTACACAGTGATTGACAGGTCTCTACCAGAGACGTATACTGCGTCTCTACGTCACTCCTCCTCAGTCCAGATATGGTCACTTCCTGTTCACTGGTTGCAAAAAACCAAGATGGCGACGGCCACAGTCCACAAACCAATGAGTGACGTCACGAAGACTACGTCCACTTCTTCTATAACGTCTGTGGTTCAAACAGTGAACATGAAGTAAACATGAAGAGTAATACGTGTCAGTGATTGTAGATTTCAGGGTCAATGGGAGCTGTTGGACTCATGATGTCGTGTGATGTGATGACTGTCCATGTGTTTGTTCAGATCCAACACCTCTGATCATCAAAGCGATCGTCCTGCCGCTGTTTCTGCTGGTGGTGACCGTTGCCCTTTACTTCTACTGTAAGGTACTGACACACGTCTGTTGTTTAGACCAGCGACTGAAATGAAGCTCTCGCTCTGTGTTCAGTGAACTGAAGACAGGTGTGGTGGCCCGTTCTTTGTTCTTCTTCCTCTATACTGGGCCACGTTACGGGGCTCCGTTTCTGACTCACACATCAAACAGTCCAAATGACAACTCTTGCAGACGCTGATTCCTTTGCCGTCACTTGATTGATTTATTTTCACTTTCGACAAATTTAACAGCAAAACATAATGAGTTTAACGTGAGGTCAAAGACTGTCCCGATGCCCCGTTCTACACAAAGGAAAAACCAACTCGAGACTCAGTCCCACCTCTTCCTCTGATACCAGCTGATCCTCATCTGATTAATAACAAAAGTTCCAAAATAAAATAATTATACAGAATGCAAATGTAACCTTCAATCATAGATTAAAGGAATGTGTTTAGGTCATACAAATATTTTAGCAAAATTAGAAATGATGATTTGTAATCAAAACTAAAAATATGGCTCTAATAGGACTGTGCTGTCATGTCTCTGCAGGCCAACAGGGGGCAGATGCCGTGCAGACAGAAGAATACTGAGCTGGATCATTATATCCTGTGTGTTCTTGAAGAAGAAGAAGAAGAAGCAGAAGAAGCAGAAGAAGAAGAAGGAGCTCAGGGAGCAGAGTAGCTCCTCCAAGGAGCTCATCTCACATCCAGATGATTTCTACCACACAACCACCACCAGCTCCCTTTGATACGCATGTTCCCTTAAACCAGAAGGCTGAATATGATATCACATTATTATAGCCTGTCTTTCTTCCTCTCAACAATGTGTTGGTCTCTCCACACATTCTGACTTCCTGTCTGTGGCTCTCAGCTCCAAGCCCATTGGTTCCTGCTGAAGACGTGACTCTTTAAAAACACCTCACAGATATAAAGTTTCATTTAAAAGTAGACTTGAGAGCAGGTTTACCAGAGTCCAAGCAGAAACCAAAGACTATGAGGAACAATGTTAATGTGAGATATTAGAATAAACATGAAACATTGACTTCTATCTTCTACATTCTGTAGAACGATACTCAATGTTGACAATCTGTTGCTGTTTGTCCTTTAAAAATATAATGAAATTCATGACTTCACTTATTGTAGTGAGCAAGATTTTGGCAGCAGGACAACATTTAGCTAAAAGATAATCATAATAATACAAATATGAACAACGTCCCGCTGTGATCAGCCCCTAAAACCTCATTTATTTGTCATTCAGAAATGTTACTATTTTGCTCATTGTTGTTCTTCATGATTTTACTTCATTCTGTAAATAAGGATTTTACTTTTTTTTTTATAATTAAGGCTTTTCTTATTTCATAAGAATGTTGTTATTAAGGATTTTCCTTATTTGTTATAATTAAGGATTTTGCTTGCATCATAAGACGATTGTAATTATTGATTTTGCTTGTTTTTTTATAATTAGAGGGTTTTACTTAAAACATGCATTTTGGTTAATTTTGTAATTTAGGATATTACTTATTTCATAAGAATTTTGCTTATTTTGTACTTCATGAATGTAAATAATGTTGCAATCAAGGAATTTACAATTTGTGTTATAGTTAAGGATTTTGCTTATTTCATAAGAACATTGCCATTATGGATTTAGCTTGTTTTTTTATAATTAAGGATTTTGCTTATTTCACAATAATTTAGCTAATTTTTGTTTTTCGTAAATTGAGTTAATTTTGTAATTAAGGAATTAAAAAATAATAAAGGATTTTGCTTAAATCATGAGCGTTTTGCTTGATTTTGTAATTAACAAAATTACCTTTTTCATTCAAATGTAGCTTATTTTGTAATTCATGAATTTACAATATTATATAATTAAGGATTTTGCTTATTAATAATAATATTGTAATCATGTTTTTTTCTTATTTCATAAGTTTATTTAATTTTCTAAATAAGGATTTTGCATATTTCATAAGAACTTTGCTTATTTTTGTATTTAAGTATTTAGATTACTTTTGTGCTAAAAGGATTTTGATACAAAATATCCTCAGAATCAAACAATGTGAATAAAATATGAACACATACGTAAAACTAATCACACATACTTGTACTGCACAGATACATGTAGTACTAGTACTACTTTAACAAAGTACTTCAACATTCTGAACCCACAGCCCCCCGAGGCCTTTTTTTTGGCTTCTGCTCGAAAATACTATACCCATACTCAAAGGGGCCTTACTCTCTAACTACAAGGTCTATTTATTCATTTATTTTATTAATTTATTAATAACACTCAGGGGGGTGAGCTTTGGTGAGAGGTGTAAATATTGTGTATATGTTACTGGTTAATAGCAAATGAAGATGGAACACAGCTCCACTTTGAAAATGTCAGGTTCGCATAGTAAAAACAATATTATTGATAATACTATATTAAATGAGGCTCAGTAAAGCCTAAAAACCACCCAGCATCATAGGAAGCGATGGCAGTAGTCACACACAAGTGGAGTGTATAGAGTGAAGTAGGCCAGAGTTAGAGACATAAACGTACGAGAGGTCACGAAAGGTCGTCATTTGAGAAACAGCCTCTCCAGCTGTTCCATTGTACTTTTATAACTTAAATAACGATATTTTTAACTTCCTTTATCCTTGTACATGCACAATCTATCACATACAGCAGTTTGGCATCATTTTTGAGAGCTAGAATCCTCTCCAAAGCCTCTTGGGGTCGCCGACTCACGGCAGCATGCGCTATAGCGTGTGTTTGAGTGCACATTTCTCAGCCTGTGGTTGGTCAATTCAATGCTACGACACATCTATACACGTGTTAGGATCTAGCCAATGCAGTGGAGGCAACGGGGTTTTGATTGACAGGATCATTTTGCGTAAAAGCCCGACCCCTCTTCGTTCAGGAAATACTTTTTTCAGACAGTAAAACCACAGAAGAAGTCGAATTCACCGGTATAAATGGATTATGAGGACTATTTCGTCAAGATTTATCTCATGGTGAGTGCAAATTCAGAATTGTTCAGCGGGGTGAATGGCTTGTTTATGCTCACTGTTTTGCGGGTAACGTTTGAACCGTTTCACGGAGAGTAAATCCGAAGTGTTCGGTAGAATCCGGGTGGAATGCTAATGCTGTGACTTGAGGCCTTGCAGCTGATTGTCATGTGTGCCTGATCCTTGAATTACAGAGTTTTTGGTCCCTATGTATATGATACATTTTAAGGTGGAAACTCTTCTCTTTTCTGCTCCCAGGTTGAAAATGAAACCCGATGTGGTTCTGAGACGTCTGGCCATTGCCGTGGCTTCTAATGACCACAGCTACACGCCTCAGCTGGTCTCCGTTGCGGTCGGGAAGAACCGGCGTTCCCTGCAGGAGATCAGAGATATCCGGATCCCCAGCAATGTCACGGGCTACGTAGCCCTCTTGGAGAATGCCAACATCACACACCCCTGTGAGTCACCACCTGTCGATCTGTCTGCTTAGTGGAGTGTTTATTTACCTCAGGCTTGTGTGTTCCTTCACTGATGACTTGGAGAGGAACTGTCTTTCTCATATGCACCCCTCCTGTGGCGACAGAGCTTCTGTCAGCTACAGAAGAGCAGCCGCCGCTGGGTTCATAGATAGTTGGGTGGTTAAATGCCTCACTTTGAATCCTCATGCAAGCCTCCATAAACTCTTGATTTCCACCTTCACCCTCAGGTCTCAAAGGACCATATGTGGAGACACATCTACCTTTTAGTAGAAGTTGTCTAGCCACACAGAAGCAAGGCTAAAACACACAAGCTCTGTTTTTGCTCGGGGATATATATTTATATATATATATGAATGAATGAGGAAAACAGAAACTGAGGATCGATTGGTCCAGGCAGCTGTGAGCAGGAAAACAGCTAGCAGAGGTTCAGATAATGGTGACAAGTTCATCATTGTATTTTGATTATGTGGCTCTGTATGATTTGCAAAATCACAATGAGCCAAATAAAATGCTTTGCATTGGATTTAGTTTCTCATATTTGCGATTAGGTTCATTTGTGTCTCCCTCAATCATCATCAGCTCTCAGAGGGAGAAGCAACCTGTTGTGGCATTCTTTTTGCGTGATGTATTCCATCAGTCTGCTAACTGCATCATCTCTTCTGGCACCAAACCCCAGACATCAAGATTAACATGAAGCGGTGCCTGAGCGACGGATGTGACACGCGGATTCGTGTCTTGAAGACACTGGGCTATCAGATTACCAAGAGCAAAGAGGTGTCTGTTTCGGATGCTTCAGCCATCTGGTACCTGTCTCTCCTCACCTCCTTGGTCACCGCATCCATGGACACCAACCCTGCTCTGGCTCAGACTGTCCTTCAGAGCACACAGTAAGACACACCCCCCTTCTGGTTTTGAATATGTAATAGAAAGAAAGAAAGAATGTGTGTAAGTGTAGTGTTTTGTCCAGTGCTGGTGTTCTGAGGGCTTTTTTGTGTGTCTTGTGTTTCTCCTAGACGAGCCTTACGACACATGCCTCCGTTGTCCCGAACACCGTCGTCCACAGAGTTCCCCAAGTTCTTCTCTTTGAACATCCTGGAGGAGGTGGATGGATTTCTCCTCAGGATAGCAGAGTAATGACCTGCTGGGATCATATCAGCACACTCACCCATCACTGCCACGCTCAGCTCGTAACGCTGACGTCATCGCGTTGAAAACTGACTCAAATCAAAGTATTGATTTCCCAGGGCGATAAAACTCTATTTCTGTTCCATTTGATCTGTAAATCATTAACAGCAGCAGCAGCAACAACATGACTAAAATAAACCTCACTGGCTAATTATCAACCATAGTTCTGTAGGCTATGTTTATCCACACATACAGTCGACATTGTTCCCACAATGTTGGTCTAAACTGGAGTTTTTGTAGCAAATTTTGGAACATTTGTAATTCATGACCCCGCATGAAAATATACTTATTGAGAGGAAATACGTCTGACACTCTGAAATAGAGCCACAAAAGATCATTTGATTGGACACAAATGTCACTTCCAAACTAACTAGTTTGTTCTTTGCTCCCGTGTAGCAGCTGTGTGAGTCCCGATGCAGAATTGACCCTCCTGGCCTTCGCTCTGGCCAGAGGCAGCGTGGCAAAAGTGCTCCAGGCGCTGTCCTGCATCAGCGATCATTTAAAGACGGAGTACGAGGCCTCCTCCCTCATCGTGTCTTTGGCCTCCGTTAGGCTGCGGCTACTTAATCGCAATGGTAACGCCCTGCTTTACTCTCATTCACACGAGGCCGTTTGAAACCTTAGACCAGGGAGAGAAAGTGCTGAGCCGACAAGGAGGAGATGCATTAGTGGACTACTCGGTGGAAAATCGCTTATTCTGTTACAAAGCTGCACTTCAGTGTGGTGAAAGTTGCCTCCCAATGTAGGAATGAAATGATAACCTCTATGGACAATGATCAGCTGATGTCATAGGGAATGTCATAATGCGTTGTGTTACAGGGAAGCCCCTCCAGTTGCACCTCCAGGCCTGTGATGTGAAGAGTAAAGAGGAGAAGTCAGGACCAGAGAACATGCTCACAGAATCCTCCACTGGTGACGGTACAACTGATGCCGTCCTTATTCCATGAGAAAGTAACAGCAGCATTGAGTTAATGCAGCTTCAGTATGAACAAGCCTTCAAGCATAACCAAATGTTTTTACACTCCAAAGGTTTCCTCACAGAAGGTGGCAGAAAGAGAGCCGGTGTGATCCTGTCGACAGAGGACCAGAGTAACTTCCAGATCACTCCGATGAAGATCAAAGTGAGGCTCCGTTTGATTTCACCGTTTCATTGAGAATTTCAAAGCGACGGCGACGGAGGATTTCCGGTGCTTAACGCTTCCTCTCCGGTTTGTGTGATCGGGTGTGAAAAGGAGCCATTGGTGTGAAATGCGGCCTGGTGTTCACTTACAAGGAGGAAGACGCTACAAGGACTTCAAAGAGTTTGTACGAGACAAGTAAGGATCCCTTTACAGCCGGCTGAATCTTACTTTTCATGATATTTCAGAGGACAGCTGTGATGAGCAGAAACATGCTGCCAAATGTATTACATGCAGGACAATCTAAGAAGACGATACTGGTTCAGTATAGTTAGTCTGTGTGAGTTCTGGCACCCCTCAGCAGTGTGGGGGTCTGCCTTAGTGGTTCATGTGAATGGCTGACACACCATTCTGTCACCTGACCTGCAGTGTGAAGATTCCAACACAGTCAGAGGACGAGCCGATCGGCTGCTTTGAGCTTGAGGATGACTGGAACGATGTGGAGATCAAGCTGCAGCAGTGTCGCGTTGCAAAGGTACACACTGCATCCAGGACACACTTTGTCTTTCTTCCTCACATTTCAACCTCATCATTTAATTCTGTAACACTGTTTTGTGTTACTTCAACATCTTGTTATTTGGTAGTATTCAGGGCTTCCTAAATGCACTAAAAAGAGAACAGGTATGGCTCCATACTAAAGTAGGCTAAATGAAGGCCATCGTTTTCAATGTGCTGTCATTGTCAAGGAACAACAGCTCTCATTCTTCTGTTTTCCTTGTCTCAGTTCCTGATGGTGACATTCCTCTGCACCAGGCAGGACTCTGCCGAGCGCCTTGGAGTGCAGTCCCTCACCTTCAGTGGCTATCTGTGTCCCGGGCCAGAGAGGCTCGGAGACCTGGACAACCTCAGTCCAGAGGGGGAGAGCTTGGACTGTGATGCTGCCACTGGCCTTTGTCTACTTAACAAGACCCTCTTCTTCATCCAGCAGCTTACAGGTGACTGCTCATCACTACCGCAGTAATCATTTAAATATCAGTAATATCAATAGATTTTGGTGGGATTACCGTGAAATACCACTCTATAGCTGAAGACATTGCACGTTGTTTTTCACTCCATTCTTTATTTAGTGTTTGACGGATCAGTCTGCCCACTTATTGTCATTAGGAGACACGCAACATGTCCTTTTACTGTACTGCTGAACTGTTGAGGGTAAAGGGATACTTCATATGTATGATGGTTCATGTATTGTGTTACTTTGTTGTTGTTGTTAAAGACTGTCGCCCTCTCACTCCATTTCTGCAGGATGGCGCTCACTTCAAGCAGAAGTATCTTCTGGACTTCAGTGGTCTCGGCCTGAACCTCTTTTGGAACTTCTACAGTAAACTCAGGGAGATGTGAGTAGCAGTACTGTCACTGCAGCCATAAGTACAACAATAATGACCATTTGGCCTGATCAGGCTCATTGGTCAGTCACTGGAACACATGCATTGGTATGAGGGTCTCACTTGTAATAGAGCATTTGTCTTTGTCACAGTGAGGGAGAGGAGGTGTTGAAGAGCAGAGTCCTGCTGCTCCAACTGATGCAGAACTGTTTCCCCACGCTGCCCGACCCGCTGGATCCCCGGGGCCCAGAGGAGAGCAGAGGGCCAGATGAAGGAGCCACAGCAGCGGCTTGTCCATCCACGTCTAGCAGTGCAGAGCCTCCGTCTGAACCTGTTAGGGCCGTCTGCCAACTCTACACTCACCTTTGCCTCGGTAAGAACCCGCCGGCTTTGGTACAAATGGGAGTAGTGAGACGTGTTTGGTGGAATGGTCACCAATGGATAAAGCAATTACAAGGAACTTTCATTTTGTGTTGATTTCGGCGGCCCTTGTGGACAATAGCGGTAGTGTTTCTATGAGCACCAGCGGCTCATGTCGTGAAGGTCTTGAGCTGTTTTGGAAGCGTGTGAAAGAAGGATGCAACAGATGTCGAATGTGCTTTTTAAGCCCAGCTGTTTGCAGGATGCACAGCAATGATAGCACAGCAGAACAATTTAAGTTCTTCTCTTATCTTATGAGGTAATGTACCTGAATTCGTGGCTATGTAATATTAATAACCGTAATATGACGATGTTGAAGCAAAGTAAACTTTGTTTAAGCCGACAACGTAAATTCATCTGTAAATGTTAACTCTGCATCCCGCAAAGTATTTCATAAGTGAAATAGACATATGAAGAGGGCAAATTCACTCTTCATTTTGAGTCCTTTTTCCATCTGTTGACTGACTGACAAAGGTTGACTCGTGGTCCTCTTGGACTCCATAGATATCGCCCATCTTGCCGTTGATGGTCTCGTTTGCTTATGTGGGTCATATAGAGGCATCCGTGTTACATTGAGACTGTTTCATAACCAGTTAAAAACTCCTTGTAGTGACTTTAAATGGTTCACTTCCTCCATGGACGGCGGTGACTCGTCGTGATACGTGGGATGTTTGTGTTTCAGCTGTGGACGGTCCAGAAGGAGAGACATTAGTGGAGAGAGCTTTGCACAAGGAAGCAGTCGAGGCCGTTCTTAAAGGAGCAGCGCTTTACTTCCCTGACAAACGCGTCAGGAGGGACAAACTCTTCCACATGATGGTGAGTTCATGAAAAATAGTAATAACATGATCATGATTATGTGATAATGATGATGTAATATGCCTTTTGCAGAAAAACATTACCGAACAGGATCAGCCAGAGTCGGTGAAGGTGACGTTTGAATCGCTCTGTAAGTGCTTCAGGTAAGGACACCGTAGATCTACAAACACACTGTCGTATTCTTGTACACGTCCAGATCACGGTGGATCAGCACTTGTGGGTTTTTTTTTCTGTGCAGTGACCAGGATCCAAGTGGCCTTCTGCTGCTCCCACCTAAAGGTGCTCCCTCAGACTTTGACATCAGCCCCATACTGTCCGTTATGGAGACGTTGCTACTGGTGGCAACGAGAGAGGTGAGGCCTCTGTCGCATTCACAATGTCTCAACTGTTTCATTACGTTATTACCATCTATCAACAGCCCTCTCTGTCTCTCCGTGTACCTTTTCTAATGTTCCTCTCTGTTCAACTGTCTCCCGTCTCTCAGTGTGAGGTGATGATGGTGGATGAGAACAGTGGAGCCAGCAGGACAGTGTTGCTGTCCTTGTTCTGGGCTCTGCAGGGTAGCCTGATCTCCTGGTGCTACCTCCAGCTCAAAGGGGGAGCCTCCACCACCATCGCTATGGAACTGGCCAGAAACATCCTGCTAACATGTGAGACGCTGGGAGATGTGTGACATTACAGCTTCCCGTCTTCAGGGTTAGATTGCGTGTTTGTATGAGCACACAGGCTGGCGCTGATCACTCACATGTGGTGGCCCAGCAGATGAAAGAAGTTGTGAAGTGGTTCAGTACAAACACTGAGCACATTCATCGTGGAGTGGACAAGAGGAAATGCTGTCAGAGTGACTAAATGCTTAATTTCAATAGATGTGGATCAGTTCCTGGGAAGTATCAAAGGTGTCCTTGGTTCCCTGCTGGGCAGGTACACTGGCGCTGAAATCACTGACAAACTAGGCAGCTCCATCCTTGCTACGGTCTTCAGACAACTGGTAATGCACTCTTCTCTCAGGATCTAGAACTGCCTTCCTGCACAGTTGTAGAGTTGAGCGTGCTCAGTGAATGTAACATCTGTTGTGGTCCTGGCAGATGGTTTTACTCCTGGAGCTGTGCTCTCTGGACATCCCTCACAGTGTGCTGCTGAGGAGCTTCTCCTCTCTGGTGGAGCTACTCAAAAGCCTGTCCAGTGATACTGGAGACATCTTTTCTAAGGTCAGTCCAGTCTGACATTAGACCTTAGTGTACCAGAATGTATACAGTCGCTCATCCCACTGCATGAATGGAGAGGTGTGAATGCAGACCAGTATTTGGGGTGTGGAGGGTGGTAGAAGTACTTGGATCCAATACTTACATTTCAGAAGCAACACTGTAATATAAATATACTCCATCAGAAGTAAAAATCCTGCGTTGAAATAGTCACCAAGGTAAAATAATCAAAGTGTTGTTTGTACTTTAAGTATCAAAAGTAAAAGTATAGTGTTAACCTACTAAAATAATATAGGATTATTACTGAATGTGTGAGTCACATTGAACTGTTGTAGTTGGTAGAAGTGGAGCTAATTTCAACAATGTGGAACGCTGTTGGGTAGTAAAATCTATAACATCATATGTTTTGCATATAAATTCTTAATCCGTAAAGTAACCAGTAACTGCTAAATGTAGTGCAGAGAAATGTTCAGTATTTACCTCTGAGATGTTGTGGACTAGATTAACAACCGAGCACAACATTGAAATGCTGAAGTTAAGTATAAATGCCTCAAATGTGTACTTGAGTGAATGTACTTGGTTACATTCCACCATTGACTGTAACATGAATTGCATACCATGCCACTGTCAGGTGGATCAGGAGAGCTGGCACCAGCCCCAGCAGCCAGTGGTGCTGAGGACGTGGAGCAGGGAGTCCCCTCACAACTACCACAATAGCCGCCATGAGACCAGCATCTTCTCCTGCCCCGGTGCTGCCTCCTTTGAGGTGGAGTTTGACCAACGCTGTGAGACAGAGAAGAGGTGAATGATCTGAAAAATGAGATGATCAGATGTTATTGTTTTTTTCATCCCTAGTTTTTCTTTTTAAAACCCATCCTCTATGCCAGGGGTCTTCAATTAAAATTCCAAAAGGTCCAGATTGAGAAAATCTCCTCGGGCAAAGGTCCGGAACATTACAATGATATCTAACTCGCGCCACTTAGTGCCATATATATATATATATATATATATATTCAAGAAGCTTAGTAGTAACAACGTCTCTGTGTAGTCAACAACTGTCAAATCAAATAAAGAAAGTACACATCAATTATATTTTAACAATTATTATTCTCAGTTTTCAAATTTAACTGGATGGATCATAAATAATACATAGAAATACATAAATAAATGTTCTTCTCTCATTTCAAGTAAAATAATGTCTCCATCTAAAAATAAAATACACAAAAAATAACTTTTGAAAAATTTAAAACATCTTAAAATAAAGTGCTTGATTTTAGAAAGATGAGCCTTGTGTCTGAGGCTGCCGACAGGTATTTGCTTGATTTTTTCACATAACTCTTCTTTTTGTTTCCCCTCAAGTAAAGTTCCAGCTACTGCACTCCTCGACAACCTCTCCATCAGTGAATGGCTTTTTATGTTGACCCAAAATCAACTTTCAGGGAACATTCATAAGCACGTCGTTGGGCAGTGAATGAATTTGTTAATATTCTGGTGGAACGTTCATATTGGGCTGAACATGTGTAAAGAATGCTGATATGAAATGCTGATATGAAATATGAAAAACAACCAGTAGTCAATGTGCAAGCTGCCAATTGAATGGTGATTTAAGCTGCTCTATATTAGGTTCATATATTTGTAAATCTGAATCTGAAAGAGTCAGTGCCTCACCAGCCACGAACCTCACCGCACGTCACTGGTGTAACCATCTGATACTAGCCCAGAGTTCAGCATATTCATCTCGCAAACTATACCTACCTTGGAGTGTTACAATAGCCAGTATCATTTTATTCCAATATGTCCATCCTGGCAAATTGGTGGATCCAAATGTTATAAAAAAAAACATATATGATGTAATTTCTTTGTAATCATCCAAAATAATGTTAAGTGTATGGATATTTTTCCAAGTAGGCTACTGACTGGTCGATACGTGCCATGCATTGAGTGGGCAACACGCCGTGTATTGAGTGGGCCGGTCTGACAGCAACTCCCGGGCCACTTTTTTCCCCCAGTCCGCCCCTGGCTGGGGCCCAGGTCTCAGGGACATGGGCCCCTCTCGCCAATGGCGTTCTACGGCCTGGAGCTCTCGCCACTGGAGCTCTGTTGAGACAGGAGGTTGCTGCAGCCAATCGGGAAGAGTGGGACACTGCTGCCCAGTGAGAACAGGAACAAGGGTGGACGCCTACCTGGAAGTTAACCTCAGAGTAGCGTCTTTCATCAACCTACTTGGAGCTCTTTCCCACTCCCCAGACAAGCACAAGAGGGAGTAATTGAGCTCATATCTGTCCTCGTTAAACCAAACATTTGATCCATATTTGTCGGCTGAATCCATAAGTGGCCAGTTCGTACTGATACGCCTCAAGGAAACACATGAAAAACAGGATTTAATAGCACGACCCAGACAGCAAGATAATGTGAAGAAAAACAGGCTTTACTAACTAGCAGAGGTTTGGTACACGGGTAGGCAGTCAGTACAGGGAAAGAAATAGTGAAGGAATGAGGAAAAAACATGGTTAGGGAAAAACTGGCAGAGATGTGAAAACAACCAGAACATGAACACTAAGAAAACTGTTGAACCATTAGACACAGAGGACTAAGACAAACTGGAACAGAAACAGGAACACAGGGTTTAAATACACTGAGGAGGGCCAAATCCCAATGTCCCCCCTAAACCCTAAACCCTGAACCCTCAAGGACTTAATTGACGTCACCTTGTAAGTGGTTGAGTGTGAGAGACTGTGAGGGCTTGAAATGGTGTAAATAGGAATGGGACAACACTTTGCTGCAACATATCACGTTACCATGAAAACGACAAAAAAATATGATGTATAATTGTGGGTATTTATTTTATACTTTGTACTCCCTGATTTGAACGTCTTCAGGCTATTTCCTCACAAAATGAGAGGTAATTTTATATCATCTATTTACTCGTTTTTGTCAAAACAGCTTCAATGACAAAATCAAATATTTGATGAATAAATTAATAAATATTCTCTGATTTCAAGTTTACTTTTTGTTTCATCTTTAACCCTTAATGTTTCTGAGTAAATGTAATACTCCAGGCTGAACACACGTGAGCCGTCCTCTTTGTTTACCTTTTTCTTTACGTCTCCATGCGTCCACTGGTTACCCCGTGTTTAACCTCACATTGCAATGATTTGTGGGTAATTCCCTTAGGCTAAATCAGCATACTATGCTGATTTACGGAAAGGGTTCATAAAGGGCTCAACATGTCTGCCAGAGAGCCCTCAAACACTTGACGATTTGACAGTGGGACAGCCCTAAACCCTCACGGACTTCGCGGGAGCGCGCCTCAAAATCCGTGAGTCCGTAAGGGGGGAGATTGGGATTGGGCCGAGGTGTAGGAGATTAGACACAGGTGGATTCAATCAGGGGCGGGGCAGACAATCACAGTGGCGGGAAAACATACAAAGGCAGGAAGTGAAGTTAACCCGGGACACGTAAATAAAGAAACATGTTCACAGGATTAGTCATCATGTTAATTCTACAGTGGAATGCAAGGAGTCTGGTGGCAAATGGCCAAGAATTTAAAGGTTTTCTTAATGGGTTAGAATACAAACCAGATATATGTGTTGAAGAGACATGGTTTAAACCAAATTTAGATTTTGTGATTCAGGGATATGTGTGCATAAGAAGAGATAGAGAAGGGGGTAATGGGGGAGGATGTGCTACCTTTATTAGGCAAGGAATTTCTTATCGAGAAATAGAAAAAGGAAAAGTCCTAGAATATGTAGTTGTTGAAGTGTGGTTAGGGGATGAAAGTTTGGTTGTGGTGAATTTTTACAATCCATGTCAACGATTGGAATTAGAAGCATTAGAGGAAATAAAGGGACTAGACAGAAGACGGGTCATTTGAGTAGTATATAGGTACCACCTATGCGCATTCACATTTCTTGAACAATTTTGCGCATGCACGCGAACAAATTTGCATATTCAATTCAATTCAATTCAAATTTATTTTGTATAGCCCAAAATCACAAATTACAAATTTGCCTCAGAGGGCTTTACAATATGTACACATGACATCCTCTTGTCCCGGAACCCTCACATCGGAACAGGAAAAACTCCCCCAAAAAAACCCTTTAACGGGGAGAAAAGAGGAAGAGACCTTAGGGAGAGCAACAGAGGAGGGATCCCTCTCCCAGGATGGACAGAAGTGCAATAGATGTCAAGTGTTGAACAGCATAACAAAATTACAACACATGCAATGTAATTTCAACACATTCAATGTATGACAGAACTACGGCAGGTGGAAAGACCAGGTCCAGGTACAACCCGGATCCAGAGGTACCTGCGAGGCGATAAAGCACAGATACTCTGGTGAAAAAGCTGGTCAATAATGTGCATTAATGGGACCGGTAATATGAAATAGTAATGTAAGTAATAATAAGAGTGTTATTTATTGGTGGGAGTCAGCAGGGTTAAAGCGGGTGGAAGGACCAGGATCCAGATGAAACCACGATACATGGAAACCTGTGAGGAGAGAAAGCACAGGGACTCCGGGGAAGAAACAAAGTCAGTAATGTGCATTTAGTGGTAACGGTAATATGGTTGATAATGTTAATAATAAAATAATAAAATTGGTAGTAGGTATCTGCAGGGCCATGGCGGGTGGAAGGACCAGAGTCCAGATGAAACCACGATCCATGGGAACCTGTGAGGCGAGAAAGCACAAAGACTCCGGGGAAGAAGTAGAGTTAGTAGTGAGCATTAATGGGACATCAATTCATACAGACAGAGATGAAGAAGAGGAGAGAGGTGCTCAGTGTATCCTAGGAAGTCCCCCTGTAGTCTACGCCTATACCAGTTTGTCTAAGGGCTGGTCCAAAGCAAACCTGAGCCAGCCCTAACTATAAGCACTATCAAAAAGGAAAGTCTTAAGCTTACTCTTAAATGTGGTGAGTGTGTCTGCCCCTCGGACTGAAACGGGAAGCTTGTTCCACAAAAGAGGAGCTTGGTAACTGAAGGCTCTGGCTCCCATCCTACTCTTTAAGACTCTAAGAACTACAAGTAACCCTGAATTAGTGGAGCGCAGCTCCCTAGTAGGATAATATGGTACTATAAGCTCTTTAAGATATGATGGTGCCCGACCAGTTCGGGCTTTGTAGGTGAGTAAAAGAATTTTAAATTCTATTCTAGATTTTACAGGGAGCCAGTGCAGAGAAGCTAATACAGGACTAATATGATCTCTTTTCTTAGTTCTTGTTAGTACACGAGCTGCAGCATTCTGAATCAGCTGGAGAGATTTAAGAGATTTATTAGAGCAGCCTGAAAATAAGGAATTGCAGTAATCTAGTCTAGAGGTAACAAATGCATGAACTAATTTCTCTGCATCGCTATGAGACAAGATGTGTCTGATTTTTGAAATATTACGTAGGTGAAAAAAGGCAGTCCTAGAAATTTGTTTTATCTGAGAATTAAAAGACAAATCCTGATCAAAAATGACTCCAAGATTCTTTACGGTGCAGCTGGATGTCAGCGCAATGCCATCTAGAGAAACTATGTCATTAGATAACTGATTTCGAAGGTGTTCTGGGCCTAGTAGAATAACTTCAGTTTTGTCTGCGTTTAACATCAGGAAGTTGCAGGTCATCCAGGTTTTTATGTCCTTTAGACATGCTTGCAGTTTAGTGAGCTGGTTGGTTTCATCTGGTTTAATCGATATATACAATTGAGTATCATCTGCATAACAATGAAACTTTATGGAGTGTTCTCTGATAATATTACCTAAAGGAAGCATATATAAGGTGAACAAAATTGGTCCAAGCACAGAACCTTGTGGAACTCCATAACTAACGTTGGTCCTCATCGAGGCTTCATCGTTTACATATACAAACTGAGATCGATCCGATAAATAGGATCCAAACCAGTTCAGTGCGGTTCCTTTGATGCCAATATAATGTTCTAGTCTCTGTAACAGGATATAATGGTCTATGGTGTCGAACGCAGCACTAAGGTCTAACAAGACAAGAACAGAGACAAGTCCTTTGTCTGATGCAATTAGAAGGTCATTAGTAATTTTTACCAGAGCTGTCTCAGTGCTGTGATGCTTTCTAAATCCTGACTGAAAATCCTCAAATAAACTATTGTTATGTAGAAAGTCACACAACTGATTAGCTACTGCTTTCTCAAGGATCTTAGAGAGGAATGGAAGGTTGGAGATCGGTCTATAGTTAGCCAACACCTCTGGGTCGAGAGTGGGCTTCTTAAGAAGAGGTTTAATTACAGTTACTTTGAAGGACTGTGGTACATGGCCTGTTAGTAAAGACAGGTTGATCATATCTAGTAGAGATGTGCTAATTATTGGTAGCACTTCTTTAAGCAGTCTAGTCGGTATAGGATCCAAGAGACAGGTAGAAGGTTTAGACCTAGAGATTGTTGAAGTCAATTTATCAAGATCGATGGGAGCAAAGCCATCCAGACATATATCATGGCCTGCAGCTGTTTCCAAGGGTACCCCACTTGAGGAAAGATCGGTACTAGTCGAGGGCAGTACATTGTTAATGCTCTCTCTAATAGTTATGATCTTATCATTAAAGAAGTTCATGAAGTCATTACTACTGAGGTCTATAGGAATACACGGCTCAACAGAGCTGTGACTCTCTGTCAGCCTGGCTACAGTGCTGAAGAGAAACCTGGGGTTGTTCTTATTTTTCTCTATTAACGATGAGTAATAGGCTGCTCTGGCATTACGGAGGACCTTCTTATATATCTTAAGACTGTCTCGCCAGACTAACCGAGATTCTTCCAAGTTAGTGGAACGCCATGTCCTTTCAAGTTTTCGCAATGTCTGCTTTAATTTACGGGTTTGAGGGTTATACCATGGGGCGAACCTCCTTTGTTTTACTAACTTCTTTTTTAGAGGAGCAATAGAGTCTAGTGTCCTTCTCAGTGAGCTTGTAGCACTATCGACAAGATGATCAATCTGGGTCAGACTAAAGTTATCACAGGAGTCCTCTGTTATATCAAAGCATGGTATTGAGTTGAATAAAGATGGAATCGCTTCTTTAAACTGAGCTACGGCACCATCAGATAGACATCTAGTGTAATAGCTCTTGCTTAATGGCGCACACTCAGTTAGTAGGAACTCAAAAGCCACTAGACAATGGTCCGACAAGAGAGGGTTCTGCGGAAAGACCACCAAATCTTCTATTAAGATGCCATAAGTCAGAACCAGGTCGAGGGTGTGGTTAAAACAGTGAGTGGGTTTCTGTACACTCTGACAGAAACCAATCGAATCTAATAATAAGATAAACGCAGTACTAAGGCTATCATTCTCGACATCCACATGAATATTAAAGTCACCTACAATAATTACTTTATCTGTTTTAAGGACCAGACTTGACAGAAACTGAGAAAACTCTGATAAAAATTCAGAATACGGACCTGGGGCTCGGTACACTATAACAAATATAACTGGCTGTATTGTTTTCCACGTTGGGTGTGAAAGACTAAGAACCAGGCTTTCAAATGAGTTATAGTCTAGTTTAGGTTTCGGGTTCAATAATAGGCTTGAGTCAAAGATGGCTGCTACTCCACCTCCTCGGCCGGTGCCTCGAGGAATGTGAGTATTAATATGACTTGGAGGAGTTGATTCATTTAGGCTGACATATTCTTCATTACACAGCCAGGTTTCAGTAAGAGAAAATAAATCAATATGATTATCTGATATTAACTCATTTACTAATACAGCTTTAGATGACAAAGATCTGATATTTAAGAGTCCACATTTAATTATCCTATTTTGTTGCACTGTTGCGTTAGTTTTAACTTGGATTAGATTATTTAATATAACTCCTCGACTGTTTAGTTTTGATTTAATTAATTTAAGTGGCCGTGGGGCAGACACAGTCTCTATATGGTTTTGGGTAAGTAGCTGCTCTAATGGAAGCTTAGAGAAGTGTGTAAGACTACAACTCTGCTTCCTGGTCTGTACCCTGGGTTGTCATGGACCAGATCCACAAAGAAACTGGGTCAGATTTGCAGAAATGAGATCTGCTCCATCCAAAGTGGGATGAATGCCGTCCCTCCTAAGCAAACCAGGTTTTCCCCAGAAAGTCTCCCAGTTATCTACGAAGCCCACATCGTTTGCTGGGCACCACCACGACAGCCAGCGGTGGAACGATGACATGCGGCTATACATTTCATCAGTGGTCAGATTCGGGAGAGGGCCAGAGAAGACTACGGAGTCCGACATGGCTTTTGCGTATGTACACACAGATTCCACATTAACTTTAGTGATCTCAGAGAGCCGTAGTCGGCTGTCATTTCCGCCGACGTGAATAACAATCGTACTGTATTTACGGTTATCTTTAGCCAGTACTTTCAGATAGGACTCAATGTCGCCTGCTCTGGCCCCAGGTATACATGTAACTGTAGCCTCTGGATTCGCTAGCTTCACGTTTCTCAAAATAGAGCTGCCTATAACCAGAGTTGGTTTCTCTGAAACGTGAAGTGGCTGCTGGTGAGCCGAGTGCTTCGTTTTAGACACATGCTTCCTGCGAGCAGTCACCCGGCCCCCCGGCTGCTCGGGGGCTGCCGGGAGACGGCTAGCAGGAGCCACGTCTGTTGGGTCCACACCGGCTACACCTGCGGTAGCTAATGACTTAGCCTCCATAGTGCGGAGCCGTGCTTCTATCTCACTAAGCCTAGCCTCTAACCGTTGAATTACCTCCGTCTGCGCCAACGAGCAGGTGCGAAGGGTAGAGGAAGCCTGGGGGGATCCTCCTGAGCGTCTGACCACAGCCTCCTTCAGAAACGTACGGCGGTCCTTCCCGGTGGCGGAGCGGCGAGTCGTCAGATCAGCGCTGGCCACAGGTGGGACAGACGTGGCGGGAGTATTGTCCGCCAGGATTGCGAAGTGGTTGGAGGTGGTTAGCGGTTGCTTCCCAGCTGGTTTTCTCCGGCGGCCGCGGCCCACCACCTCTGTCCAGGATGCCGGTTTCGGAGTGGAACTATGGGTCGGATCTATAGCGGGTTCTCTCAGCTCGTGGTCTGGGGACTGACTACACTCCCCGGCCGCAGGGTCGGTGTGCAGCGAGGGTAGCCAGGGCAGAGTGTCTGCAGTGTCCGAGACCAGCTGAGATTGCATAGATGAGATATGCTTTGCCTGGGCCGCCGCTACAGATACGAATCCGTCGATCAGCTGTTCCTTTTTCCGGACTTCAGACTCCAGGCGGTGAAAATCGTCCCTTAATTGCGAGTACGCGAGTTTGCAGTCTTCACAAGTAGCCATACTCGTTTGTATTAAAAAAATAAAGTTCGTAGTTTACAAGCTAACTAACGTTAGAAATGTGCTCTGTGCTGCTCTGTCGCTCGCATGTGTGCGTGCGTCCGTCCGTTCATGCGACGTGACACACTGATGCGTGACACACTGATGCGACGACAGATCAGACAGCAGCTGTGTATGAGAGGGATTTCTTTTTTTTATGACCTGAAAGAAAATTTACTTTTGTTGCGCGTACATGAGAGTGCATGTGGCCGTGGAGGTGTGAATAGGTTCGTATATAGGGGTGTGTGTTATTTGTGGGGGAGTAGACTACGGCATTTCATAACACTTTGGATTTTGTAGGAGCACATCCTGTCTCGTCTCAACAACAACATCTACGGCCGATCTTTTTTTTTTTTGCTGTGCTCTCGACTATCTGATCTACCATATCAATCATTGTTTGAGGTCTGCTGCACTGTTGATGATTCGCCATTCACACACAGGAGTAGGTAAAACAAAATGCGCAGAGCCCGGTATACTGTCGAATAGAAGACGCTTTCTAACATCCCCGTAAGCCGTGTTGACTCGGTCTCTTTTGATTGCTTTGTCAATTTTGCTAAACACCTGCTGCATAGTCTCCCAGTCACACCACTGAATATAGAGAACCATTTTAAACATTGAATCATCATCTGGGATCGAGGACAGCGTCTGCTTCCCCTCTAAATAAGCTGTAACCCAGCTCACCCATTCTTCACAGACACTCAGAAAAATAAAATCATCTGCTTGTCTGCGGCGATTTGTTATCACGTGATGCATTTTAGGACCTTAGTCTACAAATATGAGAGTGGCATTGGTTTTCATATCTAACCCCTGACAAGAAAGCTAAACGGTGCATTTACCACGGTGTCAAACTATGTCTTTAAAATATTGTTGGGCTGCACCTTTCATGGCAACATGTAACAGTTATACATAAAATGCAATGCAGAGACTGTAACAATACATAATTTCATGCCTTATAATTCATTGGCAACTCTACTGAGTTTCTTTAATGAAATGATGTACCAATGTACATACAGTACTGAACAGATAATCTTATATTCTAATCTTATAACATACCTTTCTCATCACTGATGAATTTTTTCTGAAACGTGTCTTTATCTTCCCCTGAAGCAATGAAGTCCAAGGCTTCTTTTTCAGGAAAAACTCTTCTGGGTCTCATATTTCTGTGACACATTTAAGAATATATTACATATAATACACTTTATTGACCTATAATACATGTATTAAAAATGATTGTATATATAAGTATAGTAATGCAAATGTTCTTAAAAAGCTATTTTCAAAACGGGGAAATGGGTTGGTTTTGTTGTCGGATTACACTGGAGAGGTCCACAGTTGTAATGAGTCATGTAAGCAACTGGACAAGAGCAAGTTCATTTTCATCACTTAGTAATTATAATTATTAGTAATTATACACTCTTGTCTGTATACACCATTAATATGGATGGCTTCATAATGGCAGCTTATGAAGATCACAAAGAAACTGCTCTTTGATGGTTCAGCATTGTATAAATGGAACTGACATTTTTACATAAAACAGCAGGCACACCAGCAATGAGAGAAAAACTTAAAATCACCTACAAGGTTAGAAGCAGTGAGGAAGTCACAGAGACAATGTGTAGTTGTGGTCCAAAGGACTGAAATGGAAATGAATGATAAAACCACAACCTGCATCCTTGCTATTGAGACACAAATGTGCAGTTCACTCAGGTGTTCTTGGCAACAAGTGTGAAGTGTAGCTACAACTTGCAGCAATCTGATGCACATGCAGAAGATGTCAGACATGATGCTTAAAGCTATTTTTGTGGAACGGGCAGTTTCTTATCAATGCTCCGCCAAAGAACATTTGGCTTTGCATATGGTAATCACGGTTTCCTGCACTTGAACATCCTTACAAACTGCTTTAATCTGTCTTCATTAACATGTATGGTGAATCAGTGCAGGTAGACCAGACGTCTACCGTGTTACCACTTGGACTGTAAAGAATGTCCCCTCTTTGTTTGAACAAAATTCCACTGGTCCCCTGTTAAATGGTATGGAGTGACACCAGTGGCGGCTGGTGGAAAATGTTCTTGGTAGGGCTGTGCCACATCCAATCAATTTCAGCAAACATCCCAGAATGATTTAATGCAAACAAATTAAGGTATCAAACGCGCATTACTACTTTGCAGTTAAATATTTAACATTTATTCCAACACGAAAAAAAGCAGTAAATAACACTTTCACAAACACGTCAGGACATCTTATTTTAGTCACCCTCACAGGGAATTCAGTATAATATAATATATATAACATATAATAATATTCTGTATAATATAATAATATATATATATATCATATAATATTCTGTATAATATAATAATATATATATCATATAATATTCTGTATAATATAATAATATATATATCATATAATATTCTGTATACTATAATAATATATATAACATATAATAATATTCTGTATAATATAATAATATATATATATATCATATAATATTCTGTATAATATAATAATATATATATCATATAATATTCTGTATAATATAATAATATATATATCATATAATATTCTGTATAATATAATAATATATATATATATAATAATATATATATATATATAACTATATATCCATTTCTCAGACAGGTGCTTCATGTCCCTCACTCCCTAACTGTCCATGCTGGTTCTGTCCCCATTGTTTTAAAAAGATAAATAAGTTATTATCATGACGTCATCCAGCTAGTCAAACCTGTCTGGTGTACAGCTAGTAGAGAAGCTTCATGTACTGCTTCTCTTTCCTGCTA
The DNA here is from genome assembly GCA_032191485.1 of Leptoclinus maculatus. Taxonomy (NCBI): domain Eukaryota; kingdom Metazoa; phylum Chordata; class Actinopteri; order Perciformes; family Stichaeidae; genus Leptoclinus; species Leptoclinus maculatus. Next base: position 105,659 of record JAVDOI010000060.1, on the reverse strand, counting down.
GTCTGCTGTCTGATTGTGAGGTCAGGCTGATCTGGGATCAGCTCTTTCAGTAGTTTCTCCTCTCAGTTCTCCTCTCAAGCGGGTCTTGGAGGAGTAGTGCTCACACTGGCGCTCTCCTGTAGAGACTTCTCCTGACGAGAACGCGCAGCTTGGGGCAGGAAAAAAACTGCCCCAAGCTGAATCTATTTGAGGACGCTGATTGGCTGAATTGTATGTCACTCATTTATATCTTTACTCAGCATTGGCTTAACTGCTTTATAGACCCGCCTCTTTGGGGCAGTTTTTCCAGCGCCCCAGCCAGCTGAGACGTGCACACACAGAGAGGAAGAGCAGACAGGCAGAGAGGACAAGCAGGAAAAGCATATATTTACCGCAGATATCATATTTTACACATATTACTGGGTGATTCCATGTTTCAAAAACACAAATATTGACAATTTGTATAGTTTATTTTAATTTTAATTTTAATTTTATTTTTAATTTTATTTTTATTTTTATTTTTATTTTTATTTTTTGTAGCTCTAGGGGGGGCGGCGCCCTAGCGCCCTCTATGGACCAGCCGCCACTGAGTGACACTCAGCTGCTGCTTGCATGCATGTGTACATTAGGACAGAAAAAGATGTGATTATTGTCAATAAGCTGGTTCAAGGTTGAACAGAAAAATAATCTTTACTAAGCAAAAACTGATCTAACACCTTTAAAGTATTTATTCTTTGCACAAAGAAGGCCCAATCATCACACAGAGTGCCCGCGTCGTCTGTGGGATGGAGAGAGCGATCTCTGTCCCATTTGAGTACACTTTTAAAGGGTCAGCGCATCAAAGAGAGAAGGGGGAAGGTGTGTTTCTCCAAGACGTCTGGCTTGTTTCTAATCTACATATGTTACAATGGTACCCCTAATAAACCATTTGCAACAGATCCTTTCCTGTACCCCCTGTGGTTTACCACCTCTATGCTAAACACTCATTGCTTACTATCTGCACCCCCTACATATCTATTCTAAACATGCACACAGTACTATAGTAAGTAAAACATAGAATAAAGCATATAATCATGTCAAAGTAGAAACATTATACAGCACAATGAAATTTCCTATCACAGGTGTGCATCAGACGCCTCCTCAGCCTGAATGACCATGACAATTTAAGTAAACCACACTCATCTTACTAATATGACATCATATTTTAGAGTTTGTATAAAGTGGAAAGCACAAATGCAGCAATCATTTCACACTGATACTGCAGAAATTCCTCAAGTTACTAGTTACACAGATGTGGGCTTTTCTGTTCATCCAGTATCTGTTGGTCACATAAACACAAAAATCTGAATTACAGTCAGTTTAACAGGGAGTCATTCTGTGTTAATGTCAAATAATATTATGTTTAGGAGCAGTGGCGGCTGGTCCATAGAGGGCGCTAGGGCGCCGCCCCCCCTAGAGCTACAAAAAATAAAAATAAAAATAAAAATAAAAATATAAATAAAAATAAAATTTAAAATAAAAATAAACTATACAAATTGTCAATATTTGTGTTTTTGAAACATGGAATCACCCAGTAATATGTGTAAAATATGATATCTGCGGTAAATATATGCTTTTCCTGCTTGTCCTCTCTGCCTGTCTGCTCTTCCTCTCTGTGTGTGCACGTCTCAGCTGGCTGGGGCGCTGGAAAAACTGCCCCAAAGAGGCGGGTCTATAAAGCAGTTTAGCCAATGCTGAGTAAAGATATAAATGAGTGACATACAATTCAGCCAATCAGCGTCCTCAAATAGATTCAGCTTGGGGCAGTTTTTTTCCTGCCCCAAGCTGCGCGTTCTCGTCAGGAGAAGTCTCTACAGGAGAGCGCCAGTGTGAGCACTACTCCTCCAAGACCCGTTTGAGAGGAGAACTGAGAGGAGAAACTACTGAAAGAGCTGATCCCAGATCAGCCTGACCTCACAAGCAGACAGCAGACTAGCAGGAAAGAGAAGCAGTACATGAAGCTTCTCTACTAGCTGTACACCAGACAGGTTTGACTAGCTGGATGATGTCATAATAATAACTTATTTATCTTTTTAAAACAACGGGGACAGAACCAGCATGGACAGTTAGGGAGTGAGGGACATGAAGCACCTGTCTGAGAAATGGATATATAGTTATATATATATTATTATATATATATATATATATATATATATATATATATATATATATATATGTGTGTGTGTGTGTGTGTTTTATATTATAGTGAATATTATTATATGACATATATATTATTATATTATACAGAATATTATATGATATATATATATTATTATATTATACAGAATATTATATGATATATATATATATTATTATATTATACAGAATATTATTATATGGTATATATATTATATTATACTGAATTCCCTGTGAGGGTGACTAAAATAAGATGTCCTGACGTGTTTGTGAAAGTGTTATTTACTGCTTTTTTTCGTGTTGGAATAAATGTTAAATATTTAACTGCAAAGTAGTAATGCGCGTTTGATACCTTAATTTGTTTGCATTAAATCATTCTGGGATGTTTGCTGAAATTGATTGGATGTGGCACAGCCCTACCAAGAACATTTTCCACCAGCCGCCACTGTTTAGGAGTATCTGTATATACGGTATGATTAAAACAGATGATAAAAAACAAAACAAAGGGTAACTTCACTGCATTACTTACTATTTTAATTTGCTGTTTGGCTTGATGTGATCATCATTAATGAATCCTCCATGTTCTTACTGCCATCAACACTGCATAGTGAAATTACTTTTATTACAGTTTAGAAATAATATTAAATGAAGTTGAAGTATATATAGTTAGAACATTCATGCAATTGTACTTACCAGAAAGTCTGTCCCCGAAAGGAGTAGAAATACAATAATGCTGCATCTGCTTCAGAGTCCTCTTTGAACAGGGCCTCTCCTTCCAGACCAGGGATGTGTATTCCAACACACTCAGGCTAGAAGTCTCCCTGCTCAATGGTTTCGCTGGGAATTACCCCATAACCTGGTTAATATATTATGAAAGGGAATTCATTAATTAATTATATTATATTCAGTGTGATACAAGTTTAATAAATGTTGCAACTGTCACCACATACCATGAACAACCAACACTAATAATCTCAGCAATTATAACACTTGATGACGATATGCATTGTTACTTTAAGGGTTTAATTAAGAAAAGGCTTGCTTTGAAAATAATTACTGTATCTAAATCTATAGAATTAAACATCATAACTCTATCCACGATGTATTATAGCAGCGTATTCATCATGTAAAACTGTCTTGCTGAGAGTCACATGATTAGGTCAATCTCTATACACAACAGCCTAAGCTTAGCTGAACATAAAGAGTGGAAGCATTTGGTTTGGTTTTTAGTCTACAAATATGAGAGTGGCATTGGTTTTCATATCTAACCCCTGACAAGAAAGATAAAAGGTGCATTTACCACAGTGTCAAACTATGTCTTTAAAATATGGTTTGGCTTTACCTTTCATGGAACAGTTATACATAAAATACAATGTAGAGACTAACAATACATAATTTCATGCCTTATAATTCATTGTCAACTCTACTGAGTTTCTTTAATGAAATGATGTACCATTGTACATACAGTACTGAACAGATAATCTTATATTCTAATCTTATAACATAATGAAGTACAAGGCTTCTTTTTCAGGAAAAACTCTTCTGGGTCTCATATTTCTGTGACACATTTAAGAATATATTACATATAATACACTTTATTGACCTATAATACATGTATTAAAAATGATTGTATATAAATGAGGTGTGGAAAAGCATGACAACTTAAGTTAGGATATGCAGCGATCACTATTTTTACGATGTAGTGTTACCAACAAATGGAAAAAGAACCATACAATATGAAACTTACCTCTTGAGTAAGAGTAAAAGTAGAAAAGTCTCACGGTTGGTTTTCGTCCTCCATAAAATGACAAAGTGGCCAACAGTTCCAAAAGGCACCAAAACTCCTGTGATCCTTCTGGGAGGCTCCCAGCATGGAGACACAATCCGGGCCAGCTATCTACACAGTGATTGGTCCTTAGGATTGATTAGGCATCAGGTATAGTAATGCAAATGTTCTTAAAAAGCTATTTTCAAAACGGGGAAATGGGTTGGTTTTGTTTACACTGGAGAGGTCCACAGTTGCATTGAGTGCCTTTGAGACACAACTGTGCAGTTCATTTCAACCTTTTAAAGATGGTTCTGGTTCTCATTTTTCTGTGAATTATCTAAGAATATATTATACATGATACACTGTCTTGACCTATGACAAGTTGCTTTAAAATGATCATTTATACAATAAGTGATGAAAAGCATGATAACTTGGGTGACTTTGTGAATGTATATGAAACAATCAGTATTTTTACAAAATAGTTGTACCAACAATCTGAATTGACGTAATCATCCAAAGGGGGATTTATAGTTTGTTCATCTCCGTGTACATTTCATACAATGACCTTGTGCATGTCCTGTGTAATAAAGCCATACTGTACGCTATGTGACTTTATTACATGGTTACCCAGCTTTTTAGGAAGCGTTGCACATTTTTTAATGGCTTCAATTCATGATGTGGACATGAAAAATCCTCAACACTGAAGGAGTGGAGTGAGCAGCACACATGTGCTTCACGGCTCCTAACTTTTAAGGTTGAAAGGTGGGGAATGTCTCTGAGAAATTAGTGGTTTGGAGCGGGTGAGGGGTGTGAATCTGTGCCAGAAAAGTGTGACAATCTGTCAGTCCTTGTATGTGTACATATTGTAAAGCCCTCTGAGGCAAATTTGTAATTTCAGTTGACAATACTCAGTTCCATTGTTACTGTATTACTGTTTAGAACAGACTGTTGTTGATTTATATTTAGAAAGACAAATATACATATTCATTTATTTATTTTGTTATCCCTATACACATTAGCCAAATGTTTATTATAGTAGTCAAATTATTTACTATTTAATGTTTGTTTATCTTTGTTCAGCTTTATTGTCTTTGGTTTTAACCGTATGTGTATTTCTGTGCATGTCCATTGAGTGCAGTTACTTGGCCATTAAAGCTGATGCTGATTTTGATGCTGATTCTGATTTTGACAATACTGCACCATTTGACAGCCCTCAAATATGCGTTCTCTTTTCTCCAATAAATACTTCATGTGACACATATAGTATTAATGAGAAAGAAATCATTACTTCAATGTAGGCAAGGAATAAAAAAACTACACTACAGCCAAAACCATATATCATAATTGGCTGTCATTGTGTTTTCACAATACCTCCTGGATGTCGCTCCATGCTATCTAAGAGGGAACTTGTGTCATTATGTAGCAGCCACCCGTGGACCTCTCGTCATTCCATACAATACAAGTGTGGACCTTTTTCTTCCTGTATTATGAATCAACAAAAATAATTCAAATAAATAAATAAAGCTTGAGGACATAAATTCAGTGTAAAATTGTTTGAAATCCAGTGCTTGTAAAAACTATTGAAGGGTAAGTCCAAGTAAAAACTGTTCAAGGGCAACCTGTTTTTTTCCGCAATTTATTAAAAGTGAAAAGAAAGGATCCAAATGCTGACCATTTTATTTCTAATTTCATCTTGTTTTTTTCCTCTTAGATTTTGAAGTTCTCATTACTTCCTTGCCTTCTGGGTAACGTTTCATTTTAAGTGTTGAGATTGAAAATTGTTACGCCATCCACTACAGCTGTGCCTTTATGTATATGTTTCAAGAATGATAAAGAATTATTTAGTTTAGATTATTTTTTTTTCACAAGTACTATTAATTTGGCTTATTTCTTATCATACAAGGAGTTTTAATGTCACTCCATGCTATCTAAGATGGAACTTGTGTCATTATTTACCAACCAACGGTGGACCTCTGTCATTCCATACAATAAAAGTGTGGACCTTTTTACTGTAATGTAAATCCACGTGTAGACTGAGCACACTAGTATATTAAAAAAATTATTTATATCCAGTGCTTGGGCAAACCGGTCAGGTAAGTATTTTGGAAAGGCTGATGACAAATCAGTTTTTAGTGAACTAAAACTGAAAAGAAAGAATCTTATTATATTCTTAATTTAACCCTGGTTGTTTTTGTATTTTCTTCCATTCTTTTAGATTCTAAAATACACGTTGCTCTCCTGCCTTCTGGGTAGCCATTTAAATTGATAGTGCCAAAACTAAAACTTAAGATATCCACTAAAGTTGATTATTTTGTTACCATTTTTCCAAAACAAACATGATTCAAGAGACTGGTGTCTTCACTAAGTGGCCTGTTAATAGCCCCCCTACAGTCTGAAAGACAGGCTTGGGGCTGCAGGCCATTCACACAATGGAGGAGTGTTTCAAATGACGTGTGTGAATGAGTCATTAAAATCCCTGCTCCAGCTTGCAGGATCAGGGCTGGGCATGGACTTTAACACTCACTTGGCAAAATGTAAAAAAATATACCAGAGGGTTTTGGACATGATTTTAACTTGATTTAAGGCATGACCATCAGGGGACCTCCAAAATGTCCCCTGTTTGTGACTCCGTACCCTGTTAGTGGCTGTGTAACGACGCCTAAGCCCACTGTTGGATAGGTAGGCAAGTGCACACGCACACACACACACACACACACACACACACACACACACACACACACACACACACACACACACACACACACACACACACACACATACACACACACACACACACACACACACACACACACACACCACACACCACACACACACACATTCATATTCACACCTCCATGGCCACATATGCACTCTCATGCACGCGCAAAAAAGTTCACCTTTCAGGTACTTAGGCAAATTCTAAAAAAAAAAAAAAAAACTCTAATATGCAAATGTTTCACGTGCATGCGCAAACGTGTTCAAGCAACATGCGCGCGCATATATGCATACCTATTACTACTAACCACTGCTCTAAACTATCTGGTCTAAACAACACAATCCAGTCTGTTGTCAAAGCAACTCTTTACAAGTGGAAATGATTTCTCCACAGATGCTGAGTTTGATCCTGAAAGACTCTTGTTTGAGCTGTGAGGAGGTTTCTGTTCACAATGACATTTGATCCTGTGAACGCAGCTCAGACTGAGACTCAGTCCAACCAGTCAGACTGCTTTGATGGTGACGTGAGGACACACACCCTCTCTGATGAAGGATAAGAAGCTGCGTCACTTCACTTCGTCTGATGGAAGTTGAAGTTGAAGTGAAGCACGAAGCTCCTTTTCTACACAGACCTGCTGAGGACAGAAGAGAGCTGCACACTGATGAAGTTCATGCTAAAAGTTCAGTAAGTGGAGCTGTGATTGGTTGAAATGACATCTTTGATTGTTGTGAACGTGTGATTGTTTAAAGCTGCTTTGAAACACAAACGTCAGCTGGGAAACAAGATGGCCGCCTGTGTGAGCAGGCAGAGAGAAGCTGCTGTTAGTTTGAATGTTGAAGTCCAGATGAAGTGTTGCTTTGAATGATAACACTGTGATGAAGAAGAGGAGTTCAGTCTGATCTGGGGTCTGTCAGGACTGTTACTGATGTGGAGCACTTTAAGTCCACAAAGCTTCATGTTCACTTCTTCATCTGCTTTTCAACACATTTACTACATTTTTTTATAGTGTTTAAATGTTTTCTTTCTAACTTCTAACTTGTAAAACACTGTAAACTTATAGGATGAGCATTTAAAATGACGTCTTTGAAGGTAAAGTGAAGTTTTTTTAGTTTTTTTTTTTAAATATCTGTTTTTAATGGTATTTCATTGCAGTAAAATATATTTTATTTTACTGTAATTTAATGAGAACTTCTGCTGTCAGACTTTTTACCATTTTATAAAGATTTATTTTTCAAAGTGTGCACATTAATCAGCAGGTTGTAGTCGACCTTTTCTTAACTAAACTGTCTGAGACACTTTTTCTATTTAACTTTTCTCTTCAGACTTCTGAGTTAAAGAGGAGCTGAGCAGCAGAGAAAGAATGTTTCCTCGTGTGCTTTGAGTTTTCACTGTAAAAACAACTGAAGTCACGATTAACAAAAGGTTTGTTCACTTCAGTCTTTAGTGTGAGCAACAAGAAGCCAAAGGGATTCAGCTGACACTGATAGGAAACAGAGAGAAGCAGCTGATACAGGAGAGATGATGTAAAGGAGGAATGAGTGCTGATGTGCTGATCAATGATTGGACTGATGCTTTCAGCTCTGCTCTCACTGGTTCCTCTACACATGAAGGTACAAAGTGATGTGAATTCAGCAGCAGCTAACAAGGTCACATGACTGATTTTGGATTATTGGACGAGCTGCTTCATGCTCTGACTGGATGTAGTAGACGTGGAAACAGGAACATTTCAAACGTTGAAGAGCTTTTCAAAGTCACTCAAATAGAAGTGAAAAGTGACGTCATCCCCAAAGAAAGGCCAATAAAAAGCCACATGAAGAGTCTTCCTCTAGTCTTCAAACAAGCCAACAGACTAAAGAGCGTTGTGAACGTCATTTCTTAGAGATGACTCTGCAGCTCAAAGTGGCAACAACATGGAAACTGTCCCATGAGTGTCTTTAGTATTGAGGTGAATGAGCTGTGTGTGTTTGTCATGATGAAGAGAAATAATGTTGTTGTGTTTGTGTGAAGGTGTGGACTCTGCTATGAATCAGTGTGAGGACAGAGAGGAGGGAGTCCCTCCCTCTAAAACCAGCCAGACCAAAGCTCAGAGGTGAGATGACCATCTCTAACTGTCCATGACTCAAAGTCTTTCATTCACTGACTCTGTTTCTACATGTGACCAGGACCCATCAGGGACCAGACCGTCCTGGACCTGGACCTGAACCCAGCTGTGTGTCCATGAAGAGTGACTGGTCTATGGCTGAGCCTATTATGTTCAAAGATGGACGCCACTCTGTTGATCAAAGGTGAGGATTTCAAACTGATGATGAAAACAAAGTGATGATGATGATGATCATGTCAGAAGGACACTCTGTGGGGTTAATGTGTGTTGAATGAAGCACAAAGTCAGCTCCATTGAAGCGTCTGCAGCCGGACTCACAGCACAGTGAAATTAATGAGATGCACAAATGATTAAAGGACAGAAGAGAGGCCAGTGGTTCATCCTCTGGAGACTGTTGAGAGATAGAGAGAGAGGATGAGTTCCACCTCATCTGGTCCTTCAACACTGTGTAAGGCTCATCAAGTCTCTCTCTTTACTGAGAGGTCAAACGGAGGCTTTCTTCACATTTACTGCCTGGTCGCTATGATAAAGTCTGTAGTCAGCTGGGTCATTGAGTGATCTGTCACAAGGTCTGGAAGAACACATCACATCCAGAAGTTTACGTTACATTCCCCACTTTGAGCATTTGATGCTCACAAATCAATCCTGAAACCAGGAATGAGATTAATGCTGGGTAGGGATGGGTATCGTTTGGTTTTTTTCCGATACCGGTGCTAAAACGATACTTTTAAAACGATACCGGTGCCTAAACGGTGCCTGAACCGATACGAAAAGAAAAAAAAGCACAAAATGACGATTGACGACATTAAAGAAAGGCTTTTTTTTATTGCCAAGGCCAATTTGTTTTCTTCAAATTGAACAATATATTAACAAACTTTTTCTGTCACGCCCCACTTTGGAGGAAGAAAAATGTTCATGCCCCACTACCCCAACAAAATTGTAACAAAATGGTCCATGCTGAATTTTTATTGAAATAACAACAAAGATAGCAAGAGTAACGAGAACCATCGCCTGTACAAATAAAGTGATTAGTTTTCATTGAACCCTGTTACAGTATGGCTTAATATTAACTTACACTGTTACTGTACAGCTGTTAGAATTGTGGCTTATCTTCTATTTGCAATTAATATGCATTCAATCCAGTTCAATTATTTAAATTAAAATGATAATCTACTCTGGCTAAGGTAGCTGATCAAGAGTAAAATAATAGCTGTGATTTAACTGCACGTGTTAGTACTCTGGCTGTGGTCATCACAGTGAACAGTGTCTGGCAGTGTGATGAGAGGGCACGTGAGCCCTTGTTGCTGTACTTTATCTCCTTGGAGCAGAGGCTGCATTCAGCATACCCTGCCTTATCAATGTATTTAAAACACTGTGACAGCAGGAAGCTGTACTCACGTCTGTTTAGACCTCTACCTTTATCCAGGCCCAGCTCCACTCACATCTCAGCCCTGCATCAAGCTGCGCTACACAAACAGCCTCCTCTTCATTAAGCTCTTTGACCTCATCATCTCATCAGTAATCTGGGCCTCATCATCGTGGTCATGAAAGTTATTATGAACACGAAATCATCCTCATTGTACTTTGAGTTAAAAAAACAACCTGCAACCAGATCCGCCGGTGTTCCAGTTTAACGTTAATGAGTGACTGCGTGAACTGAACCAGAACACGGGGGGGGGGGGGCTGCATGTTTCATCACGTTACGTTTTTTTCCTCCTAAATCGCGATAATGACGAACGTTAACAGTCGACAAAGTTCCGCATGCAGTGGACGTTAACTTAACCCAGCAAGTCTGAACGGTAACGGAACATAACGGAACTTAAAGAGGGAAGTGAAGACGCTGTAGACATCTTAACGCTGATTGGCCAAGACTCGACACATCAAAGATGTTCTATTGCGAAGATCACAACATCACCTTTTCTCCTCGTCTCACTCCAATCTGAGAAACGCTGGCTGGCCAATTGACCATCGCGTTGTTTGAATTTTTTTGTGCGAAATACAGCCACACTTTTGACCGTTTCTCTGTTAAAAGGTTGATTGCTAGCTAGCTACTGTAGCTATACAAACGGTAGGCTATCGTTACCTGCTGCCAGGACGGAGTCATCCGAGTAGTGTAAAAAAAGTATTTCAATCGGCTCAGGCACCGAAACGAAGCACCGAAATCTGCGTTGCGTTTCGGTCCGGGTAGGTACCGGTTGTATAGGAACCACTATGGCACCGGTTTTCGGTACCTAACCCTAGTGCTGGGTGGTATGACCAAACATTAGTATCACGGTGTTTTTTAAGATTCTGGCGGTTTCACGGAATATCACGGTATTCATTGTGTTCCTTGACTGTGTTTTTATATAGGTTTATAGTGGCCTACTCTACTGTCAGGAGTACATAGAATATACAAACATTTTAATGTCATCATGTATAAAGGCTTTGATTACAAAATGTTATATATGAAGGAATCAGAATGCATGAAACAGTTTGTATTGTGCAAACTGCAACGTAGTAAAAACAGAACTTAAAGATGAATAAATATGCCAACAACTTGAACATGGCTTCCTTTTCAAAACAAAATGTTTTAAGATAGTTGTATAAACACTATAAACTGACCTAAAATACTCAAAGTATTTAAGTATTCCAAGAGATATTTAGAAGAAACAAGCCTAATATTAATTCACATTATTCTTCAAGCCAAGGTGTTCAAGAATTAAAATGCTGTTGCTCAGTTACTATTCCCTTGGTTCTCCATTTAACAAATAAAACATTCCACATTTTAATTTGCATTAATATTATCCTTCATGGTACAGTCTTCAAGTATTCAAAGGGCTTTATTGTGCTTGTTTTTCCACTCACAGTAATAATATCCTTTGATGCCAACATCTTGGTACATATGCAGGAAGCATTATGAACATCACCTGCACAAATCACCCTTATAAATACAGGCTTTGGTAATTGAAGCTCCTCGAGACATTACAAATGTTGTGCCCGGAAAACCAGCCTGTCCACAGCATCTGGTTTCAGTGCGGACCTGTGGCAGGTGACAATGTTCCCACCGGTGCTGAAAGCTCTCTCAGATGGGGCACTGGTGGCAGGAATACACAGATACTTCCTGGCTAGCTTTGCTACACAAGGGACATTTGCTTGGTGGCAGTTCCACCACTCCAATGGGTCCGTGTCACTGTCGACCTCCACGGCCTGCAGGTAGCTTCTCAGCTCCACTTTAATAGTCTCCTCGTCTGACAGAGTTGCTCTGCTCTCAGCTCTGCTGCTGCTGCTGCTGCTACAGCCCTTGGGAGAGCTGATGAAGTGCCAGTGTTGTCTGCCTGTTGCTCTGTCAGCAGTGACTTGATCTCTTCTACTGCTCTAGCTTTGATTTCATCAACCTTTTCATTCTTGATGTAGGTAGTTTTGAATCAGGGATCAAGAAGAGAAGCCATGTCTAGCAGTCTAGTTGCAGAGGTCTGGAGTCTAGTTGCAGAGATCTGGAGACTAGTTGCAGAGATCTGGAGACTAGTTGCAGAGATCTGTTTCTCTGCTCGTTCCCTTGAACATTGACTCATAATAATCATGAATCACACAACTTCCAACCATTCTAGTTATTGTCTTATTATTTAAAGATTTAACATTTATCTTCAGTTTTTCTACAACATGCACATTTTTCTGTGCTGGTTTTGTTTCAGGGTCCAGCAGCAGAGACCAGACTGTCCTGAGCCCAGCTGTCTGTCCTTCAAGAGCGACCAGTCAAAGCAACATTTCATTGAATTTAAAGGACAACCTCCATGTGCTGATCAGATGTAAGCTGTAACTGGCAGTAAGAGTCGGGTTATACTAGAAAATAACTTTATACGACATCTTAAGTTTTTCTATTTGTTGTGAAAAGCCGTCCGTCATAGAGAGAGGGAGACGTGATTTTGTTTGAATATATATGCAGATAACTTCTCACATGTTCAGACAGTCTCTCCTGAAGACATTCATAGTGTCGACAGCAGCTGTTCACATGAAAATTTACGTTAATTAATTAAGGGAATAATAAATGAAGAGAGCTGAGAGACAAGTTCAAACAAGTTCAATCACTGAGTGAGGTGGGTGTGATGATTCATGTTTGAACTGTTTTTTATTCAGAGAATCTTTACTGGTTTAGTGTCATTTTTCCATACTGGGAGCTGCCCAGCACAACCAGTCTGACACTGAGATGCTCCACTGGAGCAGCTGGAGGTTCTGGGTGCCTTGCTCCAGGGAACTTCAGCAGTGTACAGTGAGGGAGGGAAAGCTCCATGGAGGGCTTGGTGAGAGCTGTTGGGACTAAACCAAACTGACTGGTGAAGAAAACAGTGAGCTGAAAGACTGAGCTGTTGATTCTCAGTGGGATCAGCAGGACTAGTAAACCTTTACCACTACAGGGACTCATCTGATCCACATCCACATATCACTTCATGGACCTTTACCTTGTGTTTGTCTCTGTGTGGACAGACACAATGTGAGCTGATTCTTCATGATTCCTCCACAGAGAGGACCAGGAGAGCTCAGAGGTTCCCAGAGGTCAGTCTGCCCAGCTGGACTCCATATTTATGGTCTGTACATGTACAACTACTTTGACATCTATTCTGTTCACAATCATCTCCATGCTGCACTTTGTAGACCAGTGGATTGTCAGTCTGTCCAACACGGATCTGATGTTTGGTTCCATGGTTTTAGTTTATGTCATTCATAGAATATTCTGTTCCAGCTGCTGGAGGAGAACATCGTCACTTTTGTGAAGGACGAGCTGAAGAAGATCCAGAAGGGACTGAGTTCAGATTACCCAGAATGCTTAGAGAGTCAGAGGGAGGATGAGGAGGTGTTGGACGGTGAGGATGAAGAGCAGAGGAGGAGCAGCAGAGAGGCATTTGTGAAGATCACACTGAACTTCCTGAGGAGAATGAAGCAGGAGGAGCTGGCTGACTGTCTGCAGAGCAGTAAGAGGATTTCTCTAAAGATTTAACATGCTGGATGAATGGGACGTTTACTAATGTCTCAAGAGATGGACCAAAACATATTCATAGACTCATTCTTTGAGGAAATGACATTGAAATATATTCTTTGACTCATTGATCTTCTTTGTTGTGTGTTCATTCAGGACTTCTTGCTGCAGTTTGTCAGCGTGAACTCAAATCTAACCTGAAGAAGAAGTTCCAGAGTGTGTTTGAGGGGATCGCTAAAGCAGGAAACCCAACCCTTCTGAATCAGATCTACACAGAGCTCTACATCACAGAGGGAGAGACTGCAGAGCTCAATGATGAACATGAGGTCAGACACATTGAAACAGCATCCAGGAAACCACACAGACCAGAAACAACCATCAGACAAGAAGACCTCTTTAAAGCCTCACCTGGAAGAGAGGAACCAATCAGAACAGTGATGACAAAGGGAGTGGCTGGCATTGGGAAAACAGTCTTAACACAGAAGTTCACTCTGGACTGGGCTGAAGACAAAGACCACCAGGACATACAGTTCACATTTCCATTCACTTTCAGAGAGCTGAATGTGCTGAAAGAGAAAAAGTACAGCTTGGTGGAACTTGTTCATCACTTCTTCAGTGAAACCAAAGAAGCAGGAATCTGCAGGTTTGAAGAGTTCCTGGTTCTGTTCATCTTTGACGGTCTGGATGAGTGTCGACTTCCTCTGGACTTCCACAACAATGAGATCCTGACTGATGTTACAGAGTCCACCTCAGTGGATGTGCTGCTGACAAACCTCTTCAGGGGGAAACTGCTTCCCTCTGCTCGCCTCTGGATAACCACACGACCTGCAGCAGCCAATCAGATCCCTCCTGAGTGTGTTGACATGGTGACAGAGGTCAGAGGGTTCACTGACCCACAGAAGGAGGAGTACTTCAGGAAGAGATTCAGAGATAAGAAGCAGGCCAGCAGGATCATCTCCCACATCAAGACCTCACGAAGCCTCCACATCATGTGCCACATCCCAGTCTTCTGCTGGATCACTGCTACAGTTCTGGAGGATGTGTTGAAGACCAGAGAGGGAGGAGAGCTGCCCAAGACCCTGACTGAGATGTACATCCACTTCCTCGTGGTTCAGTCCAAACTGAAGAAGGTCAAGTATGATGGAGGAGCTGAGACAGATCCACACTGGAGTCCAGAGAGCAGAAAGATGACTGAGTCTCTGGGAAAACTGGCTTTTGATCAGCTGCAGAAAGGCAACCTGATCTTCTATGAATCCGACCTGACAGAGTGTGGCATCGATATCAGAGCAGCCTCAGTGTACTCAGGAGTGTTCACACAGATCTTTAGAGAGGAGGGGGTACTGTACCAGGACAAGGTGTTCTGCTTCGTCCATCTGAGTGTTCAGGAGTTTCTGGCTGCTCTTCATGTCCATCTGACCTTCATCAACTCTGGTGTCAATCTGCTGTCAGAAGAACAAACAACCATCCGGTTGTCTAAAGTCTTTAGAGACAAACCAAAACCAAAACGTCTCTACCAGAGTGCTGTGGACAAGGCCTTACAGAGTCCAAATGGACACCTGGACTTGTTCCTCCGCTTCCTCCTGGGTCTTTCACAGCAGACCAATCAGACTCTCCTACGAGGTCTGCTGACACAGACAGGAAGTAGCTCACAGACCAATCAGAGAACAGTCCAGTACATCAAGAAGATGATCAGTGAGAATGCGTCTCCAGAGAAAAGCATCAATCTGTTCCACTGTCTGAATGAACTGAATGATGGTTCTCTAGTGGAGGAGATCCAACAGTCCCTGAGTTCAGGACGTCTCTCCACAGATGAACTGTCCCCTGCTCAGTGGTCAGCTCTGGTCTTCATCTTACTGTCATCAGAAAAAGATCTGGACATGTTTGACCTGAAGAAATACTCTGCTTCAGAGGAGGCTCTTCTGAGGCTGCTGCCAGTGGTCAAAGCCTCCAACAAAGCTCTGTAAGTACAGAGAGAGTTAGATTCATATATCATAACTTAAATATGCTGTTTTCTTTTTCACCTAATGCTTATTTTTTCTTCATCATTGTCTCTTCAGACTGAGTGACTGTAACCTCTCAGAGAGAAGCTGGAAAGCTCTGTCCTCAGTTCTCAGCTCCCAGTCCTCTAGTCTGAGAGAGCTGGACCTGAGTAACAACGACCTGCAGGATTCAGGAGTGAAGCTGCTGTCTGTTGGACTGGAGAGTCCACACTGTGAACTGGAAACTCTCAGGTCAGATCAAGTTAGTTTGTCTGAAATGATTTAAATGTGTCTCTAAACTATCAGCTCCATACAGTGTAAACAGCCTCTCTCTTTCTGAATCTTTGAATTTGTTCATCAGGATTTCAGATTTCATGAACCCCTTTTTCACCAGGAAATTACCCAGAACTATGGAACCAGAAGAACTAATCTCAGACTAAACTAGGGTCCAGAAGTCCTTTTTGTGAATTTGTGTTTCCATCACGTCATAAGAACCTTGTAGAACAGACAAATTTGTATGGAGGATGAAAAATGTCTTAAGTATAAATAAATAAATACATTAATGAATGTATAAATACAGAAATGAATAAATAAAAGAATAAATAAATGCTGAAATTAATAAATAAAAGTTGATGCCTAAACAGGATATCAATTAATAAATTTATTTCTAAATTTCTGTTCACCTTCATTCATTTATTTATGTATTTCTGTGTCCGTATGTTAATGAGGTAGGCGGTCCGAACAACTTAAAAAAACTAGCTAGCAGCACTAAAGGCTTCCACAGTCTGCAGCTGCTGCGCGAGGCTACTGTGACACTGACCGCCTGTGTCTGAGTGCTTTGGGATGGCGGAGGGGCTCACGGCAGCACCCGCTGCTCGTTGAGGACAGTAACTGCAGAATGATACGTGCTTTCACGTCACAATCTCTAAAACACCAGAAAAGTCTCCAATAACACCAGAAAAAGTCGCTAGATTTGTCGCTAGTCACCTTTGACAAAAAAAGTAGCCAAGAGGATTTGGAAAGTTGCCAGATTTAGCGAGAAAGTCGTCAATTTGGAAACACTGGGCTTGACTGTGCAAGGCACAAGTAGTGGACCAGAAGCGATCACACTCCTGTGACCAATCCTGCTTTAGACAGAGGTTAGGACCTCCCACCTCATTAGCATACAGACACATAAATGAATAAATGTAGGCGAACAGAAATGTAGAAATAAATGTATGATAAGTATGACTTTATGTCCAGTTTGATTGTCAACTTTTATTTATTTATCTATACATTCATTCATTTATTTACATATTTATTTCAGCATTTAATTATTCTTTTATTTATTTATTTCTGTATTGAAACATTTATTTAAGCATTTATTTATTCCTGTATTTATTTATACATTTATTAATGCATTTATTTATTTATACTGATATAAATATATTCTGTCCTCCATAAATTTGATCCACAGCGGATTAAAAAACAATGGCAGCATTTGAAATTTTTCATTCACAATAAAACATCACAGGGTCATCCTGTTGTTCCTCTTATTTATGCTTGTGATGTTATGTTTGATATAATTAATGAATGAAAAGGAGAAAAGCAGAGGTGGAAAAGAGACTAAAAACTTGAATGTCTGTCTCTACAGTGACAATCTGCTGATAGTTTGATGGTTGTTTATTTCTGCTTTAGAACATAACCGACATGAAATCAGAATATGAAGATGAATCTCCTTTTCACTCACTTCTGTCTCTCTCTCAATCTCTCGAGTCAGGAAGATAACAGAAAAGTTTAACTTTGTATTTAACACTAATAAACAACATTAAATATGCACCCCTCATCATGATATTGATACTACAGTACTTCCTGTTTACAGTAGAGAACAATGAACAGCATTTTTTTTATCTTGTTTAGAGTAGAACAGCAAGAAGTTTATCCACTTTCACTGAACAAATTATCTTTGTTCTTTCTGATTGTACATTAGTCCAGACACATTATCAAAGAGGATTTCATTTGAACACAAATGTTATTTTCTTCTTGTTGATTGTTGTTTCTTCAGACTGAGTGGCTGTAACCTCTCAGAGAGAAGCTGTGAAGCTCTGTCCTCAGTTCTCAGCTCCAAGTCCTCTAGTCTGAGAGAGCTGGACCTCAGCTACAATCATCCAGGAGACTCAGGAGTGAAGCTGCTGTCTGCTGGACTGGAGAGTCCACACTGTAAACTGGAAACTCTCAGGTCAGTTTAAGTTATTTTGTCTTCAATGATTTAAATGTGTCTCTAAACGATCAGCTCCATGCAGTGTAAACAGCCTCTCTCTTCTTTAAGCTCCTTCAGTATTTTCCTCTTTTTGATTGGGTGATTGGCACCTTTGATGTTCCAGCTGTGGATTCTCAGTTCTTCAGATCTTGGCATTATCCATTATGAATATATAGTTGGGGAAAGTAATCTGCTGAGCTGTTTTTAATTCCATATCCATATCCGCGTTTTGACCCTTAGAGGCATAAGGGGAAGATGATGATATAAATCACAATAAAAACAAATTAACAAGACAACGAAGATATCAAACATGAAACACAACATATTCCCTTTGCCCTCCCTGAAGCTCAACTTGTGGAGTTTCCAGATTACCTCCTACCTCTCACTCTGGCATACTCCATGTGAAGCACATCCACAACCTTCATGCTGCTGTTGTCAGTTTCTAGTTTATTTTACAAAGGTAACAAATACGTAGTACAGACTAAATCTATCCTCAGCCTGAACTCTGAAGGAACATAAATAAATGGTCAAAGATATTGCATACTAGCTTTCAATCAGTCCTCTCATTATATTCATATTCTTCAGTGTCTGATTAACAAGCCCTTTTCTTACAGAGTTAAGTAGCACACATGCACACACACCTTATATGTTTAGTATATGTTCTCATTTACTTTGCTGCACTTAAACATCAAGTGTGCTGCTCTTCTCCCTCAGCATCCGATGCTATATATTGTTCTACTTCTACTCTAATCATTTAAAAACCTCAAAAACAGAAAGTAAAGAGGGAGGGGTATAAAGTGAATGGTCTACTTAACCATGAGGTTGTTGGTTCACATATGGCTTGAAGTTAATTTGAGAGCGACGTCTCTTCACCTCCTTCATAAAGTCCTCTGCATCCTTTTCTTCTCCACAGTTGATGTGAAGATCAGAGGAATAGAGAAGCGAGTAGTCCATGTTCATGTCCACAAGTTTCCTTTTGATGTGTTCAAACTCTCTGCACTGTAGTCGGGGTACAAGTGGATCCTGGTGTTGTTGATGAGGAGCTCGCCCTTTAGTCTGGAGAGGTGAAGAGTTTGAAACTCAGGAATCTTACCAGGATTGTCCTTGGACCAGTTGAGCTTGTGTTGTGGTTTCTCTGTGTGGGGCTGAGTGAGCTCTCTCCATTACCGGGGGATTAGGAAAGTGTTCCTGACCCAAGAGGTGTAGGATCAGCTGCTGCACAAACCCAATGACATCCCGGCCTTCTGCCTTTTCTGGAGCTTTAACGAGACCAATGTTGGAGCGTCTGCTGTAATTCTCCATTGAGTCCGCCTTCTGTTTCAGCTCTTTTCTTCTTCAATGTGACTGATGCAGGTTTTTAAGTCCTCAATGTCGTCTTCATGCAGCTGACTCTTTGTTGTACTGCAGTGGTTTGGTGTTTACCTCTTATATTATAATATATATAGATAATAATGAATATCAGCACCATATTCATGGTTCAGTAGAAGCATCAAGCCGTGATATGAAGTCTGGTTTACTGGCTGATTGCGTCCATGAGCGACTGAAGGGAGACTTGACTTTGGTCGGCCATACTTTGGGTTTAGATGTCAGAGATTTCACAGGTAATCAGCTACTTGTTCACTAGTTTAAAGGTTGTACATCTGTTGGTTTGAACTTTTAGAGGTTCTATTAAACAAAGTGACTCAGCCCATGCAGTGCGACTCACGCACGTGAGACCACGACCCGGAACCAACACGACTACTTTATAAGATGATAATATGTCACATGTTGTGTTTACAGCTTGTTCTCACTGAACCACAAGTGGACAAAGAAATCAATTGATGCAGGTTTAAACATGTGATTTACTGACTGACTGGTGGAGGAAACTGAGTGTGAAATGGATGATGATTGTCAATATAATCCTGATAATAATAGATCATGAATAAGTGAACATAATGAGCTGTCGTCATGGGCCAATCAGAAGAAGCTCCAGTGAAGTAAAAGAATATGAGCTGATGAATAATAAGTGCTCCATGTGAACATGAATAACAAAGCTCTGTGTATGAGAGCGATGTAATGTCCATGTTTCCATGCTGCTCTGACCCCCCTCCTCCTTTCAGGGTGGAGCCTGCTGGAGTCCGATGGTTCAGACCAGGTCTGAGGAAGTGTAAGTGTGCTTTGAGTTTGATTCATGAAAACAAAGCATCTTCAAACTGTGACATCACTCATTCACATCTCTGATGTCATCATCAAACACATGATAGATTAATAACTGCAGCTGTATTGTGTCTTGTTCTCTCCATCAGATTCCTGTGAACTCACACTCGACACAAACACAGTACACAGAAGACTCAAACTGTCTGACAACAACAGGAAGGTGACACATGTGGAGGAGCATCAGTCATATCCTGATCATCCAGACAGGTTTGATGTCTGGCCTCAGCTGCTGTGTAGAACTGGTCTGACTGGTCGCTGTTACTGGGAGGTCGAGTGGAGAGGAAGAGTTCATGTATCAGTGAGTTACAGAGGAATCAGAAGAAGAGGAGACAGTGAAGACTGTTTGTTTGGAGAGAATGATCAGTCCTGGAGTCTGAGATGCTCTGATGATGGTTACTCTGTCTGTCACAATAAGACAGCAACACCCATCACCTCCTCTTCCTCCTCCTCCTCCTCCTCCTCCTCCTCCTCTGGTAGAGTAGCAGTGTATGTGGACTGTCCTGCTGGCTCTCTGTCCTTCTACAGAGTCTCCTCTGACACACTGATCCACCTCCACACCTTCAACACCACATTCACTGAACCTCTTTATCCTGGCTTTGGGACCAGGTTCTGGTTCAGGTCTGGTTCCTCAGTGTCTCTGTGTTCTCTGGAGGAGGGAGAGTCTCCTCCTGCTAGAGAAACCTTCTCTCTGCTGACCAGATAGTTCAGTGTGTACAGGATCACACACAGCTGATGTTAGTTAGGAGAATGTGGGTAGGAGTTTATCCTCAGGGTGGTGTTTGTAGTGTTCTCTTTCCAGTATGGCTAGAGGTTGATGAAACAATACTCTGAACAGAGTGATGGACCTTCAACAAGCTTCCTCTCATTCTTGAAGGCCGTACATCTTATGTGTCCAAACAGAACATCATGTATTCCTTGTCCCCGGAGAGAGCAAGTCTCACTATATTACAACCCTCTCTGATCTCTAAATGAACATAGATGTGTTATTAGCAATACTATATATGAAGTGAAATAAACAAGTCTCCTTATTTGAACCTCAAAGTGTCCATGAGTCTTTTCTTCTTCTACTAACAATAAAAACACAAACTTCATGACACTTTGAATGTGTTGATGTTGTTTAAAGCCATTGTGAATATATTCACTGATGATGTGACGAGCAGGAGTCCAGGGTCATAAGCATGTGGCTGTCTTCACTTTTGATTCTGAAGGCATATTTCACCTTTTTATTCCTAAGGAGAGGAGAGCTTATTACTTGTTCCTTGTTTTTGTCAAAACAGCTTCAATAAGCACAATAAAAGAAATGCTTGATGAATGAACCAGTCCCAATACTCACATTTGCAGTCTTGAGCACTTCTAGGTGTGTGTTCATGTGACGGTCAGAAAATAGGAGGGAAGTTATTCCAAAGCACTGAACTCACACTTCTGCATGCTTTATGTCCCACAGTCTCCTGCATCATATCAGTCCAGTTGTTGGCTGAATAATCCACTTATGATTAGTGTACCTTCAGTGAATGAAGTCAAGAAACCATCTGTCATTTGTTTGATGTACACCAGAATATTTTGGCTGTATGTTCAACATTATTGAAAAGGGAAAACTGGGCAATTTAATTCTCAGCTCATGGCGAGCAAGTGGTGGCGGGGGGGGCTTTGGAATTGCCAGTCGGCAGTGCCGAAAGCTGAGTTCATCTCAGGTTACGCTTCCTTGCTCTCCCTCAACTTTCTTGCTCTAACTGAGACCTGGATCACACCAGAAAACACCACCACACCCGCTGCTCTGCCAGACGTGTACTCTTTCTCTCACACTCCCAGAGCTGCGAGGCGAGGTGGTGGTACTGGCCTGCTAATTTCCCCAAAATGGAAATACTCTCTTGTCTCTGTTCCACAGTTCTCCCCATCCTCTTTTGAATTTCATGCTGTTAGTGTCACTTATCCAGTCAAGCTCACCATTGCTGTGGTGTATCGCCCACCAGGCCCTGGTGGGCGATACAGGGTGAGTTCCGGGAGGAGCTTGACACATTAGTCTCGCACTTCCATGACGATGGCTCCGCACTCACCCTGCTCGGCGACTTCAACATCCAGATTGAGAAGTTGGAACCTCTTCTCTCCTTCCTCTCCTCCTTTGACCTTTACCACTCTTCCTCTCCTCCTACCCCAAGGCCGGCAACCAGCTGGATCTTATCTTCACTAGACACTGCTCTACTGCTAACCTCTCCGTCACTCCCCTCCAGCTCTCTGACCACTATTTCATGTCCTACTCCCTCTCCCTCTCCTCTCCCCCCTTACGTCCGCCACCTACCCACATGGTTTCTACCCGTAGTCATCTTCGCTCCCTCTCCCCTGCTGACCTTTCCTCTTCTATTACCTCTGCTCTCCCTGACCCTGAATCCTTCTCTCTCCTATCCTCTGATACTGCTACTGATCTTCTCCTCAGCAGCCTTTCCTCTTCTTTGGACAACCTCTGTCCCTTCACCTCCAGGCCTGCACGGCCAACCCCACCTGCCCCATGGCTGTCGGACTCAGTGCGTACTGATAGACGGAGCCTAAGAGAGGCTGAGCGTAAATGGAGAAAAGGCAAACTCCCGGAGGACCTTCTTAACTTCCAATCTCGTCTTTCAACTTTTTCCTCCTCTCTATCTACTGCTAAAGCTGCTTTCTTCCGCTCTAAAATCCTATCCTCTGCTTCCAATCCTAAAAAACTCTTCGAAACTTTCTCTTCACTCCTCCAACCGCCACCCCCTCCTCCTACTTCCTCCCTTCTCCCTGACGATTTCGCCAACTTCTTTGACAAGAAGGTAAATGATATCAGATCCTCCTTCTCTCAGCCCCCCCGTCCCTGTCCACCCTCTCCCTCTCTAGCCTGTCCAGCTCTTCCCCCACAGCTCTCCCTCCCCTCTCCATGCCCCATCTTATCCTACCTTGCTCCCCTCTCCCCTAACGAGGTCCTCAACCTTGTTACATCTAACCGCCCCACCACGTGCTCTCTTGATCCGATCCCCTCCCCTCTTCTTCAGTCTATTGCGACTGAACTCCATCCTTTCCTCACCCACCTCATCAACACATCTCTTGCTTCAGGATGCTTTCCCACAGCTTTCAAGACTGCCAGAGTCACTCCCCTTCTGAAGAAACCATCACTTGACCCCTCTGATGTCAAGAACTTCAGACCCTTGGACCCCCACCAGTCCGCCGTCAAAGTGGGTCACTCGACTGAGACAGCCCTCCTTGCGGTGACAGAGTCGCTTCACACCGCGAGAGCCAACTCTCTCTCCTCTGTCCTGATTCTCCTGGACCTGTCTGCGGCATTCGACACAGTGAACCACCAGATCCTCCTCTTCACCCTCAAGGGGATGGGTGTCTCAGTCTCTGCACTCTTCCTGTTTGCATCCTACCTGACAGGTAGATCCTACCAGGTAATATGGAGGGGGGCCATGTCGGAATCACGCATGCTGACTACGGGGGTTCCACAAGGTTCAGTCCTGGGCCCCCTACTCTTCTCGCTCTACACAACATCTCTGGGTTCTGTTATTCGCTCGCATGACTTCTCCTACCATTGTTATGCCGATGACACCCAGCTGGTCTTGTCATTTCCCCCCGGTGACACTCAAGTGGAGACACGCATCGCTGCGTGCTTGGCTGACATCTCGAAGTGGATGACGACACACCACCTGAAGCTGAACCTGGGCAAAACCGAGCTACTGTTCCTCCCGGGGAAGGGTTGCCCGCACCGAGACCTGTCCATCACCATTGACGATACCGTGGTGACGCCAACTCGGACTGCGAGGAACCTGGGTGTGACCCTGCATGACCAACTGTCATTCTCAGCAAACATTTCATCGGTTACACGCTCCTGCAGATTCCTGCTCTACAACATCAGGAGGATTCGCCCCTTCCTCACTGAGGAGACGGCGCAGGTGCTCATCCAGGCTCTTGTCATCTCCCGCCTGGACTACTGCAACTCTCTACTTGCCGGAGCCCCGGCGTCGGCCATCAGACCGCTCGAGCTTGTCCAGAAAGCTGCAGCTCGCCTGGTGTTCAATCGCCCCAAGTTCTCCCACACAACTTCCCTTCTCCGTTCTCTACACTGGCTACCTGTAAGAGCTCGCATCCAGTTTAAGACTCTGGTGCTAGCCTACAGGGCAGTGAATGGAACAGCTCCTTTCTATCTCCAAGCCCTGGTCAAGCCCTACACCCCCGCCCGACCACTTCGCTCTGCTGCCTCGGGGCAATTGGTTGCCCCGTCGCTCAGAGGTCCCTGTGGCCGTTTGACCCGGTCACGGCTGTTTTCCGTCCTGGCCCCACAGTGGTGGAATGAACTGCCCACTGACGTCAGGACAGTGGAGTCGCTGCCCATCTTTCGGCGCAGGCTGAAAACTTACCTCTTCAAGAAGTACTACCCTGAGACTTCCACTTAGCACTTA
Organism: Leptoclinus maculatus; assembly: GCA_032191485.1. Taxonomy (NCBI): domain Eukaryota; kingdom Metazoa; phylum Chordata; class Actinopteri; order Perciformes; family Stichaeidae; genus Leptoclinus; species Leptoclinus maculatus. The sequence continues at coordinate 81,140 of JAVDOI010000060.1, read as the reverse complement.
TTGTATTAGTATTAGCTTGTTTCACTCATTGTATTCATATTAGTTTGTTGCACTTATTACTTTTGTTTGTTTCTGCACTGGACATTTGCTCTGGTTTATGCTCTTAGATGCTTGTTTGGAAAAGGTGATGTACTTATGACTTCTGGTGATTAGTAGTTCTCTTGAATACCTATGGTGAATACACTTACTGTAAGTCGCTTTGAATAAAAGCGTCTGCTAAATGACTGTAATGTAATGTAAGGATTATTTTTCGATATGTTTTGGAGGTAATGAGAAAGAAAAAAATATATTTTATTTTGTTTCATTTTAGGGGAAATTCACAAGAAGAGATGAGTTAGTTTTTATTAATATAAACATAATAAACATACTGTTAATGTACGTATCTTAAAGGAAGAAATGAGCTATGACAGAATGTCATATTAACAATTTCTTATTGGTTTTGATAAGAATAATAGGCTGACACTGCTGAGATCAATAAACATCGCACCCTTTGATCAAAGTTTTAGAGAAATATATTCCATTGTCATGAAGATTTGATCAGAAAGAAAGCATTGAAAATGATATATGTCCCATATGTACAGTAGACCTATTGTAGATACCTTTGCTTTATTCATTGTATTACTCCCCTCGGCTCCTAAATACGCCTTCATTTGAATTATTTGTCTCTTACAGTCATCCGATTGCAATACTTTGGTTGATCCTACTTATTTATTCCAACAAATCATCTGAAAAGCTCTGAATCATGTAATGTATACAGTATTTGTATTTGTGTAAAGCGCAGGATGCCCTCATTAATCAAGTCTGTCTCCATCACCATATACAGTCTACAAATCACTCATTTGAAGCATTTGAATGCAATTTTGGCACATGTTAACCAAATAATATCAAGCTGATACAAATGAAGGAACACACAAGTCCACCATTCATGATCCTCTTTATTGATCCTCCACCAAGCTCATCATGATGCTCGGATGTTCTGGAGACATCCGTCTCACAGCTCGCTGCACGCTGAGTCAGCACTTGTGCATTTACAATACAGTAGATTAGTGTTGGCATTCATGATATTAAATATAAATGGCATCAGTTGTGTAATGATCAGTAAAAAGCATTAAGAAGTTCAGGCGTATTGAGGGAGGTGTGATCATCCAACAAGTCTTCCTCACATCTGAAAACACAAGCGAGGTTCAGTCAGTGAGTGTGTCTCTATGGACTGTTAAAGCCACGGGAAAGGTTTTAGTTCACAAAGATGGGAACAGACTTGTCCTCACACAGGTCTCCCTGTGTCTCCACGCTTAATGCCCGTTATAGAAGCGAGAAGAGGGAGCTCTCTGCTTCAGCAGCAGCTTTTGATTCTCAAGGACCTCGTTCACTTTTTCAACCAAATTTCGCTGGCAGTCTGAGGAAGAGTTCAGAAAGATGTCATTTATTATATATACTTTACACACTATACACTTTCTCTATTGTCTGTAATGCATACTGATTTATTATATGTCTATAACACAGCTCAAGTATAGTCAAATATACTTCTTCATACCTGCTGGTCACTCACTGACTTGCAAAGGTCATAGAGCACTACAATTCACATTGTTGTAATACATTGTAATGTTTTCATAATGCATATAATCATTGTTATAATTTACTATAACGTGTTCATCTAGTAAAGTGAAAAAAATATGAATTCTACAAGAACACACAACAGTGTCAATTTACTTTTTAATTTTGACTTGTCAGTGAGTGACCAGCAATTATAAAGTATTATGATACTGGACCTTATGAGTCATTAATAAATGCTTTGTAATGTGTTATTGGTGTGAAGAATTATGAACATTTATGAGTGCTTATAATAATTATACAGTGGTATATGATATTTATATAAACAGTGTTACCAAAATGAAATACCTAATGATTTTAATAATGATGTAATAACATGTAAATAAACAGGTAATAAAGGAGGTGTAGACTCACTTCCTCCACTGTCATCAACAGGTTTCTCAGCTGTGGAACAAGAACATTGGACCAAACATTAGTGGTCAGAAGGCATTTTACCAGATGCCTGTAGATCTGCATCCATATTCACATGTCACATATGACCATGCTGATTGAAGTGACTCAGACTTAAAACCACTGAGTTATGGATATTTAAGGTGACGCTCCGGCAAAAACATCCTTTTTTCATGCACTGGTCAATCTATTTACAACATTTTATATTTACATTAAAATTGATTTTTCTTTATGGCTGTTGACAACATTTTCAGATTCATGGAGTTATGCAAAGAGATATCCAAAGTAAATACCTTTGACTCAAATATGTCAACAAAAGGAAACAATTTATTTTGAACCTGCTCAATGTTCAGATTTATGTTCTGGAAATTAGCTCATATTTAATCAAAAGAATGTCTCATTTGCATATTAAAACATAACATTTCAGAAAAAGTGTAATACAAATAATAATTTAAATAATATAAAATAATTAAATTATAAAGTAAAAGCACCTAATGTACAATATGTAATATCAAATTGAACAGGAAGGAAATATAAAACTGAGACCTTTACCTGGACGGAGAGCATCTTCCAGATTGAATCCAAAGTCACCTGGAATGAAGAACATTTTACAATTCACAGATGAATGTCTTCTTTATTATTCCATACATGTTAGTAGCAGTGGTGGGCCGTCAGGGCCAGCTAAGCCTTCTCTGCTGGCCTAAACAGAATCACAAAGTTACAGCTATTTTATCATTTAATAATTTTTCATAAATTCACTACATGTATTATATATTATTTTCCCATTATCTTATTTTCTCATTGCACAGCTCATGTCTTCCTCTGTTGCTCTGCTTCCAGCACAGCTTGTTTTAAGGAGAGCTCTTATCCAATCAGATTCAGCCCCTATGTCTCTATGTAAGGAGAGAGGCCCAAGGTCCTCTAGGTAGACTTTGCAGATTAAAGTAAATGGGGACGATATGCATTAACGTGCGCCGTGATTGGTCAGTGGGCCAGCGCGTGACTAATGTGAAATTTAAGGAAGCTGGCAGAAGTTAGTTGGAGTAGTAAGAGTTCAAATTGAAAGATGTGGAAGAAATTATAACATTTCTAGGGTTTTGCTTGGTGTAGTTTATTTATTTGTATGAACGGTGTTCCTGGCTGACAGCGTCGCACATTTTATAGCTGAATGTGTTTCATTTTAACTGGTGTTTGGAGCTATGCTATGCTAACCTGAGGACGCCATAGCACGGCAGGACACTACAGTGCTTTAGAAAACTTTTGGAGAAACCCGAGCGGGGGCCGGCGGTCGATTCGTCCATGAATCGAGGAGGACTTCTCCTCGATTCTCCTGGAACTGAAACGATGTACTAGGATTAAACTCTTTGTCAACAAAGAAAGGAGGATGGACTTTGTCTTTAAGTGAACAGCATTCGGTAAGTGACAAACTGCGTTTGTTTGTTTACATCTGCAGTGACGTTAATATTTGAATGGCTCGTGCTCTTGTGTGGTGGAATGCGTGGATCCGCTGCAGGTCTGCTGGATTGATGTGTCATGCTTTGTTGTCATATAAATGTATGTGACTGGTTCTCATGACTTTGTTGTTGTCATTGTTGATTTGACTATGCATTGTCCGTTAATGACGCAGCGTCCCGTCATGCACGGATTCATGTATCTGCACCGTAGCTGTTCAACTGTAGTAGGACAGCACAGAAGGCCCAGGTATGAAATGCACGGCCCGCCACTGGTTAGTTGTAAGTGGACGTTTTGTGTACTCACGTCCTTCAGAAGGCTCGGAAGATGTGTGATCTATTGATCAACAGATAAAGTAGTGTTCACTCAAACTACAATATATCAACCTGAAGGGATTGTGACTGAAAAACACACACATATATATATATATATTACTTGATGTATAAATATTGATCATTCATATCTTTGCTGTCACGTGGCCTGCAGCTCAGTTTTAATGTTCCTCTACAGTAAATATTGAGGTCAAAGGTGATATATGTTGACATGTCAGTGCTGTGTTAACAGCTTGTTCTGCTGCCCCCAAGTGGCCAAACACTCATCCTACAACACAAGAAGAAACTACCGTCATAGCAACATGTTGAAATGACTATTGAAAAAGCAGTAATTAAAACAAAAACAGGAAACAATAAGGGTTGATTATAACCAATATTTGGTATGTATTATTGCTATGTTAGGTCAATATTAGTGGAACCTTAGAAACTCTTTTATAGGTTTAATATCACAGAGTCATTACCTGGATGAAGAGCATCAGCCAGGTCGAACCCTAAGGCATCTAAAAAGAAATGCAGAATGTCAAATTGAAGAAAAATAAAAACAAAAAGTGTATTTCCTCATATGTATTATTTGTATTATAAGCTGTTTCACCTGTTACAGCAGGTGTGGGTTTATCAGTTGCTCCTGTAAGATAGAGAGGCATGAATAGAAGGACTCACTGTCCTCACTAGTTCTCCTTGTTTCTTGCACGCTGTGACTTATCTCATAAGTTTCACTAACTTGATGACAAATGCAGCAATATAACTTCAAAGAAGTTCAAGAGGTGGAGACACACGAGTAGTTCCACCATCAGGGGGAAAAGAACTAGAATGTAACATATTAATTAAATAAAATGACATGAAATTAAATGAAATTAGACTTGTATTGTTATCTTATTGCCTTTCACCAAACTTTGTAACAGAAGCACTAAAGTAACTAATGAGCCGAGGGGGGCTCAACTCATCTGGTCTTCATGGAATCACAAATGCAACCCCAGCACTTATGTGCTGATCAAATATTACAGCTATCCAGATGAACATTCTGCTAAGTGTTAGCTTGCACTGACGCTACTCACCTTTGCGATTGAAAAACCCACTCAGTCCTGATTGAGAAAGACATGAAGACATGAAGAGTCACGACCAAACACAAGATGAACAAGCATTCAGAGATCCTCTCCCTGCTTCAGTTACAGCCGCCAACATTTAGAGTCATGATGTTCTTGTTATTGGAAAACTCAGGGTGAGTGTGCTTCAACACATGATGTTGGTCTGGAATAAAAGGTGCATTTATTCACAGAACAAATATTCAACATTCAACAAATATAGTGATAAAGTCACTTTGGCTGCTTTTCTGTGCTGATAAACAATTATTACGTTGACAATATCTGAGCTCTCTATTCCCCATAATAGAAAAGATGTGACCAGTGCGTCTGAAGCCTTTGAACACTCACCACTGAAACGCTTCGGTCGCTGAGCAGCTGCTTCACGGTGGAGATCTGTGAGCACAGAAACATCAAGTGCATCAAGAAGTAGAACAAGTGAAAATACAAGCTCCTGTTTGCTGACTTTTGCATTTGTTGTGTGGTTTATCATACCCATCCTGGCTACAGTGTATATGAAAGATCATAAAAGGTCTTCTTATGAATGTGTTATTACTGATGTATAAAGCATTACTACATGAACAACTCATTTCTGTATTTGTCTTAAAGGTCCATATGAGCAGATATTTAAAGATTTACATATCTTGCATCAGGGACACAAAGATTGTGACACAAGGCCGGTTCATCAACTCTGACCCAGGCCGTCTGTGTGGCAATGAGTCTGTGGTGATTCCATCATTACTAATGTGTTAGACGCACCACTGAAACACAAGTACAACCTGAAGCAGCAACAAGTCTCATGTGTTCATGTTGGGGGTCCACGTCTGTTTGGTGGAGTCCCTGTTGAACTGGACTCAACCTGACTGGGCCAGTGGAGGTATGTTAGGTTCAAAGAATCCACTAGATGTCGCTGTGTCTTTAAGAAGTCTCCTCAGTCCGGCTCCTGATGTGTATATACTGTATATATACTACTAATGTTTTAGTAGTAAGTCAATGTAATGTACTACTAAAGGTAGTGATGCTAAAGAAAACGTATGAACATCCACTGTTATATGTAATGTCCTTCCATTAGATATTTGATCAAATCTAACTATTGTTGTAGATGTTTTCAAAGTAACCTGTGGTAAATGTCTGGAATACAGACCTGGAAATAATGAAAGTTATTATAATACTTTACATTTTACGTTTCACACACTTTTCTGGCCCTCGTACAGAAGAATTGTTCTTTGTTACTATTGACCCAAGGAAGTAAAGAAGAGAAGTCACTTTTTGTAGTCAGGAAAGTAAAAGGTTGATATTGTAGTTGGTAGTAATAAAAGCCTGGGACGCTTTGTGTGAGCCCCTGTGAGGGAGTGGTGCTGGGATTAGTTACACCACAGGTGTAATACTTGGGCGGCAGCAGAAATGGTGCAATGCTGAGGTGTCTGATGTGCTCATCTGTCAGTATCAGCCTCAGAAAGACACAGCAAGCAGGACAATGTTGTTAATGCACCACCAGTCCTCCGCCTCATGAGGACAGAGACCTGACCCAACCTCACGGTTGGGCTTTTTAGATCATGCATATAACCACGCTCTGCATTAACATGGACAGGCCCGACTTCCTCTGGTACCACTGAGGGGACTGAGTGTTTCATTAAGATCTACTTGTATGATTCTGAACAGGCCACTCACCATTATCATTGGGGGCTTCGGAGAGGTCCGATCCTGTAAGATGAGGAACACGTCAGGGTATCATTAGTAGCACCAGTCGGAGTGACAGAAAAACCTGCGGTGGCTGATATAAACTGTGTTCACTTCTGTGTGTTTGTGTGGCCTACACCTGGACCAGCAGCCCAGACGACATGTGCTCAGTGTTAGCATGGTGCTCGGAGTCATACAGCGTGGTTACTGGGTTCACTGCCGTTGGATACCATGAGTCACTAGGAGGCTGTTTCCCGACAGAAAAGCCTGCATGTCAACACCCCTTAACCAAGATGTTGTAAACACAGTGGGTGGAGCGGTGAAACGAAGACCACTAATGCTGCCACGAATACTCACGAGAGCACCAAATGTGGATTAATCCGCTGCTGAAAATAGTCCCCAACAGAATTCCCCCATGTTTTAGTGACCTTTGTTAGAAGCTACAGTGACCAGCTGGTTTTGGTCATTACTGAGCTTCAAATATTGAAATATTGGAGGACCTTGTAGCCGAGTGGTTGATTCCGGCCTCCTTCTTTAAAACAAAGTGTGCACTGTTTGTGAGATGATGTGTCTTCAGCGGAGAAGTCATAAAGAATTCAATGATGGACTTTGATTCAAACTCCAAACTCCTGACATGTGCTTTAAAGATCAAACAAGCATAGTGAACACCTAAGAACACTTATCATCCAAATGTCTCCTCATGTCTGGTGTTCTATTCTGATTTGATTTCACCTCCTCTTGTTCTTATCTACTCTTCCAGGGAATGAAGATCCAGTGAAATGATCATCGGCAACATGGACGAGAGGTTCTGAGATAAAAGTGCACTTTTACACGTCTAGGTGTGCCCACCTCGTCCCACTAGTGATAAGAGGTTACAGATCGTGGATGGATGGAACATCCATCTTACCACCATTAACCAGTATAAATATTAATCTGGAAAACCACAGTTTAGCTCTCTTAACTGATGGTTCAACTGATGTCTGACCTCAATTAACCAACTGAGCCTGAACATGGACTCACTATCAGCCCCCCTTTGAATAATGCTTGTGAAATTGCGTGAAGTAAACTTAGCTTGAAATATTTTTATCAAAATATGAAACCAGGTATAACCCTTGTGCTCCTTTCAAGCATCACCTTAAAAGGGTAAATCCATACCATAACCATGCAACGATCATAACAACATAACTGACAAGTGTAAAGATGACACTTTTGTTCAGTATCTTACCTTTTGCGGTCACTGTTCCGGTAACCAGAAGTAGAAGGAAAGCGACCCTCAAACCAGACTTCATTTTCGCTGTATCAGCAGCACAGTACTGTAGATGAGCTGTACCTCCTACCTTTTAAAGAGCAGACTGGGTGTGGAGCTCTGACGGAGACCTTACGAAATATATTGCAAAAGACTTTTCTTAACAAACCTGACGAAAACAGATTAGTTCGAAACAAACAGAACAATTAGTGGTTAGGACTCCCATCAGTAACGACTTCTGTCCTTCACAGAACGAGGAGCCTCTGTGGTCACTTTACACCTCTTGTGAAATGTGTTATGATTCATTATCATGTAATATTCAGTAATGTGTGTGTCATTCCATGTTATTCCAGTTTATCTGTTCATTCTTTATTTATATTTTAAGAACAAAAAATTTAAATTGAAATAACCATGAGCCAAACAATAATAAAGTATGGAACTAAAACACTTAACTGAGTACATCCCATGTCCTTCAGGAGCAGCCTAACTGTTAACTTCTTTATTTACCCAGCATCCATTGCAATGGGCGTGTTGGTCTCAGTTGATTTAAAGCTGGTATAAATCTCAGCTCACTTTTCCAATATTTAATGATAATAAATTACTGAATTTTTCGGTTTCGAATGTGATTTTGGGGGGCACTGATTTTTCAGAAAGGAATGAGAGAAAAAAAGGTGGGAGGTGCTTAAATATTACTTAATAGGTTTTGATCATTCAATTAGTTTCACATGAATACCTATACTGTAATGCTCGAGAGTGTCGTGGAGCATACATTTCACATATTTAATAGCTCTTCTGATTTTTTTTTCTTTTCTTTTATTAGAAAATGTACATGTTTGATGAGAATATAGAACTATATCCAAAACATGGTGCCAATTAACCCCAAACCCCATATCCTGGAGTTGAGGACAGGTTTTATAATATTGTTTTAGAGCTCTTCAAAAACAAATCTACAGTTTCCCTCCGTTGATAAATGATGTAGTATAGATACAATAAAAAGAAAGTATCAAGATACAATGATACATGTTTATTTACAAATAACAGAACAAATTAAAGTGAAATATGAAGGGATTGTTCACCCTGGATTGACTGTAATATCATCCTTGATAGAGTGTGTATACTAATGCAGATAGCTTCAGGCTAGACTCATTAGACTGGCTCTTTAGGTGCATTTATCCACCATGATGATGAGCATCCTGGTGACATCTCTTTACCAAAGGTACCTGATCAAATGTGTACTCCCATGATGCCTCAGGGAAACTGTCAGTAAGCCTGTTGAGTGTAACCAGCGGGGCAGCCAGCATCAATAATTACGCCTCAGACAATAACTGTTGCTTTGGGGAAGCTTTTTCCCAGAAGCCAGCGCTGTCAAAGCTACAATATCAATTACTGCGAATGTGTATTTCTCTTTGTTACATTCAGCCTTAGCTGGATACAAATCTGCTGGATAGTACAGTAGAAAGCATCACAATAAGGTCAAGTGAGGCCTACAGCACTGAAACTACAGTCCAATGAGTTGCATTATCATGCATCTCTTGTAGGAGTTAACACAGATGTTATGAAGCACGTAAATAAATGGCAATAATATTTAGTACTTTAAGACGTTATGATCAATTAAGAGGTGATAAAGCAGCCTGACGAAGCTGATACTTACCATGTCCCAGGACAAAGAGGCCAACCAGTAGACAGCTGGGTTTACTCCACTGACACATTGCAGATGTTTGGCTTTGTTCACCCTCTCTTGGATGAGGAAGAGGACAAAGCTGGCCGGGATGAAGGACGTGGCAAAGATAATGCAGATGGACCCCACCAGGTCAGTGGAGGTCGTGGCCCTGTGATTGAATGGAGAACAGTGAAGCTGAGTGGAGAGCTAGTGTGTACCAGGACACTGACAATGAAACGGATGATTTAAATGGAGATGTCCATTTAAAGTGTCAACGACATGTTTCATTTCTGTGAAGACTCAGACGTACATGATGTGTTGTGGCTCTGTAAATATCCTTTTGATGTGAACAGAGAAGGCCACGAGGGTACACAGGTAAATAGGATGATCCTATTGTTTCCACTGTGTTTCATATGTCAGATATGTCAGATATTACCTCAGGCTACTGTCAATAGCTTTGGATTAAACTGTAGACACGGATTATGAAATATCTTAATACAGAACTTAACTCAACTGAAATCTGAATTAAATGGTCCCATGACTTCAATGCAAGTGATGAAAGCTCTCGTATTCATTTTAATGTATAATAATAATACACTTTATTAATATAGCACCTTTCAAAACACTGTTACAAAGTGCTTTAAAATACAAAAAGAACACTTTTAAAAGACAAATAACTAAATAAACTAAAAGCCAACAGCTCAACACATAACAATAGAGATGATGAAACAAACTCAAATCACAGAAAGGTGCTTTTATAAGTTCTTTCAAAGATGAGACAGAGAAAAGCAACCCTCATCTCTTCAGCAGGTCAAAGGCTCTATGTATGAATCTGGACTTTGTTACAACAAGGAACAATAGAAGTGAGGATGTCAGGGTTTGAGAAGGGACATAGGGCAACATGAGAGCTCTCAGGGCTTTGTACACAATCAATAATATCTTCAAATCAATTCTAAAAGTAACAGGTAGCAGTGTGAGGAAGCAAGGATCGGTTAAATGTCTTCATGTTTCCTAGACTGAGTCAAACTCCTACAGCAGAGTGTTTGATGAGCTGAAGGAGAGGGATTGTTTTATGATGCAGAGAGCAAATAGTTACAGTTTAAAACAATTACTATAAAACAATAGATTGATCCATTGTTTTCTAATGCATTCACACTGCATGAGAAAACTAACAGTGTTCTCCCCTCAGTGTCTCTCTCTCTCTCTCCCTCCCCTCTCTGTTCTCCTAAGTCTCCTTTTTACTCCATGTCATCACTTCAAGGGAGCGCCACCAAACTCAATACCACTTTTAGTAACTACAACACCAGGCATGCATATAGATGATCAACAATGTATGTCTGTTGCTCTTGATAGTGAGCCGATTTAAGTAGTAATTATATTTATTATTTTCAATATTGTTTCTTTCAAATATTGAAGTAGATTAATATCAGGGGTGTGTCCTTTTCTGTCTCGCTCTAAATTTGACACATTCAAATAGTTTTGAATATATTTAGTCCCAAAGTCTAACGTAACCTAACAGTGTTTCTCTCTTATTTGTGAAATGACTTGGACTGAGTACTCTGGATTTCACTCCCCCCTATAGAATGTACATCATCCCAACATGCAGTAGACAGTTAAGAGTGGAGTCAGTATCAGTCTTAACACAATTATCTGGAGGTTGAGTTATTCATTTTGATTTGTTTTCTTCTGAAGATTCAAGTGAGTCTCGCAGGATCAGATGACTCCAGTGTAGATAGTGAAGAGGAGTATATTCCAAAGCCCACGGAGGAAAACACAGACAGTGATTGCAGCTTGGAATTATCACTAGGAAATGAAAAAATAAGAAAATTGCATCAATTAGTCAGAAGAGATGCAAGTCTAGTCAGAGCAGCTTCAAGTCTTCTAGTCAGGGCAGCTTCAAGTCTTCCAGTCAGAGCAGCTTCAAGTCTTCCAGTCAGAGCAGCGTCAATTCTTCCAGTCAGAGCAGCTTCAAGTCTTCCAGTCAGAGCAGCGTCAAGTCTTCCAGTCAGAGCAGCTTCAAGTCTTCCAGTCAGAGCAGCGTCAAGTCTTCCAGTCAGAGCAGCGTCAAGTCTTCCAGTCAGAGCAGCTTCAAGTCTTCCAGTCAGAGCAGCGTCAAGTCTTCCAGTCAGAGCAGCGTCAAGTCTTCCAGTCAGAGCAGCGTCAAGTCTTCCAGTCAGAGCAGCTTCAAGTCTTCCAGTCAGAGCAGCGTCAAGTCTTCCAGTCAGAGCAGCTTCAAGTCTTCCAGTCAGAGCAGCTTCAAGTCTTCCAGTCAGAGCAGCTTCAAGTCTTCCAGTCAGAGCAGCGTCAAGTCTGGGACTCATCAACGTGATGAAATGAAGTCATGTTAAGGCCCTTTAATCAGACCCCCTCCTCTTCTCTCACTACAGCGTCTTCACATTGAACTGCTTCAGTAACCTCTGTGGAGCATTACAACCACAGCTCAGCTACTTTAACCTGTGTGGGCCTGCTTTCATCTCTCAGCCTCTTCAACACTTCTCTTTGCATTTCTCTAAATTGTGCAGTGGATTAAGACTCAGACCTGGAGGTGAAGCTCCACGTTAACACCCAGAACCACCAACCTCAGCGGCTGCTTTACAGCAGCTGCTCACTGCTCCTAGAACTAGGAAGGGTTCAATGTAGAGACTACAGTTCACAGTGCTGAGGACAATGTGGACAATACAAGTTACATTTAATTATAGAGCGGCCAGGAAGCTCAAACACAAGAACAAAGACATGAAAATATGTAATTAATGTTATTAATCCCTCAACATAATACTGTAGGTTTACTGAAGCTTACGTTTGTATTTACTGCTGTTAGAAACTAATCAAATGTAGTAAATCAAAGTTGTATCTGATGTACTTTAACTGAGCTCTGTGACTTTCCAACAATACATGTTGTTACCAGTGACTCTAACATGATCACTGTGATTGTTTGTGTACTATATGATCAGTATTTAGTACATTGTGTGTAGAATGATGGATTTGGGACACAGACTGTGGTGTTGTTCATCCAGCAGGGGGCGTCCTCTCACTGCACATCAAGTCTCAGAGTCCTGAACAACTCAACACGTTTAGACTAAAGATTCAAACTAATTATGATCTTTAATTACATTAAACAAGGAATTAAACTGAGACTGAGTGTGTGTTGGAGGTGATACACACATGTAGTGTATACATGTGTGTGTATACAAGACATCTTCTTTATTCAAATCACCATTTCTTCATCCTTCTGCTCCCCGTGTCTCTCTACATTTGGGTTCATCTCCTGCTGCCTTTTTGCCCAAACTTGACAGAAGGAACCAAAACCCAGAATATGGAGCCATCAGATGGATGGTTTGAAGAGGAGCTCTATGATCTGAGTTATTCCTGCTTTGTTTCCATGGAGCGTGGAGGAGATCTCCTAGTAGGAGATTAAAGAGGCTGTGTTGAGATTGGTGAGCAGGAAGACATCATCAGTGTTATGGATGGTGGCTTCTTTACCGGACTGCTTCTGTCACGGTCTTGGTTTGGTTTGTTTCACGTTTTATTTTGAGTTTCTCTTGTGTCCCGGGTTCTTCTTTTTCTTCTTTTAACTTGTTTGGCGGTTGTCATCCAGTGAAAGGTGCATTACCGTCACCTACTGTGTTGGATTGTGGACCCGAGTACCCTATCCCCGTGTGCCGGGTTCTTCTTCTTCTCTTGGTTTTAATGGCGGTTGGCAAACAAGTTTTAGGTTCATTACCGTCACCCACTAATCTGGAGTGTGGACTCAGGATAGTAATTCTCTAATATGACAACCAAACAAACAAACATCAAAATAAACATATATATATAATACTCAAATTCTATTCATTAGTCTTGTTGACTCCAAATACTCCAGAAGAAGTCCCCAACATGTCTCACTGAAGCTTGTCTTTAGTACATGAATGATATTCTCCTCTCCCATCTCTCTGAGACCATTTTTTAAACTTCTCTCACTGACTCGTACCTCTGACAGGACAATAAAACATGGTCCACAGTTTCTTCTTCTTCACAACATTCACACTTTCCATGATTATGTTTTCTAATAACATAGAGGGAACTGTTCAGACCAGTATGTCCATTCCTGAGTCTTGTCATTACCCTACTACTTCCTTTTACTTTCTTTGATAGTTTTCCGTACTACTGCTTGCATTCTCTTGTACTCTATTACATTTTTTAAATTGTGGGTGTTTTTTAAAACCTTAAAAGCCTTATTCCTTTTCTTTATTACCTCACTGCACTCATCATTCCACCATGAAACTAACTTCTGCCTCTTTGTAGCGGCTTTCCTTAAACTTGTCTGATTGGCAGCTCCAATTATTGCATCTCTCACATGTTCATGAAACATTTCTACATCCTGTTCTCTATCTATATCTTTAAACCTTGATTCACTCATTTCTCTGAATGTATCCCACTGAGCCTTTCCAAATACCCACCTTTCTCTGTATCCTCTGAACCCACCCTGCTTCCTCTTCCTATTCTACAGAAAATGGGGTAATGATCACTTCCAACAGTAGAATGCTTCCACACCTCCCACACACGAATACCTGCCAATGACCGTGATGCTATGGTCAGGTCTAAACTTGACTCATGACCTGACTTGTAATTCACTCTTGTGAAACTCCAATCATTTAAACATACAAGTCCCAAGGAGTCCATCACCTCCTCTACTATCAATCCATTCCTATCAGTCTTTCCCCCCCCCCAGAGAGTGCTATGTGCATTCAAATCACCACACCAAATGACCCGTCTTCTGTCGAGTCCCTTTATTTCCTCTAATGCTTCTAATTCCAATCGTTGACATGGATTGTAAAAATGCACCACAACCAAATGTTCATCCCCTAACCACACTTCAACAACTACATATTCTAGGTCTTTTCCTTTTTCTATTGCTCCATAATAAATTCCTTGCCTAATAAAGGTAGCACATCCTCCCCCATTCCCCCTTCTCTCTCCCTTCTTATGCACACATATCCCTGAATCACAAAATCTAAGTTTGGCTTAAGCCATGTCTCTTCAACACATATTATATCTGGTTTGTATTCTAACCCATTAAGAAAACCTTTACATTCTTGGCCATTTGCCAACAGACTCCTTGCATTCCACTGTAGAATGAACATGATGACTAATCCTGTGAACATGTTTCTTTGTTTACGTGTCCCGGGTTAACTTCACTTCCTGCCTTTGTGTGTTTTCCCGCCACTGTGATTGTCTGCCCCGCCCCTGATTGAATCCACCTGTGTCTAATCTCTTCCACCTCCTCAGTGTATTTAAACCCTGTGTTCTTGTCTCTGTTCCAGTTTGTCTTAGTCCTCTGTGTCTAATGGTTCAGCAGTTTTCCTAGTGTTCATCTTCCTGTTTTTTTTCACATCTTGGTTTTTCGTTACATATTTTTGGACTCTCCTGCTCTTTAGTTTAGTTTTTAACATTTTCTTTATTAAAATCACCATTTCTTCCTCCTTCTGCTCCCTGTCTCTCTGTGTTTGGGTCCATCTCTGCTGCCTTTTGGCCTTAACTTGACTCACTGGTTCACTCTGTTTTTATTTTAATTTGGTCAGAAGTAAATTTAAATAATCTTAATTTGTAGGAAACATCATTAAAATAGTGCAAAGTGTGTATCTGTATTAAAATCATCTGAGACGTTAACGTCTTCCGATTATTTACCTGCTGATTTTGTGTTGGAAGTCAAAGAGAAATTAAATGATATATGTAGCTGAAGGTTATGTTGCACCTCTACTTTATAATAGTAATACAAGAATAAGTCTGCAGCAAGATGGAAACATCTTCATTTATTTTTCACACACTTGTAGAACCTTTTTCCTCTTTCCGTTTTCTCCTTCACAATAAAAGCCCCAGACACAGACAACCCTTTTCTCTTCATTTGTATCAGTTTTTGTTAATTTAAAGGACAAATTGTTTTCAAACAACACGTTTCTAAGTTTAGTTTTATTTTGAATGAAATAAATGCATCGTTTCCGGTCCTTACTGTGTAACTATGGTAACATGATGACGCTCTAATAATGAACTGCAGTCTGAAGTTCAGCCACTGGAGGTCGCTGCTGCTGTAGAATACATGATATCATATTTAATCAAAGTAAAGAGAAGCAGCAGTGAGCTCACCTGTGTGGGAGGACTACAGGTGAGCCTTTAACCTTTCACATCCTGCATCCACTGTGATGCATTACTGATGCAAACACACTGTTACAAGCTCTGTTTATGTGTCATATATATATATATATATATATATGAATAATAATGAGTATATATGGAGTCTCACCGTCTGAGGAAAGAAGCTGCTCTGAACTCTGCTGGTTCAGCAGCTGATACTTCCGAACTGTGTTTTTCCTAAACTCAACGATCATCTCGTTGGTTTCACTGACGTTGAGCAGCAGCTTGTTCTCTGAGCTCCGCTCTGTAACCTTGTTGATTTCTTCTCCATATGAAGTCTCGTTGTTGTTTTGTGTCATCTGAACACTTTAAACAGAGTTCTCTTCATGTCGGAGTATCAGTCGAGGGTGTGCAGCGTGAACAGCAGGGGGCCCGGCACACGGCCCTGGGGGGCTCCGGTGTTCATCACTAGAGTGGAGGAGGTGCTGGTCTGTTAGTGAGGAGGTCTAAGAACCTGTTACAGAGTGAGGAACTCAAGACCAGAGTGCTCAGTTTACCAGCATCAGCTTCATGTTGAAGGCTGAGCTGAAGTACTAACATTGTGATGAAGGTGTGGTTGTTTTCAGGAGGAGTGACGGCTGAGAGGAGACGGCATTGTTGGGATCTATCAGGAGTGTGTTTGGTTATCAGCAAGTATAAAACTAAATTATTGACATTAATATCATTATTAATATCCATAAGATTATTAACAATTATTAATAATAACGGGGCACCACCCTGAGAACAGGGACCAATAACAAACTATAAACTAAGTCTCATAATTAATATTCACTCACAATGTTTATAGTCAAAGTACTATTACACATTCAGAGTGAACAGTGAAGGTTTGATATCAGCTGTTATCACAATACACATGAACACAGTAATCACAGACAGCTGCTCTTTATGTACAACAGAGTTTATTAAGTTCTGATAATAATGATCAAGTCAACTAAGATCTAAAACTATACAGTTATGAGCTTACTATCTAACATCAACAAACAATGTGTGTGTGTGTGTGTGTGTGTATGTGTGTAGGGGGAGAAGTGAGAAAACTACCCAAAATGGCGGATGTAGTCTAGTACGTGACCACACCACGCAAAACTACAAAATGGCGCAAGACTACAAAATGGCCGCGGGGCCACCACAGAGGCCACGTTTACACACCACGTGTGTCTGAGATGAGTAGCAAAACCTGTATGGGTGTGGGTGTGTGTGTGTGTGTGTGTGTGTGTGTGTGAGTGTGTGTGTGTGTTAGTCATACAAAAAGACAAAGAGAAAAAAGGAACACTCAAAACAAGGCAGATCCTCAGCGCCACAGTAAAATACAGGAAGTGTTTCTCTATCACACAGAAACCCAGCCGTGGTTCTGGTCCTCTAACTGATAGTTACAGTTCACAACCTCACTCACGGTGACTGATCTAACACAACACTATCACAGCAGCATGACTACTCAGTAGTTTCTTCACAGCACTAACAGAACTCGGCGGTCCGTAAACATAAACAATAACACGTTATAACAATACAGTAAACTTAAACAAACGAGGTAATAAACACACTATGACTTAACTCTGCCCAGACACAAGCCTGAGATGACTTCGTAGCGGTCGATGTGGTTCTTCAGGTTTCTTGGTTCAACTCGGGGTCCGGAGCTTCAAGTTGCGCGGCGATAAACCCTCCGTATACGGCAGCGAGGATTCCTCTGAAGTTAAGGGAATCCTCGTCCTTACGACCGGCAAAATGTCGACGTTAACGGAGAGAGAACGGGGCACAGAAGTTATCCGTTCTCTTCTTCAAGATCCAAAAAAAAGGCAGTCTATTGTTCGTCCAGCGAAGTTCAGACTATTCCCGAGGGTTTTCTTTAAAAGCAACAACGTTGTGCGCACCTCCTTTCATGCGAATCGAATCGCGTTGGATGGCACAGACGTGGAGGTGACGCAGAGTTTTATAGTCTCAGGGACAGCAGGGCTGCACCACAGGGAGCCCTTGGGGGCCTTTGGCCCTCGTCCAATGAGACCCCAGTGTTGACTTTGGACCAAGAATCACACGTCGGTGATCTCACGGGGTTTGGTCTGAACTTAACTCAAATCAGGCTGTTAACTACCCTGTAGGCCCATGTGGACCCAACTCTCAACTCCCTTTGTTCCAACCACATGGTGAAGTCCCAACAGCATCCTGTGTGGATCTGTTGGCTCTGGATGTGAACTGGTGAGGGTCCAGACTTGCTGGGATGTGGTTTTCGATAAGCTGGAGAACCAGTTTCTCAAAGCACTTCATCAGAATGTGGCCGGTCCTCTGTTGGTACCGACGGTGATATAATTAAATAAATGATATACCAAATGTAATATGAGGTACTTTTACTGTTTACTTTTTGAATAATCTAATATCAAAGTTCCTGCCAGAGACCAAGATTCAGCATTTTTGTCTAACTTTAAAGTGGAATATAAAAAGTACACAGTAAAAGTACTTCATATTATCATGCTGCACATGAGAAACCTTCAGCAATAGTTTGCACGGCTGCGGTTACATAGGATTCGGGACATATCGGCGAGGTGGTATATCCTGGGGTGTGTCCCCCATTACGTCCAGGTTTTCAGGGGACGCACCCTGGCAGGTCGGGACGGGACCATCAAGAAGTCAGGTTAGAAACACATGGCTGGACTCCTCTCATCACATCAACCTGCTGGAGCTTGTTGCTGTCGAGAAGGTGCTGAACCATTTCACTCCACAACTGAGGGGGAAGCACGTCATGTTGAGGTGGGACAACACCACTGTGGAGGTGAACCTCAACAGACAAGAGGTTGTCAGATCCCCGGCCCTGCACAGGGCAGCAGTGTCTGTTCTGATGTGGGCAGATCATCACCTTTTCTCTCTTATTCACTAATAGAGAAAACACCCAGTGTCCTCCTTTAGGAGTGGACGCACTAGTCCTTTCCGACCAGTCCCACCGGCCTGCTGAATCCCCCCAATGCGCCTCATGATATAACTTCAACAGGGTTCAAAGCAGCACCTGTTCATGTTACTGGTAACTCCAGAGAGTCCAGGCACCGTGTGGTTCCTGCGCCTTGCATCACTAGCGGTGGCAGACCCGTTACCGGACCTGCCCACTGCTCTGTGTCAAGCAGAGCGCTCCATTCTGGGTCAACACCTCATGGTCTGGAGGTTTAAGAGGTGAGACTGAGCGACCTGGGTCTACTGGCCCCTGTTATCTACACGTATCAGAATGCACATGTCTCCTCCCGTTAGAGGGATTACTTGACTCGTCTGTGGACTGATGCAAGATGAAGGGCCTCGCTCCTCCTTCCTGCTCCCTTGAGGATATCTTATCTTTCCTGCAGGTTGTTGTTGACAGTGGTCGTGTTGTTTCCACCTTGGGGGTGTTTGCTGCAGGAATTACAGTTTGTGTTCTACATTCGGTCAAATTTTGCCATATGCAAGCCAGCATGCTTTCCTGACTATTCTGACCCACAATCCTTTGCACGGCAGATATATGAACAAGAGGGTCAAAGTTCAAGGTGCCATGTGATGAGGAAGCAGTATGTCCCAGTTGAATGCAGACTGCATGCATCAGTATGTACTTTGTAAGGAAGCTGCAGTATGTCCTAAAAGTAACAAGAAAAAGTAAATGATTCAGAACGGAGCTTCAGACTGATACGTGGGTAAGTTGTCCCGCCCCAACAGGTTCAACCAGATCCACAAAGTGGAGTGAAGAATACAAACACTCTCAGGTCAGACTCTGTTGTCTTAGTGAATGTATTTATTCAAGATAAACTCTACACAACATTTGCTGCAAAGGTTTCTTGATCCTCTGTTCCCTACTAGTCTACATATACAAGAAGACAAGGTGACAAAGAGGGGCGTGCATGGATCCTCTAAACCAGTGATTCTCAACTGGTGGGTCGCGGACCCGTTTTCAGTTTATATTTTTATATTTTTATATTTTTATTTATATATTTTCATATTTAGAAAGACAAATATACATATTAATTTATTTATTTCGTTATCCCTATACACATTAGCCAAATGTTTATTATAGTAGTCAAATTATTTACTATTTAATGTTTGTTTATCTTTGTTCAGCTTTATTGTCTTTGTTTTTAACCGTATGTGTATTTCTGTGCATGTCCATTGAGTGCAGTTACTTGGCCATTAAAGCTGATGCTGATTTTGATGCTGATTCTGATTCTGACAATGCTGCACCATTTGACAGCCCTCAAATATGCGTTTCTCCAATAAATACTTCATGTGACACATATAGTATTAATGAGAAAGAAATCATTCCTTCAATGTAGGCAAGGAATAAAAAAACTACACTACAGCCAAAACCATATATCATAATTGGCTGTCATTGTGTTTTCACAATACCTCCTGGATGTCGCTCCATGCTATCTAAGAGGGAACTTGTGTCATTATGTAGCAGCCACCCGTGGACCTCTCGTCATTCCATACAATACAAGTGTGGACCTTTTTCTTCCTGTATTATGAATCAACAAAAATAATTCAAATAAATAAATAAAGCTTGAGGACATAAATTCAGTGTAAAATTGTTTGAAATCCAGTGCTTGTAAAAACTGTCCAAGGGTAAGTCCAAGTAAAAACTGTTCAAGGGCAAACTGTTTTTTTCCGCAATTTATTAAAAGTGAAAAGAAAGGATCCAAATGCTGACCATTTTATTTCTAATTTCATCTTGTTTTTTTCCTCTTAGATTTTGAAGTTCTCATTACTTCCTTGCCTTCTGGGTAACGTTTCATTTTAAGTGTTGAGATTGAAAATTGTTACGCCATCCACTACAGCTGTGCCTTTATGTATATGTTTCAAAAACACAACATGTTTGAAGAATGATAAAGAATTATTTAGTTTAGGTTATTTTTTTTTCACAAGTACTATTAATTTGGCTTATTTCTTATCATACAAGGAGTTTTAATGTCACTCCATGCTATCTAAGAGGGAACTTGTGTCATTATTTACCAACCAACGGTGGACCTCTGTCATTCCATACAATACAAGTGTGGACCTTTTTACTGTAATGTAAATCCACGTGTAGACTGAGCACACTAGTATATTAAAACAATTATTTATATCCAGTGCTTGGGCAAACCGGTCAGGTAAGTATTGTGGAAAGGCTGATGACAAATCAGTTTTTAGTGAACTAAAACTGAAAAGAAAGAATCTTATTATATTCTTAATTTAACCCTGGTTGTTTTTGTATTTTCTTCCATTCTTTTAGATTCTAAAATACACGTTGCTCTCCTGCCTTCTGGGTAGCCATTTAAATTGATAGTGCCAAAACTAAAACTTAGATATCCACTAAAGTTAATTATTTTGTTACCATTTTTCCAAAACAAACATGATTCAAGAGACTGGTGTCTTCACTAAGTGGCCTGTTAATAGCCCCCCTACAGTCTGAAAGACAGGCTTGGGGCTGCAGGCCATTCACACAATGGAGGAGTGTTTCAAATGACGTGTGTGAATGAGTCATTAAAATCCCTGCTCCAGCTTGCAGGATCAGGGCTGGGCATGGACTTTAACACTCACTTGGCAAAATTAAAAAAAATATACCAGAGGGTTTTGGACATGATTTTAACTTGATTTAAGGCATGACCATCAGGGGACTTCCAAAATGTCCCCTGTTTGTGACTCCGTACCCTGTTAGTGGCTGTGTAACGACGCCTAAGCCCACTGTTGGATAGGTAGGCAAGTGCACACGCACACACACACACACACACACACACACACACACACACACACACACACACACCACACACCACACACCACACACCACACACACATTCATATTCACACCTCCATGGCCACATATGCACTCTCATGCACGCGCAAAAAAGTTCACCTTTCAGGTACTTAGGCAAATTCTAAAAAAAAACAAAAAACCTCTAATATGCAAATGTTTCACGTGCATGCGCAAACGTGTTCAAGCAACATGCGCGCGCATATATGCATACCTATTACTACTAACCACTGCTCTAAACTATCTGGTCTAAACAACACAATCCAGTCTGTTGTCAAAGTGTTGGGTCAGAAAATCTTTGGTGTCCTCATGAGAAGGTTCCTGACCTGCATATGGTGAACTTGCTCTGACATTAGACTCAGCGACTGATAAATCTATCAAAGTGTCGAAGGCCTGCTGAGGGAGGGAGCTCCCTCGGCACCAGGTCCTAAATCGGAATGACAACAAGGATTGTGGAGGCGCTGAAGATGTTGTGAGAACGTCCTGATTGTGAGGAGACGACCTTAGTGCCAGGGCAGACGCTTAAGTGAAGTAACTGATACACTTCACTGAAGCGGGGCGTGAACGCAATTTATGTGCGTCACCTCGGGTGACGAAGATCTCAACTTGAAACAATCCATGTACCAATCATATGCAGTTGTTTTGCAGTATATATGCAAGTGGCTCAGAGTTAGACCTCTGAGCAATCCTGACATATTGTATGTATGTGATCAGCCTTACTCCTTCTTGTGCGCAAAGAATAAATGTCCTGTGATTAATGATTTTCAACCGGTCTTGAGTGAATTTTTCTATCACAAAGCAACTCTTTACAAGTTGAAATGATTTCTCCACAGAAGCTGAGTTTGATCCTGAAGGGCTCTTGTTTGAGCTGTGAGGAGGTTTGTGTTCACAATGACATTTGATCCTGTGAACGCAGCTCCGACTGAGACTCAGTCCAACTAGTCAGACTGCTTTGATGGTGACGTGAGGACACACCCTCTCTCTGATGAAGGATAAGAAGCTGCGTCACTTCACTTCGTCTGATGGAAGTTGAAGTTGAAGTGAAGCACGAAGCTCCTTTTCTACACAGACCTGCTGAGGACAGAAGAGAGCTGCACACTGATGAAGTTCATGCTAAAAGTTCAGTAAGTGGAGCTGTGATTGGTTGAAATGACGTCATTGATTGTTGTGAACGTGTGATTGTTTAAAGCTGCTTTCAAACACAAACGTCAGCTGGGAAACAAGATGGCCGCCTGTGTGAGCAGGCAGAGAGAAGCTGCTGTTAGTTTGAATGTTGAAGTCCAGATGAAGTGTTGCTTTGAATGATGACACTGTGATGAAGAAGAGGAGTTCAGTCTGATCTGAAGTTGTTGGAGATAAAATTAATAATTCTATGAAGTAGTTAAATTCAATATGTAGTATTTATTTAGTATTCTCTTAAACCTTTTACATGTTTTCTAATAATAACTAAATGTACTTGTACCAGAGTTTTGCTGTAATGTTACAGAGTATTTACAGCTAATATCTGTATTTAATGGTATTTAATTGTAGTAGAATATATTTTATTTTACTGTAATTTAATGAGAACTTCTGCTGTCAGACTTTTTACCATTTTATAAAGATTTATTTTTCAAAGTGTGCACATTAATCAGCAGCTTGTAGTCGACCTTTTCTTAACTCAACTGTCTGAGACACTTTTTCTATTTAACTTTTCTCTTCAGACTTTTCTGAGTGAAAGAGGAGCTGAGCAGCAGAGAGAGAATGTTTCCTCGTGTGCTTTGAGTTTTCACTGTAAAAACAACTGAAGTCACGAGTAACAAAAGGTTTGTTCACTTCAGTCTTTAGTGTGAGCAACAAGAAGCCAAAGGGATTCAGCTGACACTGATAGGAAACAGAGAGAAGCAGCTGATACAGGAGAGATGATGTAAAGGAGGAATGAGTGCTGATGTGCTGATCAATGATTGGACTGATGCTTTCAGCTCTGCTCTCACTGGTTCCTCTACACATGAAGGTACAAAGTGATGTGGATTCAGCAGCAGCTAACAAGGTCACATGACTGATTTTGGATTATTGGACGAGCTGCTTCATGCTCTGACTGGATGTAGTAGACGTGGAAACAGAGGAACATTTCAAACGTTGAAGAGCTTTTCAAAGTCACTCAAATAGAAGTGAAAAGTGACGTCATCTCCAAAGAAAGGCCAATAAAAAGCCACATGAAGAGTCTTCCTCTAGTCTTCAAACAAGCCAACAGACTAAAGAGCATTGTGAACGTCATTTCTTAGAGATGACTCTGCAGCTCAAAGTGACAACAACATGGAAACTGTCCCATGAGTGTCTTTAGTATTGAGGTGAATGAGCTGTGTGTGTTTGTCATGATGAAGAGAAATAATGTTGTTGTGTTTGTGTGAAGGTGTGGACTCTGCTATGAATCAGTGTGAGGACAGAGAGGAGGGAGTCCCTCCCTCTAAAACCAGCCAGACCGAAGCTCAGAGGTGAGATGACCATCTCTAACTGTCCATAACTCAAAGTCTTTCATTCACTGACTCTGTTTCTACACATGTGACCAGGACCCATCAGGGACCAGACCGTCCTGGACCTGAACTTGAACCTGAACCTGAACCTGAACCTGACCCTGACCCTGAACCTGAACCTGAACCTGAACCTGAACCCAAACCCAAACACAGCTGTGTGTCCATGAAGAGTGACTGGTCTATGGGTGAGCCTATTATGTTCAAAGATGGACGCCACTCTGTTGATCAAAGGTGAGGATTTCAAACTGATGATGAAAACAAAGTGATGATGATGGTGATGGTGATGATGATGATGATGATGATGATAGTGATGGTGATGATGATGATGATGATGATGATTATGATGATGATGATGATGATGATGATGATGATGATGATGATGATGATGATGATGATGATGTCAGAAGGACACTCTGTGGGGTTAATGTGTGTTGAATGAAGCACAAAGTCAGCTCCATTGAAGCGTCTGCAGCCGGACTCACAGCACAGTGAAATGAATGAGATGCACAAATGATTAAAGGACAGAAGAGAAGCCAGTGGTTCATCCTCTGGAGACTGTTGAGAGAGAGAGAGAGGATGAGTTCCACCTCATCTGGTCCTTCAACACTGTGTAAGGCTCATCAAGTCTCTCTCTTTACTGAGAGGTCAAACAAAGGCTTTCTTCACATTTACTGCCTGCTCGCTATGATAAAGTCTGTAGTCAGCTGCGTCATTGAGTGATCTGTCACAAGGTCTGGAAGAACACATCACATCCAGAAGTTTACATTACATTCCCCACTTTGAGCATTTGATGCTCACAAATCAATCCTGAAACCAGGAATGAGATTAGTGCTGGGTGGTACGACCAAACATTAGTATCACGGTGTTTTTAAGATTCTGGCGGTTTCACGGTATATCACGGTATTTATTTTTTTCCTTGACTGTGTTTTTATATAGGTTTATAGTGGCTTACTCTACTGTCAGGAGTACATAGAATATACAAACATTTTAATGTCATCATGTATAAAGGCTTTGATTACAAAATGTTATATATGAAGGAATCAGAATGCATGAAACAGTTTTTATTGTGCAAACTGCAACGTAGTAAAAACAGAACTTAAAGATGAATAGATATGCCAACAACTTGAACATGGCTTCCTTTTCAAAACAAAATGTTAAACAATCCACATTTAAACTCACAGTAATAATATCCTTTGATGCCAGCATCTTGGTACATATGCAGGAAGCATTATGAACATGCTGAAAGCTCTCAGATGGGGCACTGGTGGCAGGAATACACAGATACTTCCTGGCTAGCTTTGCTACACGAGGGACATTTGCTTGGTGGCATTTCCACCACTCCAATGGGTCCGTGTCACTGTCGACCTCCACGGCCTGCAGGTAGCTTCTCAGCTCCACTTTAATAGTCTCCTCGTCTGACAGAGTTGCTCTGCTCTCAGCTCTGCTGCTGCTGCTGCTACAGCCCTTGGGAGAGCTGATGAAGTGCCAGTGTTGTCTGCCTGTTGCTCTGTCAGCAGTGACTTGATCTCTTCTACTGCTCTAGCTTTGATTTCATCAACCTTTTCATTCTTGATGTAGGTAGTTTTGAATCAGGGATCAAAAAGAGAAGCCATGTCTAGCAGTCTAGTTGCAGAGATCTGGAGACTAGTTGCAGAGATCTGGAGTCTAGTTGCAGAGATCTGGAGTCTAGTTGCAGAGATCTGGAGTCTAGTTGCAGAGATCTGGAGTCTAGTTGCAGTGATCTGGAGACTAGTTGCAGAGATCTGGAGTCTAGTTGCAGAGATCTGGAGTCTAGTTGCAGAGATCTGGAGACTAGTTGCAGAGATCTGGAGACTAGTTGCAGAGATCTGGAGACTAGTTGCAGAGATCTGGACACTAGTTGCAGAGATCTGTTTCTCTGCTCCTTCACTTGAACATTGACTCATAATAATCCCATAAATCCATAAAACAGTTTCAGTCGTTAGATTAAATTCTGAGACTGAACTTCAGTTCAGACTTCGATACTTCACTGATTTTAGAATCAAGAACTAATAATTATGAGTTATTATAAGTCATAGTTTCTGATGTTGCTGTATTGATACATTGAGGTTTATCATTTAGATTTCTATGTTATCTGCAGTCAGAGTTTTTCTTCACATTGAATCCAACAGAAACAAATGGGAGCATCTGTGAGTGTGAAGAGGATCAGCTGAGGGTTTCATGTCACAATAATATGAGCTGTGTGAAGAGCTTATTTATTGCTATTCTATATTTACTGTAAATTACATCATGTGTCTGTTTTACTGTCTGAAGCAGCAGACTGAACATTTTAAATAAAGTTGTTGATTCAAATGCTGACTGGAGCTCTTTAGACAAACTGTGATATGATCTCAGGTCCAACAGGACACATGTCATGCTGTATCCATGTCAACGAGTGAAGTCCTCGTGTTCACCCTGTGGACCCAGCAGTGTGACAGTGTTATTAACAGAGAGCACTTGAACACATCACAGAGTGACAGGAGGAGGGCTCAGTGTTCAGGTCCAGAGGGTGGAGCTTTATGTTTCTACCTCAGCTGCTGAGCTCCCCCTGGTGGTCAGTGAGGTTTACACTCAGTCAACAGACTTCATGTTCAGCTGGATTCATTCACTCATTACTTTGTTCACCTTGTTTTACAGATGAACAGCTTCAATAATTCACTCACACTTCAGACATTGTTCAAGCAAACATTCATTCATTCATCTCTTCCAATGATCTGAGTTCATCTTTCTACAATCAGCTGTTTCTCTTCTTTGAATCACTGTAAACTGAATATTTTTGGGTTTTGAACTGTTTCAAGACGACATCTTGAGCTCTGAGGAATCATCATGGATCATTGTTGTTCTTGTTATACTTGTACATTAAAGTGTTAATCTACAATCATATAATAGTTTGTTGTAGATGTGCATCTCTGTGTCTGGCATTAGCTTCTTGGTGCAGTGTGAACCTTGTTGATTAAACGTCATCAGTTCAAATCCCAGCTGTGCTAGAAGATGCTACGTGTCACATAATTACAGCTTCTTTATTCATAATCTTCATATTCACACACTCACACACATTCTCATGAGGAAATATATTTCTAATAAAACGTTGCTGTATTGAACCTTTTCTTCTTGAGAGCTGCTAGTTCTTCCAACAGCTGCTGAGACTGAAGACTAAAAACTGAATTACCTTCCCTGCTCGTCTTCCTCTGTGTGCCAGGATCCATCAGAGACCAGAGTCCCCTGGACCTGAACCTGAACCCAGCTGTGTGTCCCCTGAGACTAACCAGTCACACCAACATGGCATTGATTTTAAAGGAGGAGAAGTCTCTTCTGCAGAGTAAGTATACATTACATTTAACATGTACCTGACAGCTTCCCAGTAGAACTGGTCTTCTACTGCTGATATTAAAGTACTCTGTAAAGAAAAGTGGACAGGTGATGATACTGCTGTTTGTCCTGCTTTCTGAAAAGTAACGAGAAGTAGTAAAACCAGAACTACATGAGTGATCGGTCACTTCCTGGATGAAACAGGAAGTGGTTTATTACCTAATATGTGTCCAGACTACAACCAGGACAGTGTGTTTGAGTTCAGACAACCAATGAGGGACAGAGTTCATTACAGTCCACAGTGATTTACAATCAGAGCAGTCAGACTGAACCAGAACTTCAGGTACATGTCATGAGAACATGAAAGTACATCCTTCTCAAATAAACAAGTGAAAGTGTGTTAGAGAGCTACGTTTTAATATGTTAAAGACATGAGATGTACGTCAGGTGTGTGGAGGTGTCGTGTGACAGATGGCTCTCGGATGGTGGTGGAAGATGTTCAGTGACTCTGCTGTCCTGACTTCAGTACTTAATTCCACCACTGTGGGACCAGAACAGAACAGAGTGATGATGGAGATGAGAGACCACAGGGTCCTCTGAGGGACAGGGCGGCCAAACGTCCAGAGGTAGAGGAGGAGTGTAGGGTTTGACCATGGCTCCTAAGTAGGAAGGACCAGTTGCCTTCACTTCCCTGTAGACCAGCACCAGAGTCTGGAGCTGATGTGAGCTGAGGCTTGGAGCCAACTTTCTGGGCCCGACCCGGACCCATTTTGGTCCAAGTGGGCCAAGCAGAACCGAGCCGGTTCCGAAGAATGCCATTTTCAGTAACAAATATAATATTTCCACAACCATGCAGCATACCGTTTGAACGAAGAATTTCTCAGAAGCATGTGTAACAGAAGCATGTGTAACAGAAGCATGTGTAACAGAAGCATGTGTAACACTTTACACACTCAAAACACAATAAAACACGATCTAAGACAACGTTGCTAGCCTCCTGCTAAATTTCGTCACTTTTTCGCGTTCATTTGCCCGACATACGCGGCCGGAATAGTCCCTCAAAAGACGATCCTTCACCGTCCACGCTAAAGCTACCTACTTAGCAACATTAGCATTCGACCACGTTTCGAATGTACATTTCAGATTTACTCTCCGCCAAACACTTCAAACGTTACCCGGGGAAGAGCACCCCCGAGCAGCCATCACACTGCAGAAGAATTCTGGTTCTGGACTCACCATTTCATATCACGTTTCATATTAGGTACACTCAGGCGTTCACGCATCGGTCCTCCGGCTTGGTTGGCATTTTGCGGAAAACTAAAGACTTCCTGGAAATTTTGTTGACACCACTCCATTGGCCAGATCCAGACACGTATATAGACATGTCATACGAAGAAATCGACCAACCAGAGGCTGTACAAAAGCCACTCAAGCCGTAGGTCGCCGGCACAGAGAGGCTTTGGAGAGGGTTCTAGCTCTCCAAAATGATTCCAAACTGCTGTATGTGATAGATTGTGCATGTACAAGGATAAAGGAAGTGAAATATATAGTTATTTAGCTTATAAAAGTACAATGGAACAGCTGGAGAGGCTGTTTCTCACATGACGACCTCTCGTGACCTCTCATAACGTTTATGTCTCTAACTCTGGCCTACTTAAATCTATTCACTCCAATTATTTTGCATATACAGACTACTGCTGTCGTTTTCTATGATTGTGGGTGGTTTATATAGTATATAGTAGTAATATAGTATTAATAATAATAGTAATAATAGTGCTTTTTCACCATACGAATTTGACATTTTTCAAAGTGGAACTGTGTTCCATCTTCATCAGCTATTAGCCAGTAACATATACACAATATGTACACAATTCATATGAGCAAACCCTTCTCAGTGTTATAAATCCATTGAAATTTTTCAAATAGACCTTGTAGTTAGAGAGTAAGGCCCCTTTGAGTATGGGTATAGTATTTTCGAGAATAAGCCAAAAAAAAGTCCTAGGGAGGATAGGGTCCAGAAGGTTTTAAAGAAGCCATGTAGGAGAACATGGATGTTAGTTTATCAGACAGGAGTGGACCAAACCAAATACATGATGATGTGACAGGTCAACAGTCTTAAGTCTTCAGACATCTGACTAACAACACACTGGTTCAAAAAAAGCTGCACACTGATGAAGTTCATGCTAAAAGTTCAGTAAGTGGAGCTGTGATTGGTTGAAATTACGTCATTGATTGTTGTGAACGTGTGATTGTTTAAAGCTGCTTTCAAAACACAAACGTCAGCTGGGAAACAAGATGGCCGCCTGTGTGAGCAGGCAGAGAGAAGCTGCTGTTAGTTTGAATGTTGAAGTCCAGATGAAGTGTTGCTTTGAATGATAACACTGTGATGAAGAAGAGGAGTTCAGTCTGATCTGGGGTCTGTCAGGACTGTTACTGATGTGGAGCACTAGGACCCAGCAGGGACCAAAGAGCTCACCTGGGCCTTTGTTCCTGCACTGAAACACACCTGAGAGACTCTCTGTTTGCTCTCACCTGCTGCTTTCAATCCTTTAAGTCCACAAAGCTTCATGTTCACTTCTTCATCTGCTTTTCAACACATTTACTACATTTTTTGATAGTGTTTAAATGTTTTCTTTTCTAACTTCTAACTTGTAAAACACTGTAAACTTATATGATGAGCATTTAAAATGACGTCTTTTGACACGTTGTTAACGTGGTTTAAAAGAAGGTAAAGTGATGTTTTTTTAATCTCCAGAAACTTTAACAGACAGTTAAAGTCGTCGGAGATCAAATTAATAATTCTTAATAATAATAATAAAGTTAAAAAAAGTCACTCATTGTTAAACACATACAGACATTTGTTCCAATGTTTCCAGAAACAAGAAGAATACCGTGTGTCACTTTGTATTGGATCAGTTGAGTCATTTAATCGACATTTAAATTTGTAAATGAAATTCCTCAACACAGCATGGAAGGTGGGAACATTACGACTCACAAACATATGACTAGCACTTGTCCACCTTGGAAGCTTGAGCAAGATTCTAAAAGCATCATTAAATGCCACCTGAATCTTCTTCATTTTGGCTTTACTATAGCTGCACCACAGGTGGGCTGTATACAGTGGAGTACAGTAGGCTCTGAAGAGAGCTGTTTTAACATCTTCTGTACACATGTGAAATTTCCGTGCCAGCATATTAGCTTGTGCATACAATTTACAATTTACAATTTACAACACTGCCGCTGCACATCGTCATCATCACATGGATAAGGAACCAGGACCACTAAGTCATCAGCGTACATCAGATGGTTGATAAGACTTTCCCCCACCATACAGCCTGTCTTACACTCTTTTAACTTTTTAGTGTCGACCGCAGCTGTTCACATGAAAAGTTACATTAATTAATTAAGGGAATAATAAATAAAGAGAGCAGAGAGACAAGTTCAAACTCCGCCTACTTTCTCACCTCCACACAGCTGACCAATCACTGAGTGAGGTGGGTGTGATGATTCATGTTTGAACTGTTTTTTATTCAGAGAATCTTAACTGGTTTAGTGTCATTATTCCATATTGGGAGCTGCCCAGCACAACCAGTCTGACACTGAGATGCTCAACTGGAGCAGCTGGAGGTTCTGGGTGCCTTGCTCCAGGGAACTTCAGCAGTGTACAGTGAGGGAGGGAAAGCTCCATGGAGGGCTTGGTGAGAGCTGTTGGGACTAAACCAAACTGACTGGTGAAGAAAACAGTGAGCTGAAAGACTGAGCTGTTGATTCTCAGTGGGATCAGCAGGACTAGTAAACCTTTACCACTACAGGGACTCATCTGATCCACATCCACATATCACTTCATGGACCTTTACCTTGTGTTGGTCTCTGTGTGGACAGACACAATGTGAGCTGATTCTTCATGATTCCTCCACAGAGAGGACCAGGAGAGCTCAGAGGTTCCCAGAGGTCAGTCTGCCCAGCTGGACTCCATATTTATGGTCTGTACATGTACAACTACTTTGACATCTATTCTGTTCACAATCATCTCCATGCTGCACTTTGTAGACCAGTGGATTGTCAGTCTGTCCAACATGGATCTGATGTTTGGTTCCATGGTTTTAGTTTGTGCCATTCATAGAATATTCTGTTCCAGCTGCTGGAGGAGAACATCGTCACTTTTGTGAAGAACGAGCTGAAGAAGATCCAGAAGGGACTGAGTTCAGACTACCCAGAATGCTTAGAAAGTCAGATGGAGGATGAGGAGGTGTTGGACGGTGAGGATGAAGAGCAGAGGAGGAGCAGCAGAGAGGCATTTGTGAAGATCACCCTGCACTTCCTGAGGAGAATGAAGCAGGAGGAGCTGGCTGACTGTCTGCAGAGCAGTAAGAGGATTTTGCTAAAGATTTAACATGCTGGATAAATGGGACGTTGACTAAAGTCTCAAGAGATGGACCAAAATATATTCATAGACTCATTCTTTGAGGAAATTACATGTTGAAATCTATTATTTTACTCATTGATCTTCTTTGTTGTGTGTTCATTCAGGACTTCTTGCTGCAGTTTGTCAGCGTGAACTCAAATCTAATCTGAAGAAGAAGTTCCAGAGTGTGTTTGAGGGGATCGCTAAAGCAGGAAACCCAACCCTTCTGAATCAGATCTACACAGAGCTCTACATCACAGAGGGAGGGACTGCAGAGGTCAATGATGAACATGAGGTCAGACAGATTGAAACAGCATCCAGTAAACCAGACAGACCAGAAACAACCATCAGACAAGAAGACATCTTTAAAGCCTCACCTGGAAGAGAGGAACCAATCAGAACAGTGATGACAAAGGGAGTGGCTGGCATTGGGAAAACAGTCTTAACACAGAAGTTCACTCTGGACTGGGCTGAAGACAAAGACCACCAGGACATACAGTTCACATTTCCATTCACTTTCAGAGAGCTGAATGTGCTGAAAGAGAAACAGTACAGCTTGGTGGAACTTGTTCATCACTTCTTCAGTGAAACCAAAGAAGCAGGAATCTGCAGGTTTGAAGAGTTCCTTGTTCTGTTCATCTTTGACGGTCTGGATGAGTGTCGACTTCCTCTGGACTTCCACAACAATGAGATCCTGACTGATGTTACAGAGTCCACCTCAGTGGATGTGCTGCTGACAAACCTCATCGGGGGGAAACTGCTTCCCTCTGCTCGCCTCTGGATAACCACACGACCTGCAGCAGCCAATCAGATCCCTCCTGAGTGTGTTGACATGGTGACAGAGGTCAGAGGGTTTACTGACCCACAGAAGGAGGAGTACTTCAGGAAGAGATTCAGAGATGAGCAGCAGGCCAGAAGGATCATCTCCCACATCAAGACCTCACGAAGCCTCCACATCATGTGCCACATCCCAGTCTTCTGCTGGATCACTGCTACAGTTCTGGAGGATGTGTTGAAGACCAGAGAGGGAGGAGAGTTGCCCAAGACCCTGACTGAGATGTACATCCACTTCCTGGTGGTTCAGTCCAAACTGAAGAAGGTCAAGTATGATGGAGGAGCTGAGACAGATCCACACTGGAGTCCAGAGAGCAGGAAGATGACTGAGTCTCTGCGAAAACTGGCTTTTGATCAGCTGCAGAAAGGCAACCTGATATTCTATGAATCCGACCTGACAGAGTGTGGCATCGATATCAGAGCAGCCTCAGTGTACTCAGGAGTGTTCACACAGATCTTTAGAGAGGAGAGAGGACTGTACCAGGACAAGGTGTTCTGCTTCGTCCATCTGAGTGTTCAGGAGTTTCTGGCTGCTCTTCATGTCCATCTGACCTTCATCAACTCTAGAGTCAATCTGCTGTCAGAAGAACAAACAACCACCCGGTGGTCTGAAGTCTTTAGTCTCTACCAGAGTGCTGTGGACAAGGCCTTACAGAGTCCAAATGGACACCTGGACTTGTTCCTCCGCTTCCTCCTGGGTCTTTCACTGCAGACCAATCAGACTCTCCTACGAGGTCTGCTGACACATACAGGAAGTAGTTCACAGACCAATCAGAGAACAGTCCAGTACATCAAGAAGATGATCAGTGAGAATGTGTCTCCAGAGAAAAGCATCAATCTGTTCCACTGTCTGAATGAACTGAATGATGGTTCTCTAGTGGAGGAGATCCAACAGTGCCTGAGTTCAGGACGTCTCTCCACAGATGAACTGTCTCCTGCTCAGTGGTCAGCTCTGGTCTTCATCTTACTGTCATCAGAAAAAGATCTGGACGTGTTTGAGCTGAAGAAATACTCTGCTTCAGAGGAGGCTCTTCTGAGGCTGCTTCCAGTGGTCAAAGCCTCCAACAAAGCTCTGTAAGTACAGAGAGAGTTAAATTCATATATCATAACTTAAATACTTTATCTTTACTACATATTGCTTATTTTTTCTTCATCATTGTCTCTTCAGACTGAGTGACTGTAACCTCTCAAAGAGAAGCTGGAAAGCTCTGTCCTCAGTTCTCAGCTCCCAGTCCTCTAGTCTGAGAGAGCTGGGCCTGAGTAACAATGACCTGAAGGATCCAGGAGTGAAGCGGCTGTCTGCTGGACTAAAGAGTCCAAACTGTGAACTGAAAACTCTCAGGTCAGATGAAGTTATTTTGTCTTCAATGATTTAAATGTGTCTCTAAACTATCAGCTCCATGCAGTGTAAACAGCCTCTCTTTCTGAGTCTTTGAATTTGTTCATCAGGATTTCAGATTTCATGAACCCCTTTTTCACCAGGAAATTAACCAGAACTATGGAACCAGAGGAACTAATCTCAGAGACTAAACTAGGGTCCAAAAGTCATTATTGTGAATTTGTTTTTCCATCGCATCATAAGAACTTTACAATAAATCACCTCTGGCCAAATCAATCACACAACTTTAACACTGTTTCACCTTTACACCGTTGTTGTTTGTTAAATCTTTGCACTATTGTTTAGTTAGTTAATTTCATATTATCCTATTTTATTGTATATATTGTGTTATTTTTATTGCTTTGCTTTACCTGTACCTATAAATGCTGCTGTAGCAAAAAAAGAAATTCCCCTGGCGGGATTAAAGAAGTACCTATCTAATCTAATCTAATCTAATCTAATCTAAACTTTGTAGAACAGACAAATTTGATCCACAGTGGATTAAAAACAATGACAGAGTTTGAAACACTTTTCATTCACAATAAAACATCTCAGGGTCACCCTGTTGTTCCTCTTATTTATGCTTTGTGATGTTATGTTTGATATAATTAATGAATGAAAAGGAGAAAAGCAGAGGTGGAAAAGAGACTGAAAACTCTTGATGTCTGTCTTTACAGTGGCGATTACCTCACTCGTTCCCTCTGCTTGTTTTCAATCTCTCTTTTAAACGAGTCAGGAAGAAGACAGAAAAGCCTAACTTTGTATTTAACACTAATGAACAACATTACATATCCACCTCTCATCCTGATATTGATACTACAGTACTTCCTGTTTACAG
The DNA here is from genome assembly GCA_032191485.1 of Leptoclinus maculatus. Taxonomy (NCBI): domain Eukaryota; kingdom Metazoa; phylum Chordata; class Actinopteri; order Perciformes; family Stichaeidae; genus Leptoclinus; species Leptoclinus maculatus. The sequence continues at coordinate 46,505 of JAVDOI010000060.1, read as the reverse complement.
TAGAGAACACTGAACTGAATCTTTATCATGTTTAGAGTAGAACAGCAAGAATTGTATCCACTTTCACTGAACAAATTATGTTTGTTCTTTCTGATTGTACTTTAGTCCAGACTCATTATCAAAGAGGATTTTATTTTAACAAAAATATTATTTTTCTTCTTGTTGATTGTTGTCTCTTCAGACTGAGTGTCTGTAACCTCTCAGAGAGAAGCTGTAAAGCTCTGTCCTCAGTTCTCAGCTCCCAGTCCTCTAGTCTGAGAGAGCTGGACCTGAGTAACAATGACCTGAAGGATCCAGGAGTGAAGCGGCTGTCTGCTGGACTAAAGAGTCCAAACTGTGAACTGGAAACTCTCAGGTCAGATGCAGTTATTTTGTCTTCAATGATTTAAATGTGTCTCTAAACTATCAGCTCCATGCAGTGTAAACAGCCTCTCTTTCTGAGTCTTTGAATTTGTTCATCAGGATTTCAGATTTCATGAACCCTTTTTTCACCAGGAAATTAACCAGAACTATGGAACCAGAGGAACTAATCTCAGAGACTAAACTAGGGTCCAAAAGTCATTTTTGAATTTCCATTTGTGTTTCCATCACATCGTAAGAACCTTGCATAACAGACAAATTTGATCCAGAGTGGATTAAAAAACAATGACAGAGTTTGAAACAGTTTTCATTCACAATAAAACATCTCAGGGTCATCCTGTTGTTCCTCTTATTTATGCTTTGTGATGTTATGTTTGATATAATTAATGAATGAAAAGGAGAAAAACAGAGGTGGAAAAGAGACTGAAAACTCTTGATGTCTGTCTTTACAGTGGCGATTACCTCACTTGTTCCCTCGGCTTGTTTTCAATCTCTCTTTTAAACGAGTCAGGAAGAAGACAGAAAAGCCTAACTTTGTATTTAACACTAATGAACAACATTACATATCCACCCGTCATCCTGATATTGATACTACAGTACTTCCTGTTTACAGTAGAGAACACTGAACTGAATCTTTATCGTGTTTAGAGTATAACAGCAAGAATTGTATCCACTTTCTCTGAACAAATTATCTTTGTTCTTTCTGATTGTACTTTAGTCCAGAATCATTATCAAAGAGGATTTTATTTTAACACAAATATTTTTTTTCTTCTTGTTGATTGTTGTCTCTTCAGTCTGAGTGTCTGTAACCTCTCAGAGAGAAGCTGTGAAGCTCTGTCCTCAGTTCTCAGCTCCCAGTCCTCTAGTCTGAGAGAGCTGGACCTGAGTAACAATGACCTGAAGGATTCAGGAGTGAAGCCGCTGTCTACTGGACTAAAGAGTCCAAACTGTGAACTGAAAACTCTCAGGTCAGATGAAGTTATTTTGTCTTCAATGATTTAAATGTGTCTCTAAACTATCAGCTCCATGCAGTGGAAACAGCCTCTCTTTCTGAGTCTTTGAATTTGTTCATCAGGATTTCAGATTTCATGAATCCCTTTTTCACCAGGAAATTAACCAGAACTATGGAACCAGAGGAACTAATCTCAGAGACTAAACTAGGGTCCAAAAGTCATTTTTGAATTTCCGTTTGTGTTTCCATCACATCGTAAGAACCTTGCATAACAGACAAATTTGATCCACAGTGGATTAAAAACAATGACAGAGTTTGAAACAGTTTTCATTCACAATAAAACATCACAGGGTCATCCTGTTGTTCCTCTTATTGATGCTTTGTGATGTTATGTTTGATATAATTAATGAATGAAAAGGAGAAAAGCAGAGGTGGAAAAGAGACTGAAAACTTGAATGTCTGTCTCTACAGTGACAATCTGCTGACAGTTTGATGATTGTTTATTTCTGCTTTAGAACGTAACCGACATGAAATCAGAATATAAAGTTGAATCTCTTTTTCACTCACTTCTGTCTCTCTCTCGATCTCTCGAGTCAGGAAGATAACAGAAAAGTTTAACTTTGTATCTAACATTAATAAACAACATTAAAAATGCACTCCTCATCCTGATATTGATACTACAGTACTTCCTGTTTACAGTAGAGAACACTGAACTGCATTTTTTATCTTGTTTAGAGTAGAAAAGCAAGAAGTGTATCCACTTTCACTGAACAAATCATTTTTCTTCTTTCTGATTGTACTTTAGTCCAGACTCATAATAAAAGAGGATTTCATTTGAACACAAATATTATTTTTCTTCTTGTTGATTGTTGTCTCTTCAGACTGAGTGTCTGTAACCTCTCAGAGAAAAGCTGTAAAGCTCTGTCCTCAGTTCTCAGCTCCCAGTCCTCTAGTCTGAGAGAGCTGGACCTGAGTAACAATGACCTGAAGGATCCAGGAGTGAAGCAGCTGTCTGCTGGACTAAAGAGTCCACACTGTGAACTGAAAACTCTCAGGTCAGATGAAGTTATTTTGTCTTCAATGATTTAAATGTGTCTCTAAACTATCAGCTCCATGCAGTGTAAACAGCCTCTCTTTCTGAGTCTTTGAATTTGTTCATCAGGATTTCAGATTTCATGAATCCCTTTTTCACCAGGAAATTAACCAGAACTATGGAACCAGAGGAACTAATCTCAGAGACTAAGCTAGGGTCCAAAAGTCATTTTTGAATTTCCGTTTGTGTTTCCATCACATCGTAAGAACCTTACATAACAGACAAATTTGATCTACAGTGGATTAAAAAACAATGACAGAGTTTGAAACAGTTTTCATTCACAATAAAACATCTCAGGGTCATCCTGTTGTCCCTCTTATTCATGCTTTGTGATGTTATGTTTGATATAATTAATGAATGAAAAGGAGAAAAGCAGAGGTGGAAAAGAGACTGAAAACTCTTGATGTCTGTCTTTACAGTGGCGATTACCTCACTCGTTCCCTCTGCTTGTTTTCAATCTCTCTTTTAAACGAGTCAGGAAGAAGACAGAAAAGCCTAACTTTGTATTTAACACTAATGAACAACATTAAATATCCACCTCTCATCCTGATATTGATACTACAGTACTTCCTGTTTACAGTAGAGAACACTGAACTGAATCTTTATCGTGTTTAGAGTATAACAGTAGGAATTTTATCCACTTTCACTGAACAAATTATCTTTGTTCTTTCTGATTGTACTTTAGTCCAGACTCATAATCAAAGAGGATTTTATTTGAACACAAATGTTATTTTTCTTCTTGTTGATTGTTGTCTCTTCAGACTGAGTGGCTGTAACCTCTCAGAGAGAAGCTGTGAAGCTCTGTCCTCAGTTCTCAGCTCCCAGTCCTCTAGTCTGAGAGAGCTGGACCTGAGTAACAATGACCTGAAGGATCCAGGAGTGAAGCCGCTGTCTGCTGGACTAAAGAGTCCACACTGTGAACTGGAAACTCTCAGGTCAGATGCAGTTATTTTGTCTTCAATGATTTAAATGTGTCTCTAAACTATCAGCTCCATGCAGTGTAAACAGCCTCTCTTTCTGAGTCTTTGAATTTGTTCATCAGGATTTCAGATTTCATGAACCCCTTTTTCACCAGGAAATTAACCAGAACTATGGAACCAGAAGAACTAATCTCAGAGACTAAGCTAGGGTCCAAAAGTCATTTTTGAATTTCCGTTTGTGTTTCCATCACATCGTAAGAACCTTGCATAACAGACAAATTTGATCCACAGTGGATTAAAAAACAATGACAGAGTTTGAAACAGTTTTCATTCACAATAAAACATCACAGGGTCATCCTGTTGTTCCTCTTATTGATGCTTTGTGATGTTATGTTTGATATAATTAATGAATGAAAAGGAGAAAAGCAGAGGTGGAAAAGAGACTGAAAACTTGAATGTCTGTCTCTACAGTGACGATCTGCTGAGAGTTTGATGATTGTTTATTTCTGCTTTAGAACGTAACCGACATGAAATCTGAATATAAAGTTACATTTTTCTTTTTCACTCACTTTGTCGTCTCTCTCTCTCGTTCTCTCTCGTCCTCTCTGCTTGTTTAGAATCTATTTTTTTTTTATAGCTCGTTTCTAGTCTTCCGACCACTCAAAGGTCTTTACACTACATGTCATTCACACATTTATACACTGATGGCACACCCTTCAGGATCAATTTGAGGTTTAGTGTCTTGGATGAGGACACTTTGACATGCAGACTGGTGGAGCTGGGAATATATCCGCAGATCGTCTGATTGGAAGACAATCCACTCTACTTCTGAGCCACAATAAACAACATTAAATATCCACCTCTCATCCTGATATTGATACTACAGTACTTCCTGTAAACAGTAGAGAACACTGAACTGAATTTTTATCGTGTTTAGAGTACAACAGTAGGAATTGTATCCACTTTCACTTAACAAATTATCTTTTTTCTTTCTGATTGTACTTTAGTCCAGACTCATAAAGGATTTTATTTTAACAAAAATATTATTTTTCTTCTTGTTGATTGTTGTCTCTTCAGACTGAGTGGCTGTAACCTCTCAGAGAGAAGCTGTGAAGCTCTGTCCTCAGTTCTCAGCTCCCAGTCCTCTAGTCTGAGAGAGCTGGACCTGAGTAACAATGACCTGAAGGATTCAGGAGTGAAGCCGCTGTCTGCTGGACTAAAGAGTCCAAACTGTGAACTGGAAACTCTCAGGTCAGATGCAGTTATTTTGTCTTCAATGATTTAAATGTGTCTCTAGACTATCAGCTCCATGCAGTGTAAACAGCCTCTCTTTCTGAGTCTTTGAATTTGTTCATCAGGATTTCAGATTTCATGAACCCCTTTTTCACCAGGAAATTAACCAGAACTATGGAACCAGAGGAACTAATCTCAGAGACTAAGCTAGGGTCCAAAAGTCATTTTTGAATTTCTGTTTGTGTTTCCATCACATCGTAAGAACCTTGCATAACAGACAAATTTGATCCACAGTGGATTAAAAAACAATGACAGAGTTTGAAACAGTTTTCATTCACAATAAAACATCACAGGGTCATCCTGTTGTTCCTCTTATTGATGCTTTGTGATGTTATGTTTGATATAATTAATGAATGAAAAGGAGAAAAGCAGAGGTGGAAAAGAGAATGAAAACTTGAATGTCTGTCTCTACAGTGACGATCTGCTGAGAGTTTGATGATTGTTTATTTCTGCTTTAGAACGTAACCGACATGAAATCTGAATATAAAGTTACATTTTTCTTTTTCACTCACTTTGTCGTCTCTCTCTCTCGTCCTCTCTGCTTGTTTAGAATCTTTTTTTTTTTTTATAGCTTGTTTCTAGTCTTCCGACCACTCAAAGGTCTTTACACTAAATGTCATTCACACATTTATACACTGATGGCACACCCTTCAGCATCAATTTGGGGTTTAGTGTCTTGGATGAGGACACTTTGACATGCAGACTGGTGGAGCTGGAAATATATCCGCAGATCGTCTGATTGGAAGACAATCCACTCTACTTCTGAGCCACAATAAACAACATTAAATATCCACCTCTCATCCTGATATTGATACTACAGTACTTCCTGTAAACAGTAGAGAACACTGAACTGAATTTTTATCGTGTTTAGAGTACAACAGTAGGAATTGTATCCACTTTCACTTAACAAATTATCTTTTTTCTTTCTGATTGTACTTTAGTACAGACTCATAAAGGATTTTATTTTAACAAAAATATTATTTTTCTTCTTGTTGATTGTTGTCTCTTCAGACTGAGTGTCTGTAACCTCTCAGAGAGAAGCTGTGAAGCTCTGTCCTCAGTTCTCAGCTCCCAGTCCTCTAGTCTGAGAGAGCTGGACCTGAGTAACAATGACCTGAAGGATTCAGGAGTGAAGCGGCTGTCTGCTGGACTAAAGAGTCCACACTGTGAACTGGAAACTCTCAGGTCAGGATTCATCAATATGTTCCACTAATGACCACCTTAATTCTGATTTACATTAATGGATAAACTCTTAACCTGCATAAGATTGTGTCTGTGCTTGCATGGTTTTAAACCGATTCCATTTATTTTGTTTCCATTGTTTAAAGACATATCAATTAAACATGTTTTATAGTCTTTTTCTTCTCACTCTGCTGTTATAATTTGAAATATCAGAGGATTCAGAGAGTTATGAGTAATGTCAGATTGTTGATGGACATTATTGTGCGTTTGGTTGTGACTAGAAAACAATCAGTAACAATGTTAATGTAACCTACAGTAGCCGACAGTATCTCAGTACTGCAGTAACCTTCCAGCCCTCACAGTTCCCTCGGATTATGTGACATGTGTGTTGTTTTGTGTGTTTGCAGCCTGTCAGGCTGTCTGATCACAGAGGAAGGCTGTGTCTCTCTGGTCTCAGCTCAGAGCGCCAACCCCTCCCATCTGAGAGAGCTGGACCTGAGCTACAATCATCCAGGAGACTCAGGAGTGAAGCTGCTGTCTGCCGGAGTGGAGGATCCACACTGGAGACTGGAAACTCTCAGGTATGAAGAGGCCTGCTGCAGCCACAGACAATCAGTCTGATAGAGGAGGTAGAGCTGGAAACGTGTTCTCTGTCTCACTGTCAGCCTGGTTAATATGACCCTGACACCAGTGGTGGGCCGTGCAATTCATACCTGGGCCTTCAGTGCTTTCCTACTACAGCTGAACCTCCTAATAACCTAATTATGACGCCACAGCTACGGATTATTTGTTTCGTGTAAAAATGAAGCTCAACACCTACAAATACACTAACTGCACGGTGCAGATACATGAATACGCGCATGACGGGATGCTGCGTCATTAACGGACAATGTATAAAGTCAAAATCAATTCGCAAAACTAAAACAAGTATTTATTCGCACACTGAAGAGCCCGAGCCATTCAAATATTATTCACATCAGAGGGAACAATATTAACCATATCATAAAAACGACACCAAATGAACACGGTAACGCTCCTATCACTCCCTCCAGGAAATACTCAACACCTTAGTTCTTGTTAGTGACGGATTTATTCGTCTGTCAACACCAAGAGGGAAAATGAGTCTACTTGAAAACACATGAATCTTCAAAGTAGATCACGTAAACACTTTAACTTTAACACTTTGACTTTAACACTTTGCGCGGAGTATATAGACTTCTGCCACTTCACGTGTCTTCCTGTTGCTGTGCACCGACTAAATGTGTCCCCAGAGCAACATAGGACGTAACAATAGTTCCTATCACATATAAAACCAAACAAAAATCCATCTTCATAAAAACAAGTTGTACAAATAATAATATATAAATTAAAGCTGTGAGCAGCGATGAACGGGCCCTCGCATCCTCCGCGCGTCGGGGTTGCCGGCGGGACTCCCTCCTATGCGTCTGAGAAGGCGCGTGACCGTCGGACGGCGCGTCTGCGAGTGAGACGTTTTTGATCCCGCGTGGACCGCCTGATGCTGGAAACGATGCTTTGCAAACAGTCCGATGCTTCCCGTATCGGCTGCCTGGCGCTACAGAACACGTGCATTACGTAGCTCTGTGTCAAATGTAAACCACGTTGTGTAAAAGTCGTGTAAATCGGATGGTGTTTGTCACAAAATGCAGATTTCCTTTCGCCAGCAGGTGGCGCTGTGAGTTCTAGTGAAAATTAGCTTGTAGACTGTCACGGGAGTTCAGGATGAGGACCCAATAGCAGAACCACAGGAGACAGAGTCTGGTGAAACAGATTTTATTTCGCCCAGTTTAAAGGCGGGGATGTGTGGAGCCCGTGGTCCGACACAGGTGGGCAGGCAGATCACGATGCGAGTCCCGTGGCTCGACACCGGAGAGTAGGCTGGTCGGCGGTGTGATGTCCCGTGGCTCGACACCGCAGACTGGTGGCTCAGCAGGAATCCTGCACACGTAGCGGAGAGGAAATATGTTAGTCCAGAGAAAGTCAAGTCAAGACAACTTACTGAACGGTGGGAAGACTACCGAGGCAGAAGACGATACGGACTGACACCCCACGCCTGCAGGACCAGGGTTGATAAGGTGCCAGGTGGTGATCAGTGGGATCAGGATCAGGTGGTTACGAGCCAGATAGACTGCAGCTGTCCACCAATCAGGGGTGTGGCCAAGGGAATCGTCTGGAGGCAGGATCAGGAAAACAAACACCGAGCACATGGCAAACAACAACAAACAGGGGAATGACAGACACATGAGGAGAGGAGATTGGGGGGAAACAGAGGTTAACACACAATGGGTCAGACAGGGATCCTGACATAGACATCCTCGGGCCGTGAGTGTCATCAAGCGTGTCAAGTTTGGGACCGTTTGGAACCAGCTGAGTTACATCAGCTTTTTCACGGGGAATCACTCAAAGTAGCCGCCCGCTACGGCTAAGCCGTGCCGTTAAACGTAAAGCTTTTGATAATTTTTAATCACAACGGTCTTGAGACTGTACTGACAAAATTTGAAGAGGATCAGACAAAGTCCCTAGGAGGAGTTCGTTAAAGTGTAGCGCCTATAAATTGTCCAGAATCAAGGGAAAATTCACACATAAATCAAAGTGGTGGACTTCCGGTAGGGTTTAGAGCATGGTTCCAAAAGACTTATTTTTAAGTCTCCATAGGATACACGTAACTACAAAGTTTCATACATGCAGCTCAAACGTAGCGCTGGGGCTGCTCTTTTGAAATATTGTAGGGGGCGCTATAGAGGCAATTTAAAACGGCCAAGGCCAGAAATAGTCATAGTTTCCGGGTCAGACGCTGACCCGGAAACTAAACAGACAGACAGACCGTTGTCTCCACCGAAAACATTATATTTACCACAATTTAAGCTTCTGCATTTTCCAAATGCACTAGTATTATTCAAACGTATTGTTCGGTTCGTAAGCCTCGTACCGAACGGTTTAATACGAATACGTGATGTTACACATACATATTCAGAGTATTTTTGAAAAGCTATACCTATGCATTATGCGGAATATGAAGGACTACCATGAGGCCCAGTCATGTAGCCCTTCACAATACTTTGACCAATATTTCTGCTTCTTCAGAGCAGATAAAGGTTTTTACAGACATGGAGACTTTTGGAAGAAAACCTTGAACTAGACCAGTAATTAAATAAACAATGATTATTTTATTTATTGTTTTATTTGATACGGGACATTGCACATTAATAAAAATATTTCTGTAAATGTGCCAGAGTTAAAGCCAAAAGGCTATTTTTCATCTGTAGTCCCAAGAGGAAGATGTTCCATAATAAACCTAAAAACAGAAGATAAGATTCAATTTAAAAGGTTAAACAATAATGACGATTTACAATGCGTGCACAAACAATGAAACAAGTGAGAATAAAACTCTTCTACATTGTCAAGGACTAACAAGACATGCAACACAGAGGCTCTCAAAGTCAACACACAACGCAAATACAATAAGGGATGACTATGTTAAAATAGAAACATGCACTGAAGACAATATTATGATGCAGTTGGACACTAAAAAACATCCACGTCAGAGGAACAACACATAAAAGCATGCAGAGTATGTGAAATACATAAATCAGACACTAAACAACAATAAAGACATGCAGGTAGATGAGGGTCCACCGGCAAATTCAACACAGACAGACAGGTGACAACAGACAGACAGACAGGTGACAACAGACAGACAGACAGACAGGTGACAACAGACAGACAGACAGGTGACAACAGACAGACAGACAGACAGGTGACAACAGACAGACAGGTGACAACAGACAGACAGACAGGTGACAAAAGACAGACATATGGGGTCAGATCAGTCTCAATAATTGCAAATGCGCACAGAACAATTCACAAATATATATTATATATATAATATATATTATATATATATATATAATATATATATAATATTTATATATATTATATATATATATATATTATATATTATATATATATATTATATATATATATATATATATATTTTCTGGAGCTTTAACGAGACCAATGTTGGAGCGTCTGCTGTAGTTCTCCATTGAGTCCGCCTTCTGTTTCAGCTCTTTTCTTCTTCAATGTGACTGATGCAGGTTTTTAAGTCCTCAATGTCGTCTTCATGCAGCTGACCAGTGGAGCTGGTGGAACATGTTCTTGGTAGGGCTGTGTCACATCCAATCAATTTCAGCAAACATCCCAGAATGATTTAATGCAAAAAAAATGAAGGTATCAAACACGCATTACTACTTTGCAGTTAAATATTTAACATTTATTCCAACACGAAAAAAAGCAGTAAATAACACTTTGATAAACACGTCAGGACATCTTATTTTAGTCACCCTCACAGGGAATTCAGTATAATATAATATATATATCATATAATAATATTCTGTGTAATATAATAATATATATATCATATAATAATATTCAGTGTAATATAATAATATATATATCACATAATAATATTCAGTGTAATATAATAATATATATATCATATAATAATATTCAGTGTAATATAATAATATATATATATCATATATTACGAAATCTGAGCAGGAAAAGCATATATTTACCGCAGATATCATATTTTACACATATTACTGGGTGATTCCATGTTTCAAAACACAAATATTGACAATTTGTATAGTTTATTATTTTTATTTTTATTTGTTTTAATTATTTGTAGCTCAAGGGGGGCGGCGCCCTAGTGCCCTCTATTGACCAGCCGCCACTGCAGCTGACTCTGTGTTGTACTGCAGTGGTTTGGTGTTTACCTCTTATATTATAATATAGAATAGATAATAATGAATATCAGCACCGTATTCATGGTTCAGTAGAAGCATCGAGCCGTGATATGAAGTCTGGTTTACTGGCTGATTGCGTCCATGAGCGACTGAAGGGAGACTTGACTTTGGTCGGCCATACTTTGGGTTTAGATGTCAGAGATTTCACAGGTAATCAGCTACTTGTTCACTAGTTTAAAGGTCGTACATCCGTTGGTTTGAACTTCTAGAGGTTCTATTAACAAAGTGACTCAGCCCATGCAGTGAGACTCACGCACGTGAGACCACGACCCGGAACCAACACGACTACTTTATAAGATGATAATATGTCACATGTTGTGTTTACAGCTTGTTCTCACTGAACCACAAGTGGACAAAGAAATCAATTGATGCAGGTTTAAACATGTGATTTACTGACTGACTGGTGGAGGAAACTGAGTGTGAAATGGATGATGATTGTCAATATAATCCTGATAATAATAGATCATGAATAAGTGAACATAATGAGCTGTCGTCATGGGCCAATCAGAAGAAGCTCCAGTGAAGTAAAAGAATATGAGCTGATGAATAATAAGTGCTCCATGTGAACATGAATAACAAAGCTCTGTGTATGAGAGCGATGTAATGTCCATGTTTCCATGCTGCTCTGACCCCCCTCCTCCTTTCAGGGTGGAGCCTGCTGGAGTCCGATGGTTCAGACCAGGTCTGAGGAAGTGTAAGTGTGCTTTGAGTTTTATTCATGAAAACAAAGCATCTTCAAACTGTGACATCACTCATTCACATCTCTGATGTCATCATCAAACACATGAGAGATTAATAACTGCAGCTGTATTGTGTCTTGTTCTCTCCATCAGATTCCTGTGAACTCACACTCGACACAAACACAGTGAACAGAAACCTCAAACTGTCTGACAACAACAGGAAGGTGACATGTGTCGAGGAGGTTCAGTCATATCCTGATCATCCAGACAGATTTGATGTCTGTCCTCAGCTGCTGTGTAGAACTGGTCTGACTGGTCGTTGTTACTGGGAGGTCGAGTGGAGAGGAGAGGTTTATATATCAGTGAGTTACAGAGGAATCAGAAGGAAAGGAGACAGTGATGACTGTTGGTTTGGATTGAATGATCAGTCCTGGAGTCTGGAGTGCTCTGATGGTCGTTACTATGTCTGTCACAATAAGACAGAAACACACATCACCTCCTCCTCCTCCTCCTCCTCCTCCTCCTCCTCCTCCTCCTCCTCCTCCTCCTCCTCTGGTAGAGTAGCAGTGTATGTGGACTGTCCTGCTGGCTCTCTGTCCTTCTACAGAGTCTCCTCTGACACACTGATCCACCTCCACACCTTCAACACCACATTCACTGAACCTCTTTATCCTGGGTTCAGGTTCAGGTTCATGTATGGTCCTGGTTCCTCAGTGTCTCTGTGTTCTCTGGAGGAGGGAGAGTCTCCTCCTGCTACAGAAACCTTCTCTCTGCTGACCAGATAGTTCAGTGTGTACAGGATCACACACAGCTGATGTTAGTTAGGAGAATGTGGGTAGGAGTTTATCCTCAGGGTGGTGTTTGTAGTGTTCTCTTTCCAGTATGGCTAGAGGTTGATGAAACAATACTCTGAACAGAGTGATGGAACTTCAACAAGCTTCCTCTCATTCTTGAAGGTCGTACATCTTATGTGTCCAAACAGAACATCATGTATTCCTTGTCCCCGGAGAGAGCAAGTCTCACTATATTACAACCCTCTCTGATCTCTAAATGAACATAGATGTGTTATTAGCAATACTATATATGAAGTGAAATAAACAAGTCTCCTTATTTGAACCTCAAAGTGTCCGTGAGTCTTTTCTTCTTCTACTAACAATAGAAACACAAACTTCATGACACTTTGAATGTGTTGATGTTGTTTAAAGCCATTGTGAATCTATTCACTGATGATGTGACGAGCAGGAGTCCAGGGTCAGAAGCATGTGTCTGTCTTCACTTTTCATTCTGAAGGCATATTTCACCTTTTTATTCCTAAGGAGAGGAGAGCTTATTACTTGTTCCTTGTTTTTGTCAAAACAGCTTCAATAAGCACAATAAAAGCAACGCTTGATGAATGAACCAGTCCCAATACTCACACTTGCAGTCTTGAGCACTTCTAGGTGTGTGTTCATGTGACGGTCAGGAAATAGGAGGGAAGTTATTCCAAAGCACTGAACTCACACTTCTGCATGCTTTATGTCCCACAGTCTCCTGCATCATATCAGTCCAGTTGTTGGCTGAATAATCCACTTATGATTAGTGTACCTTCAGTGGATGAAGTCAAGAAACCATCTGTCATTTGTTTCATGTTCACCACAATATTCTGGGTGTATGTTCAACATTATTGAAAAAGGAAAACTGGGCAATTTCATTTAAGGATCATTTTTATATGTTTTGGAGGTAATGAGAAAGAAAACAAGAGATTTTATTTTGTACGGTTCATTTTAGGGTAAATTCACAAGAAGAGATGAGTTATTTTTATGAATATAAACATAATAAACATCCTGTTAATGTACGTATCTTAAAGGAAGAAGTGAGCTGTGACAGAATGTCATATTAACAATTTCTTATTGCTTCTGATAAGAATAATAGGCTGACACTGCTGAGATCAATAAACATCGCACCCTTTGATCACAGTTTTAGAGAAATATATTCCATTGTCATGAAGATTTGATCATAAAGAAAGCATTGAACATGATATATGTCCCATATGTACAGTAGACCTGTTGTAGATCCCTTTGCTTTATTCATTGTATTACTCCCCTCGGCTCCTAAATACGCCTTCATTTGAATCATTTGTCTCTTACAGTCATCCAATTGTAATACTTTGGTTGATCCTACTTATTTATTCCAACAAATCATCTGAAAAGCTCTGAATCATGTCATGTAGACAGTATTTGTGTTTGTGTAAAGCGCAGGATGGCCTCATTAATCAAGTCTGTCTGCATCACCATATACAGTCTACAAATCACTCATTTGAAGCAATGATTGGCACATGTTAACCAAATAATATCAAGCTGATACAAATGAAGGAACACACAAGTCCACCATTCATGATCCTCTTTATTGATCCTCCACCAAGCTCATCATGATGCTCGGATGTTCTGGAGACATCCGTCTCACGGCTCGCTGCACGCTGAGTCAGCACTTGTGCATTTACAATACAGTAGATTAGTGTTGGCATTCATGACATCAAATATAAATGGCATCAGTTGTGTAATGATCAGTAAAAAGCATGAAGAAGTTCAGGCGTATTGAGGGAGGTGTGATCATCCAACAAGTCTTCCTCACATCTGAAAACACAAGCGAGGTTCAGTCACTGAGTGTGTCTCTATGGACTGTTAAAGCCACGGGAAAGCTTTTAGTTCACAAAGATGGGAACAGACTTGTCCTCACACAGGTCTCCCTGTGTCTCCACGCTTAACGCCCGTTATAGAAGCCAGAAGAGGGAGCTCTCTGCTTCAGCAGCAGCTTTTCATTCTCAACCACCTCGTTCACTTTTTCAACCAAATGTCGCTGTCAGTCTGAGGAAGAGTTCAGAAAGATGTCATTTATTAGAGATACTTTACACACTATACACTTTCTCTATTGTCTGTAATGCATACTGATTTATTATATGTCTACATATATAATATTGATATAAACAGTGTTACCAAAATGAAATAGCTAATGATGTTAATAATGATATAATAACATGTCAATAAACAGGTAATAAAGGAGGTGTAGACTCACTTCCTCCACTGGCATCAACAGGTTTCTCAGCTGTGGAACAAGAACATTGGACCAAACATTGGTGGTCAGGAAGCATTTGACCAGATGCCTGTAGATCTGCATCCATATACACATGTCACATATGACCATGCTGATTGAAGTGACTCACACTTCAAACCACTGAGTTATGGATATTTAAGGTGACGCTCCGGCAACAAAATCCTCTTTTCATGCACTGGTCAATCTATTTACAACATTTTATATTTACATTCAAATAGATTTGTCTTCATGGCTGTTGACAACATTTTCAGATTGATGGAGTTATGCAAAGAATATATATTATATTACTTGATGTATAAATATTGATCATTGGTATCGTTGCTGTCACGTGGCCTGCAGCTCAGTTCTAATGTTCCTCTACAGTAAATATTGAGGTCAAAGGTCATATATGTTGACATGTCAGTGCTGTGTTAACAGCTTGTTCTGCTGCCCCCAAGTGGACAAACACTCATCCTACAACACAAGAAGAAACTACCGTCATAGCAACATGTTGAAATGACTATTGAAGAAGCAGTAATTAAAACAAAAACAGGAAACAATAAGGGTTGATTATGATCAATATTTGGTATTTATTACTGCTATGTTGGGTCAATATTAGTGGAACCGTAGAAACTCTTTTATAGGTTTAATATCACAGAGTCATTACCTGGATGAAGAGCATCAGCCAGGTCGAACCCTAAGACATCTAAAAAGAAATGCAGAATGTCAAATTGAAGAAGAAGAAAAAGTGTATTTCCTCATATGTATGATGTGTATTATAAGCTGTTTCACCTGTTACAGCAGGTGTGGGTTTATCAGTTGCTCCTGTAAGATAGAGAGGCATGAATAGAAGGACTCACTGTCCTCACTAGTTCTCCTTGTTTCCTGCACGCTGTGACTTATCTCATAAGTTTCACTAACTTGATGACAAATGCAGCAATATAACTTCAAAGAAGTTCAAGAGGTGGAGACACACGAGTAGTTCCACCATCAGGGGGAAAAGAAATAGAATGTAACATATTAATCAAATGAAATGAAATGAGACTTGTATTGTTATCTTATTGCCTTTCACCAAACGTTGTAACAGAAGCACTAAAGTAACTAATGAGCCGAGGGGGGCTCAACTCATCTGGTCTTCATGGAATCACAAATGCAACCCCAGCACTTATGTGCTGATCAAATATTACAGCTATCCAGATGAACATTGTGCTAAGTGTTAGCTTGCACTGACGCTACTCACCTTTGCCATTGAAAAACCCACTCAGTCCTGATTGAGAAAGGCAAGGCAAGGCAAGGCAAGGCAAGTTTATTTGTATAGCACATTTCAACGACAAGGTAATTCAAAGTGCTTCACATAAAACCATTAAAAGCATCAAAACATAAGGCATAAGAAAAGGAGATTTAAAAACAATTAAGAACATTCATTGAACATTAAAAACAGTCATTAAAACATTAAAAAGCAGTGTAAGAAATAAAATACAGTAGTAAAATGCAGAAATGCAGCTGATTGATTAATATCCTTGAATCTGGTTCAATTAAAGGCAGCAGCAAACAGAAAAGTCTTCAATCTTGATTTAAAGGAGCTGAGGGTCTCAGCAGACCTGCAGCTTTCTGGGACTTTGTTCCAGATATTTGGGGCAGAAAAACTGAACGCTGCTTCTCCATGTTTAGTTCTGACTCTGGGAACAGAAAGTAGACCAGTCCCAGACGACCTAAGGGGTCGGGATGGTTCATAAGGTAGCAGCAGATCACAGATGTATTTTGGCCCTAAACCATTCAGTGCTTTATAAACCAACAGCAGGATTTTAAAGTCAATTCTTTGTTGGACAGGAAGCCAGTGTAAAGACCTCAGAACTGGAGTGATGTGATCCACTTTCTTTGTCTTAGTGAGGACTCGAGCTGCAGCGTTCTGAATCAGCTGCAGCTTTCTGATTGACTTTTTACAGAGACCTGTAAACACACCGTTACAGTAGTCCAGTCTACTGAAGATAAATGCATGGACAAGTTTTTCCAAATCCTGTTGAGACATAAGTCCTCTAACCCTTGATATATTCTTCAGGTGATAGTAGGCTGATTTTGTAATTGTCTTGATATGGCTGTTCAGGTTGAGGTCTGAATCCATAACTACACCTAGATTTCTGGCTTGGTTCGAGGTTTTTAACGTCAGTGATTGAAGCTGAGCGCTGACTTTCAATCGTTCGTCCTTGGTACCAAAAACAATTACTTCTGTTTTTTCTTTGTTTAATTGAAGAAAGTTCTGGCACATCCAGTTGTTGATTTGTTCAATGCATTTACCCAGCCCTTGTATGGGATTATAGTCCCCTGGTGATATAGTTATGTAGATTTGTGTGTCGTCTGCATAATTATGATAACAGACTTTGTTGTTTTCCATAATCTGAGCTAGTGGAAGCATGTAGATGTTGAACAGAAGAGGCCCCAGTATTGAACCTTGGGGAACACCACATGTCATTTTAGTCAGTTCTGATGTGTAATTAGCTACAGACACAAAGTATTCTCGGTCCTTCAAGTAGGATTCAAACCAGTTAAGTGCTGTGCCAGAGAGTCCCACCCAGAGTTTTAGTCTTTCTAGTAGTATGTTATGGTCGACCGTGTCGAATGCAGCACTGAGATCCAGTAATACTAAGACTGAAATTCTGCCATTGTCTGTGTTTAAGTGGATGTCGTTGAAAACCTTAACAAGAGCAGTTTCAGTACTGTGGTGCTGTCGAAAGCCTGACTGGAAGACATCAAAACAGTTATTTACGGCCAAGAAGTTGTTCAGCTGTTGAAAAACCGCTTTTTCAATTATTTTACTTAAAAATGGGAGGTTTGATATTGGCCTATAATTTTTCATTGTTGCGGTGTCTAAATTAGCCTTCTTTAGGAGTGGTTTAATAACTGCAGTTTTTAGGGCTTGTGGGAAGACACCTGAGAGAAGGGATGTGTTTACAATTTGTAAAAGATCAGTGGTCATGCAGTTTGAAATATCTTTGAAAAAGCGTGTTGGTAGAATATCCAAGCAGCAGGAGGATGACTTCAGATGTTGTATAATGTCTTCCAAGCTTCTATGGTCGATTGAATGAAATTGTGTCATGATATTTGAATGGATGTGTCAAGTAAAATCAAAGAGTTGAGGTCCCAGGAAAACTGCCTTGTGAGGGGAGTACATGTTCGGTATAAAGATGAGGTAAAAAGGGACACAAAAAGCATATAATCAATAACCAATAATCATAATAAGGGTAGTGTGTGTAATACAAGAATATAAAATGATTCAACAAATGTATACTGTGTGATAATGAGGGGAGAAAGAGGTGTTGTGCAGCAGGATGTAACTGTTTACAGTCTGAGAGTGATAAGGTTGGAGGCCAGAGCACCGAGGCAAGGGTGAGAGGGTATTAGATGTGTGTGTGTGTGTGTAAGGGAAAAAAGGGGAACTACAGTGGCAGTTGGAGGTGACTCATAATGTGTGTGCGTAACTGAAAATGTGTGTGCGTAAGGGTAACTGGATGAGGGTGAAGAAAGGGGGGTTGATGAAACAATGAAGAAATATTAATCATGTGAGAGGCGAGGGGGGGGGGCGAGGTAACAGCCCAAAAACGCAGTTTATAAAGTAAACGATATGCCATATGCAATTCGGGATTCATAGCGGGACGACGCGAGGTTCAAGTGCTCGGCCGAGACACTGGGCCTCGTTCGGACAAGCGGAGGACCTCGCCCTTTTTGGTCGCGAAGCGGGGACCACAGTTCGCGACCAAAGATTAGAAGGACGGAGATTTTCCTCTCCCCCCTGTTCAACTTTAACAACTGGACAGCTGAAGGAAACAGCCACACCTTAAAGACTTTGTATTGAGTTCGAAGGGCCGCTGAACGGACTTCGCTGTCCCGCACAGGAGGAGCTGAGGTTCTAGGCCGGACCTCCGCTCCTACAACTGCCAAAGAAGATTGTTTCTTCAATTGATTCGCCAAAGAAGATTGTTTCTTCAATTGATTCGCCAAAGAAGATTGTTTCTTCAATTGATTCACCAAAGAAGATTGTTTCTTCAATTGATTCGCCAAAGAAGATTGTTTCTTCAATTGATTCGCCAAAGAAGATTGTTTCTTCAATTGATTCACCAAAGAAGATTGTTTCTTCAATTGATTCGGCAAAGAAGATTGTTTCTTCAAATGATTCGGCAAAGAAGAGTTGTTTCTTCATTGATTCACCTGGACCAACGTAATTCTTTTCCGAATTACCACCAACCGAGCCTCGGCGTCGCTACTGATGAGTATATAATGGAAAGTTTAATCGAATAAGAAATTGTATCTGATTTAGTCAAATTTAGTATTATTTTGTGCATGCTGAGCTGTACCCCTGCTAGACAATCCTGCAATAAATATAATCTGCATTTAAAGTAAATCTCTGAGAATTCATTTTGCATGAGTAGTAGAGTGCCTCGTGGTAGTAAAATGTTAAATCTATTGTATGTCTAACAACATGAGTTCTGAATGGTTATCCAAGTTTCAAGTCCACTTAACAACCCCTTACGGTTTCCTAACCATCCTAACCAGTGTTCCCAATGTTCCCAGTATTCCCAGTGTTCCCAGTATTCCCAGTGTTCCCAGTATTCCACGGGTTCCACGGGTTCCATGCGTCACGGGTTCCATGCGTCACGGGTTCCATGCGTCACGGGTTCCACGCGTAACGGGTTCCAACAGTGTTCACAGTATTCCCAGTGTTCCCAGTATTCTACGGGTTCCATGCGTAACGGGTTCCATGCGTCACGGGTTCCATGCGTAACGAGTTCCATGCGTAACGGGTTCCATGCGTCACGGGTTCCACGCGTAATGGGTTTTACACGTAACGGGTTCCACACATAACGTGTTCCAACAGTGTTCCCAGTGTTCCCAGTATTCCCAGTGTTCCCAGTTTTCCCAGTATTCCCAGTGTTCCCAATGTTCCCAGTATTCCCAGTGTTCCCAGTATTCCCAGTGTTCCCAGTATTCCACGGGTTCCACGGGTTCCATGCGTCACGGGTTCCACGCGTAACGGGTTCCACGCGTAACGGGTTCCACACGTAACGGGTTCCAACAGTGTTCCCAGTATTCCCAGTGTTCCCAGTATTCCCAGTATTCCCAGTGTTCCCAGTATTCCCAGTGTTCCCAGTATTCCACGGGTTCCATGCGTAACAGGTTCCATGCGTCACGGGTTCCACGCATAACGGGTTCCACGCGTAATGGGTTCCACGCGTAACGGGTTCCATGCATAACGGGTTCCACGCGTTATGGGTTCCATGCGTAACGGGTTCCATGCGTAACGGTTTCCATGCGTCACGGGTTCCACGCGTCACGGGTTCCACACGTAACGGGTTCCAACAGTGTTCCCAGTATTCCCAGTGTTCCCAGTGTTCCCAGTGTTCCCAGTACTCCCAGTGTTCCCAGTTTTCCCAGTATTCCCAGTGTTCCCAATGTTCCCAATGTTCCCAGTATTCCCAGTGTTCCCAGTATTCCCAGTGTTCCCAATGTTCCCAGTATTCCCAGTGTTCCCAGTATTCCCAGTGTTTCCAGTATTCCACGGGTTCCACGGGTTCCATGCGTAATGGGTTCCACGCGTCGCGGGTTCCATGCGTAACGGGTTCCACGCGTAACGGGTTCCACACGTAACGGGTTCCAACAGTGTTCCAAGTATTCCCAGTGTTCCACGGGCTCCACGGGTTCCATGCATAATGGGTTCAATGCGTCACGGGTTCCATGCGTAACGAGTTCCATGCGTAAAGGGTTCCATGCGTCACGGGTTCCACGCGTCACGGGTTCCACACGTAATGGGTTCCAACAGTGTTCACAGTATTCCCAGTGTTCCCAGTGTTCCCAGTGTTCCCAGTGTTCCCAGTATTCCACGGGCTCCATGCGTAACGGGTTCCATGCGTCATGGGTTCCACGCGTAACGGGTTTTACACGTAACGGGTTCCACGCGTAACGGGTTCCACACGTAACGGGTTCCAACAGTGTTCCAACAGTGTTCCCAGTATTCCCAGTGTTCCCAGTATTCCCAGTATTCCCAAAGTTCCCAGTATTCCCAGTCCTCCCAGTATTCCCAGTGCTCCCAGTATTCCCAGTATTCCCAGTATTCCCAGTGTTCCCAATGTTCCCAGTATTCCCAGTGTTCACAGTATTCACAGTGTTCCCAGTATTCTACGGGCTCCATGCGTAACGGGTTCCATGCGTCACGGGTTCCACGCGTAACGGGTTTTACACGTAACGGGTTCCACGCGTAACGGGTTCCAACAGTGTTCCAACAGTGTTCCCAGTATTCCCAGTGTTCCCAGTATTCCCAGTGTTCCAAGTATTCCCAGTGCTCCCAGTATTCCCAGTATTCCCAGTGTTCCCAGTATTCCCAGTGTTCGCAGTATTCCACGGGTTCCTGGGGTTCCATGCGTAACGGGTTCCATGCGTAACGGGTTCCACGCGTCACGGGTTCCACGTGTAACGGGTTCCACGCGTAACGGGTTCCACGCGTAACGGGTTCCACGCGTAACGGGTTCCATACGTAACGGGTTCCATGCGTCACGGGTTCCACGCGTAACGGGTTTTACACGTAACGGGTTCCACGCGTAACGGGTTCCACACGTAACGGGTTCCAACAGTGTTCCCAGTATTCCCAGTGTTCCCAGTATTTCCAGTGTTCCCAGTATTCCCAGTGTTCCCAGTGTTCCCAATGTTCCCAGTATTCCCAGTGTTCCCAGTATTCCACGGGCTCCATGCGTAACGGGTTCCATGCGTCACGGGTTCCACACGTAATGGGTTCCAACAGTGTTCACAGTATTCCCAGTGTTCCCAGTGTTCCCAGTGTTCCCAGTATTCCACGGGCTCCATGCGTAACGGGTTCCATGCGTCACGGGTTCCACGCGTAACGGGTTTTACACGTAACGGGTTCCACGCGTAACGGGTTCCACACGTAACGGGTTCCAACAGTGTTCCCAGTATTCCCAGTGTTCCCAGTGTTCCCAGTATTCCCAGTATTCCCAAAGTTCCCAGTATTCCCAGTGCTCCCAGTGTTCCCAGTATTCCCAGTATTCCCAGTGTTCCCAGTGTTCCAAGTATTCCCAGCCGCCCTTACTCCCCGGCCGGACATTCGAACTACATTAACATTACGCCGGCGGGCCAAAAAGGATGATTTTCAGCTAAACCTTCCTGGCATAAGGAGTGCCGCTAAAAATCGGGAGACCGCTAGGGATCATAACATCTTTGCCCAAGTCCTACGCGGAAAAGCGGCGCTCCATTAGGACCGTCGGTCACCGAGTTGTGATTTTCCAAAGTTTTGGAAGGTTTGTCCCAAATGGCAGTTTACTGCTTTTGTCCACCAGGTGGCTAAAATCTCGGGACGTTCGGGACAAAAACTGCCATCCGAAAAATCACTTTGGGACAAAAAGGGACATTTGGGAAACTGTCCCCGAGATGGCACTTTTCGGCCCTAAAGTCCCGGGCGTTAAGGGACCTAAACTGCCATTTGGGGGGGAGTTATGGGACAAATACTGCCATTTGGTGGGGAGTAATGGGAAGATTAGGGACATTTCAGGGACAGCTCCCAGGAGTTCTGGATTGATATTTTAAACTGCCGTATCTTCTCAACCGTTCGATATCCCGCTTTGAAACGTAGACATCTTGGACCAACGCGTAATTGTATGGAATCAATGTTTTGGGACAAATGTTGCCATTTGGGCCACATGAGATTCCAATGTAGTGGGAACACAAAAAAGTGTCATTCCGACTACATTTGTATGGGTTGACCATGTAGGCCAATTGTCCTCAGGGTTAGGTTACTAAATGTAACCCTTAACACAAAAAACTCCAAAAAAACTTCAAAGTATTTCGAAGTTTTTAGAGGTTTTATAGGTTACTAACAGTAAGCCTTAGGTTACTAAATGTAACCCATTCCTGTCATTCCGACTACATTTGTATGGGCCGACCATGTAGGCCAGGAATCCCAACCCGTATGGCAGTAATGGTCCCGGGTTTAAATGCCTTTCGGGTTATTTTGTGTCATTCGGGTTGGGATTTTCGGCCTACATGGATAGCCCATTGAAATGTAGTTGAAATGGCCGTTTTTGAGTTGTAACTTATCCTTACAATTCAAAGTGTCATTCCGACTACATTTGTATGGGCCGACCATGTAGGCCAAGAATCCCAACCCGTATGGCAGTAATGGTCCCGGGTTTAAATGCCTTTCGGGTTATTTTGTGTCATTCGGGTTGGGATTTTCGGCCTACATGGATAGCCCATTGAAATGTAGTTGAAATGGCCGTTTTTGAGTTGTAACTTATCCTTACAATTCAAAGTGTCATTCCGACTACATTTGTATGGGCCGACCATGTAGGCCAGGAATCCCAACCCGTATGGCAGTAATGGTCCCTGGTTCCAAATGCCTTTCGGGTTATTTTGTGTCATTTGGGTTGGGATTTTTGGCCTACATGGATAGCCCATTGAAATGTAGTTGAAATGGCAGTTTTTGAGTTGTAACTTATCCTTACAATTCAAAAAGTGTCATTCCGACTACATTTATATGGGCCAACCATGTAGGCCAATTGTCCTAAAGGAGATTTGGGAAACTGTCCCTTAGATGGCACTTTTCGGCCCTAAACTCCCGGGCGTTAAGGGATACTAAACTGCCATTTGGGGGGGAGTTATGGGACATATACTGCCATTTGGTGGGAGTTATGGGAAGATTAGGGACATTTCATGGACAGCTCCCAGGAGTTCTGGATTGATATTTTAAACTGCCGTATCTTCTCAACCGTTCGATATCCCGCTTTGAAACGTAGATATCTTGGACCAACGCGTAATTGTATGGAATCAATGTTTTGGGACAAATGTTGCCATTTGGGCCACATGAGATTCCAATGTAGTGGGAACACAAAAAAGTGTCATTCCGACTACATTTGTATGGGTTGACCATGTAGGCCAATTGTCCTAAGGGTTAGGTTACTAAATGTAACCCATGACACAAAAAACTCCAAAAAAACTTCAAAGTATTTCGAATGTTTTTTTGGGCCCCATGTCATCTAAATGACTATCAGGACCATGGGGGGAGTCAGGCAACTGCTCTGGACTGCGCCAGGGCCTCAAAATCGGCCTGAACTCTAAAAACACAAAAAAACACAAAAAAAACTTCAAAGTATTTCGAATTTTTTTTTGCGCCCCTGGTACTCTAAATGACTTCCAGGACGATGGGGGAAGTCAGGCAACTGCTCTAGACCGCGCCAGGGCCTCGAAATGGGCCAGAACTCCAAAAACACAAAAAAACACAAAAAAAACTTCAAAGTATTTCGAATGTTTTTTTGGGCCCCATGTCATCTAAATGACTATCAGGACCATGGGGGGAGTCAGGCAACTGCTCTGGACTGCGCCAGGGGTCTCAAAATCGGCCTGAACTCTAAAAACACAAAAAAACACAAAAAAAACTTCAAAGTATTTCGAAGTTTTTTTGCACCCCTGGTACTCTAAATGACTTCCAGGACGATGGGGGGAGTCAGTAGACTGCTCTGGACCGTGCCACAGCCTCGAAATTGGCCTGCACTCCAAAAACACAGCCTGGAGTAAAATACTTTGAAAAATACATCCTTACGATTCAAAAAGTGTCATTCCGACTACATTTGTATGGGCCGACCATGTAGGCCAGGAATCCCATCCCGTATGGCAGTAATGGTCCCTGGTTCCAAATGCCTTTCGGGTTATTTTGTGTCATTTGGGTTGGGATTTTTGGCCTACATGGATAGCCCATTGAAATGTAGTTGAAATGGCCGTTTTTGAGTTGTAACTTATCCTTACAATTCAAAAAGTGTCATTCCGACTACATTTATATGGGCCAACCATGTAGGCCAATTGTCCTAAAGGGCATTTGGGAAACTGTCCCTTAGATGGCACTTTTCGGCCCTAAAGTCCCGGGCGTTAAGGGACCTAAACTGCCATTTGGGGGGGAGTTATGGGACAAATACTGCCATTTGGTGGGGAGTAATGGGAAGATTAGGGACATTTCAGGGACAGCTCCCAGGAGTTCTGGATTGATATTTTAAACTGCCGTATCTTCTCAACCGTTCGATATCCCGCTTTGAAACGTAGATATCTTGGACCAACGCGTAATTGTATGGAATCAATGTTTTGGGACAAATGTTGCCATTTGGGCCACATGACATTCCAATGTAGTGGGAACACAAAAAAGTGTCATTCCGACTACATTTGTATGGGTTGACCATGTAGGCCAATTGTCCTCAGGTTTAGGTTACTAAATGTAACCCATTCGTGTCATTTCGACTACATTTGTATGGGCCTACCATGTAGGCCAATTGTCCTCAGGTTTAGGTTACTAAATGTAACCCATTCGTGTCATTTCGACTACATTTGTATGGGCCTACCATGTAGGCCAATTGTCCTAAGGGTTAGGTTACTAAATGTAACCCATTTGTGTCATTTCGACTACATTTGTATGGGCCTACCATGTAGGCCAATTGTCCTAAGGGTTAGGTTACTAAATGTAACCCATTTGTGTCATTTCGACTACATTTGTATGGGCCAACCATGTAGGCCAGGAATCCCAACCCGTATGGCAGTAATGGTCCCGGGTTTAAATGTCTTTCGGGTTATTTTGTGTCATTCGGGTTGGGATTTTTGGCCTACCTGGGAGCCCCGTCAAATGTAGTTGAAATGGCCGTTTTTGAGTTGTAACTTATCCTTACAATTCAAAGTGTCATTCCGACTACATTTGTATGGGCCGACCATGTAGGCCAAGAATCCCAACCCGTATGGCAGTAATGGTCCCTGGTTCCAAATGCCTTTCGGGTTATTTTGTGTCATTCGGGTTGGGATTTTTGGCCTACATGGGAGCCCTGTCAAATGTAGGCCAAATGGCAGTTTTTGAGTTGTTAGGGAAATGGCAGCTTCAACTTTGTTTGACGTATAATCCCATAGAACACAAGGTTCAATGAGGCTGAGATTTTCACAGTAATTCAAGCTTTGCCCAACAATTCATTTTCATGAAAATCAATGGGAAATTCCTTACACTTTTACTATAGTAATGTATGGCATTTTGACTTTGTTTGACTTATTATCCCATAGAAAACAAGGTTCAATGATGCTGATATTTTAACAGTAATTCAAGCTTTGCCCAACGATCAATTGTTATGAAAATCAATGGGAAATTCCTTACACTTTTTCCATAGTAATGTATGGCATTTTGACTTTGTTTGACCTATAATCCCATAGAAAACAAGGTTCAATGAGGCTGAGATTTTCACAGTAATTCAAGCTTTGCCCAACAATCAATTGTTATGAAAATCAATGGGAAATTCGTTAAACTTTTTCCATAGTAATGTATGGCATTTCGACTATGTTTGACCTATTTACCCATAGAAAACAAGGTTCAATGAGGCTGAAATTCTCACAGTAATTCAACCTTTTCCCAATGATTGATTGTTATGAAAATCAATGGGAAATTCCTTACACTTTTTCCATAGTAATGTATGGCATTTCGACTATGTTTGACCTATTTACCCATAGAAAACAAGGTTCAATGAGGCTGAAATTCTCACAGTAATTCAACCTTTTCCCAATGATTGATTGTTATGAAAATCAATGGGAAATTCCTTACACTTTTTCCATAGTAATGTATGGCATTTCGACTATGTTTGACCTATTTACCCATAGAAAACAAGGTTCAATGAGGCTGAAATTCTCACAGTAATTCAACCTTTTCCCAATGATTGATTGTTATGAAAATCAATGGGAAATTCCTTACACTTTTTCCATAGTAATGTATGGCATTTCGACTATGTTTGACCTATTTACCCATAGAAAACAAGGTTCAATGAGGCTGAAATTCTCACAGTAATTCAACCTTTTCCCAATGATTGATTGTTATGAAAATCAATGGGAAATTCTTTACACTTTTTCCATAGTAATGTATGGCATTTCGACTATGTTTGACCTATTATCCCATAGAAAACAAGGTTCAATGAGGTTGAGATTTTCACAGTATTTCAATCTTTGCCCATAGATTACATGGTGTGAATATCAATGGGAAATTCACTGTTTTTTGTGAATGTCTCCAGTCTTTTAATTCATTAAAAATACTTTAAAGGCAAATAAAGGGATGCATTATTTTTGTCAATGAAGAGGGGGTCGTGGAGATGAAATGGCTGAAATTTAGAGTTCGTAGGTCCAAGTAAAGGTGCCCAAAACCAGGCGTTTAGGTCAAAGGTCAAAAGGTCGTAATTGGTGCATTATGTAAAAATGGCCATAGAGTCTGAGAAAAAGGTTGAAACTGCCTGAATTTTGCACCACACCTTCCCCCTTATGTGTAGAGTACATATGTCCAAGTTAAAGTGCCCGAAAACAGCAACAAATGTGTAAATTGGGCCTAAAGTATGTTAAAGGGCCGGTACATTTGACCTATGTACAAACGGTCATAGAATCTGAGACAAAGGTTGAAACTGCCTGCATTTTGCAACACACATTCTCCCTGATACCTTGATTCATGCTGGGAAGTAAGAAGTCTGTAGACCCTATGGAAAGCTATCTCCTGTTAGCAACATGCTAACAAGATCAATCCAATTCATGCTAGTAGAGCTTCCTCTGGTGTCCACCATATATAATTTCCATCAACATCTGTCTTGTAGAAATGGTTTTATGGCACCCAACAGAAACAGACACATGTGGACGTAATTTACAGTCTTTTAATTAATTAAAAATACTTTAAAGCAAAATAGAGGAATTCTTTCTTTTTGTCAATGAAGAGAGGGTTGTGGAGATGAAATGCCTAAAATTTGGAGTTCTTAGGTCCAAGTTAAGGTCCCCAAAAACAGTAAAAAAGGTCTTAATTGGCTCTAAATCCTCTTAAAGGGCCGGTAAATTTGACCTATGCAAAAATGGCCATAATCTCTTAAATATGGGTCCCAGAAACCACAGATTACGGACACACATTGTGGACTAGGCCTACAATGAGGTCATGTGAACAAAATCCCTCTAAAATGTCTAGAAAAGAAATTTGCCTGTATGAAACTCAGAGAACAGGAGGGTGAACATCTTAGCAAGATGTACACCCTGTCGTGCTGTTAAGTCAGATTAGAGCAATTTTGTTCTAAACATCTGAGAGCTCTGCTTTTTTAATATGTTGTAGCCATGCTACTGCTGTCCATCATATATCATTTTCATCAACATCTGTCATGTAAATCGGGCCTAAATTACCATAAAGAGCAGTCAATTTGACCTATGTAAAACGGTCATAGCATCTGAGAAAAAGGTTGAAACTGCCTGGATTTCACAGGACACCTTCCCCTGATACCTTGATTCAGTCTGGAAAGTAAGAAGTCTGTAGACCCTTGGGAAAGCTATCTCCTGTTAGCAGCATGCTAATGAGATCAATCCAATTCATGCTAGTAGAGTGTCCTTTTTTGTCCAACATATGTGAATTTCATTAAAGAAAGTCGTTTATTAGTGTTTTTACAGGACCCAACAAAAACCCTCTTGACTCTAAACACTGAAACAGGCTTTTTTTTTAAAGGCCCGTCGTCCGAATGGCCGAATTCATCCCAAAAGACACTAGGCCCGTTTTCATAACAGTCTTTTCTCTTTATTTTTATACTTTAAATCAAAGTAGAGATTTAAATCCTTTTCCTCTTCAAAGAGGGGCTTGTGACCATTAAATATCTACAATGTGGATCTCGTAGCTGCAAGTAAAGGTCCCCAAAAACAGCAACAAAGGTCTAAATTAAGCTAAATTGAATTCTCTTAAAGGGCCGGTAAATTTGAAACGGCCATAAAATCTGAGAAAAAGGTTGAAACTGCCTGCATTTTGCAACACACATTCTCCCTGATACCTTCATTCATGCTGCGAAGTAAGAAGTCTGTAGACCCTAGGGAAAGCTATCTCCTGTTAGCAACATGCTAACAAGATCAATCTAATTCATGCTAGTAGAGCTTTCTCTGGTGTCCACCATATATCATTTCCATCAACATCTGTCTTGTAGAAATGGTTTTATGGCACCCAACAGAAACAGACACATGTGGACGTAATTTACAGTCTTTTAATTAATTAAAAATACTTTAAAGCAAAATAGAGGGATGCATTCTTTTTGTCAATGAAGAGGGGGTTGTGGAGATGAAATGGCTGAAATTTAGAGTTCGTAGGTCCAAGTTAAGGTGCCCAAAACCAGGCGTTTAGGTCAAAGGTCAAAAGGTCGTAATTGGTGCATTATGTAAAAATGGCCATAGAGTCTGAGAAAAAGGTTGAAACTGCCTGCATTTTGCAACACACATTCTCCCTGATACCTTGATTCATGCTGAGAAGTAAGAAGTCTGTAGACCCTAGGGAAAGCTATCTCCTGTTAGCAACATGCTAACAAGATCAATCCAATTCATGCTAGTAGACCTTCCTCTGGTGTCCACCATATATCATTTCCATCAACATCTGTCTTGTAGAAATGGTTTTATGGCACCCAACAGAAACAGACACATGTGGACGTAATTTACAGTCTTTTAATTAATTAAAAATACTTTAAAGCAAAATAGAGGAATTCTTTCTTTTTGTCAATGAAGAGAGGGTTGTGGAGATGAAATGCCTAAAATTTGGAGTTCTTAGGTCCAAGTTAAGGTCCCCAAAAACAGCAACAAAGGTCTTAATTGGCTCTAAATCCTCTTAAAGGGCCGGTAAATTTGCCCTATGCAAAAATGGCCATAATCTCTCAAATATAGGTCCCAGAAACCACAGATTACGGACACACATTGTGGACTAGGCCTACAATGAGGTCACGTGAACAAAATCCCTCTAAAATGTCTAGAAAAGAAATTTGCCTGTATGAAACTCAGAGAACAGGAGGGTGAACATCTTAGCAAGATGTACACCCTGTCGTGCTGTTAGTCAGATTGGAGCAATTGTTGTTCTAAACATCTGAGAGCTCTGATTTTTTAATATGTTGTAGCCATGCTACTGCTGTCCATCATATATCATTTTCATCAACATCTGTCATGTAAATCGGGCCTAAATTACCTTAACCCTCTGGGAACTAGGCCATTTTTTTGATTTTTTTATGTTTTCTTAAACTCACCTTTTAAGGCACTTTCATATATGCTACATAGACATGTCTTATATCAAAATGTGCAGAACAATCTCAGCTATCTATATAATGAGGCACCAATTGTCCTAAGGCACTGTGCACTGTGCAATTTGGCCCTAAAGCTGAACAGTTGGAAGTCCAATTTTTTTAAATTCTTCAAATCTCTACTTTACTCATGTGGACAAACTGTTTTGGTGTTTGAAATTTTTTTTTTAAAGTCTTAGGTTCACACAAGTAGTGAAATATATGAATAAAATAGTAGATAGATGTATAATAAATGTCTCAAACCAAATTTTGTAATATCGTTTTTTGAGTAAGTGTAATTTACTCTCACCTGTAGAGGGACTGTCACTTTACTTTGTTGTCTGGGCTGGTAGTGCACTGCACCCTGGTAGTGCACTGCACCCTGGCAGCTGTGAATCCTCTCTGTAATATTGAACAGTCATTACTAAGTAAAGTTCTCACTCCCTTTGTCCTTTCTTCCTCCACACACACACAAGATAGATAGATAGATACTTTATTCATCCCCAGGGGGACGAGCTAACAAGCTACACGCTCGAGCTAACGGACGAGCTAACAAGCTACACGCTACACGCTCGAGCTAACGGACGAGCTAACAAGCTTACACGATGTAAACAACTCACTCAGTCCATAAGCTCGTCATAAGCATCATAGCTCGCTGTGTGTCACGCAGACTCCACTAACTGTGTGTTTACATGTCTGTAATCATAAAGCTACAGCTGTCTCAGAACGCTGCCGTTAGCAGACGTGCTAACTAACGAGCTAACAAGCTACACTACACGATGTAAACAGTCCGTCCCCCAGATCGTCACATGATGAACTGTAAGCTCGTCATAAGCTCGTCATAAGCATCACATCTCGCTGTGTGAGTCTCGTACTATCTCGTGAGAATACGGACACGGAAGTGGAGAATCTACAGATTTCTACAGATTTTCGAAACATTTTTCTGTGCCGTTTTTCGACGGAGATATTAAAAGAAACATAGAGTGAGCGCCGCTTACGCACCGCTGTGAGCGCCGCTAACGCATCGCTGCGCTCATAGACCCCCGAGAGTTAAAGATGTGCTTCATGGTCTCCTTTATAGATCAGCATTGACTAAACATCTTGCAAACAAGCTTAGTAAAGGTGTTTGATTTCAATTTGTGTGTGTGTGTGTGTGTGCGTGCATGCATGCATGTGTGTGTGTGTCCTACTTGCGGATGTACAGGTAGCCCTGTTTCCTGGTCAGGTTGAGACAGACGGGCGAGTGGGCGGGGTCAGGGTCACACGGTGCGTACAGTTGGTCACATGACGTCTCCATCTCCTGGATGGTCTCCTGCATCTGCCCGACCTCCTTCTCCATCTCCCGACGCACGCTACACACACACACACACACTCGACATCTGTTGCATCCTTCTTTCACACGCTTCCAAAACAGCTCAAGACCTTCACGACATGAGCCGCTGGTGCTCATAGAAACACTACCGCTATTGTCCACAAGGGCCGCCGAAATCAACACAAATGAAAGTTCCTTGTGATTGCTTTATCCATTGGTGACCATTCCACCAAACACGTCTCACTACTCCCATTTGTACCAAAGCCGGCGGGTTCTTACCGAGGCAAAGGTGAGTGTAGAGTTGGCAGACGGCCCCGACAGGTTCAGACGGAGGCTCTGCACTGCTGGACGTGGATGGACAAGCCGCTGCTGTGGCTCCTTCATCTGGCCCTCTGCTCTCCTCTGGGCCCCGGGGATCCAGCGGGTCGGGCAGCATGGGGAAACAGTTCTGCATCAGTTGGAGCAGCAGGACTCTGCTCTTCAACACCTCCTCTCCCTCACTGTGACAAAGACAAATGCTCTATTACAAGTGAGACCCTCATACCAATGCATGTGTTCCAGTGACTGACCAATGAGCCCGATCAGGCCAAACGGTCATTATTGTTGTACTTATGGCTGCAGTGACAGTACTGCTACTCACATCTCCCTGAGTTTACTGTAGAAGTTCCAAAAGAGGTTCAGGCCGAGACCACTGAAGTCCAGAAGATACTTCTGCTTGAAGTGAGCGGCATCCTGCAGAAATGGAGTGAGAGGGCGACAGTCTTTAACAACAACAACAAAGTAACACAACACATGAACCATCATACATATGAAGTATCCCTTTACCCTCAACAGTTCAGCAGGACAGTAAAAGGACATGTTGCGTGTCTCCTAATGACAATAAGTGGGCAGACTGATCCGTCAAACACTAAATAAAGAATGGAGTGAAAAACAACGTGCAATGTCTTCAGCTATAGAGTGGTATTTCACGGTAATCCCACCAAAATCTATTGATATTACTGATATTTAAATGATTACTGCGGTAGTGATGAGCAGTCACCTGTAAGCTGCTGGATGAAGAAGAGGGTCTTGTTCAGTAGACGAAGGCCAGTGGCAGCATCACAGTCCAAGCTCTCCCCCTCTGGACTGAGGTTGTCCAGGTCTCCGAGCCTCTCTGGCCCGGGACACAGATAGCCACTGAAGGTGAGGGACTGCACTCCAAGGCGCTCGGCAGAGTCCTGCCTGGTGCAGAGGAATGTCACCATCAGGAACTGAGACAAGGAAAACAGAAGAATGAGAGCTGTTGTTCCTTGACAATGACAGCACATTGAAAACGATGGCCTTCATTTAGCCTACTTTAGTATGGAGCCATACCTGCTCTCTTTTTAGTGCATTTAGGAAGCCCTGAATACTACCAAATAACAAGATGTTGAAGTAACACAAAACAGTGTTACAGAATGAAATGATGAGGTTGAAATGTGAGGAAGAAAGACAAAGTGTGTCCTGGATGCAGTGTGTACCTTTGCAACGCGACACTGCTGCAGCTTGATCTCCACATCGTTCCAGTCATCCTCAAGCTCAAAGCAGCCGATCGGCTCGTCCTCTGACTGTGTTGGAATCTTCACACTGCAGGTCAGGTGACAGAATGGTGTGTCAGCCATTCACATGAACCACTAAGGCAGACCCCCACACTGCTGAGGGGTGCCAGAACTCACACAGACTAACTATACTGAACCAGTATCGTCTTCTTAGATTGTCCTGCATGTAATTCATTTGGCAGCATGTTTCTGCTCATCACAGCTGTCCTCTGAAATATCATGAAAAGTAAGATTCAGCCGGCTGTAAAGGGATCCTTACTTGTCTCGTACAAACTCTTTGAAGTCCTTGTAGCGTCTTCCTCCTTGTAAGCGAACACCAGGCCGCATTTCACACCAATGGCTCCTTTTCACACCCGATCACACAAACCGGAGAGGAAGCGTTAAGCACCGGAAATCCTCCGTCGCCGTCGCTTTGAAATTCTCAATCAAACGGAGCCTCACTTTGATCTTCATCGGAGTGATCTGGAAGTTACTCTGGTCCTCTGTCGACAGGATCACACCGGCTCTCTTTCTGCCACCTTCTGTGAGGAAACCTTTGGAGTGTAAAAACATTTGGTTATGCTTGAAGGCTTGTTCACACTGAAGCTGCATTAACTCAATGCTGCTGTTACTTTCTCATGGAATAAGGACGGCATCAGTTGTACCGTCACCAGTGGAGGATTCTGTGAGCATGTTCTCTGGTCCCGACTTCTCCTCTTTACTCTTCACATCACAGGCCTGGAGGTGCAACTGGAGGGGCTTCCCTGTAACACAACGCATTATGACATTCCCTATGACATCAGCTGATCATTGTCCATAGAGGTTATCATTTCATTCCTACACTGGGAGGCAACTTTCACCACACTGAAGTGCAGCTTTGTAACAGAATAAGCGATTTTCCACCGAGTAGTCCACTAATGCATCTCCTCCTTGTCGGCTCAGCACTTTCTCTCCCTGGTCTAAGGTTTCAAACGGCCTCGTGTGAATGAGAGTAAAGCAGGGCGTTACCATTGAGATTAAGTAGCCGCAGCCTAACGGAGGCCAAAGACACGATGAGGGAGGAGGCCTCGTACTCCGTCTTTAAATGATCGCTGATGCAGGACAGCGCCTGGAGCACTTTTGCCACGCTGCCTCTGGCCAGAGCGAAGGCCAGGAGGGTCAATTCTGCATCGGGACTCACACAGCAGCTACACGGGAGCAAAGAACAAACTAGTTAGTTTGGAAGTGCAACTTTTGTCCAATCAAATGATCTTTTGTGGCTATTTCAGAGTGTCAGACGTATTTCCTCTCAATAAGTATATTTTCATGCCGGGTTATGAATTTCAAATGTTCCAAAATTTGCTTACAAAAACTCCAGTTTAGACCAACATTGTGGGAACAATGTCGACTGTATGTGTGGATAAACATAGCCTACAGAACTATGGTTGATAATTAGCCAGTGAGGTTTATTTTAGTCATGTTGTTGCTGCTGCTGCTGTTAATGATTTACAGATCAAATGGAACAGAAATAGAGTTTTATCGCCCTGGGAAATCAATACTTTGATTTGAGTCAGTTTTCAACGAGATGACGTCAGCGTTACGAGCTGAGCGTGGCAGTGATGGGTGAGTGTGCTGATGTGATCCCAGCAGGTCATTACTCTGCTATCCTGAGGAGAAATCCATCCACCTCCTCCAGGATGTTCAAAGAGAAGAACTTGGGGAACTCTGTGGACGACGGTGTTCGGGACAACGGAGGCATGTGTCGTAAGGCTCGTCTAGGAGAAACACAAGACACACAAAAAAGCCCTCAGAACACCAGCACTGGACAAAACACTACACTTACACACATTCTTTCTTTCTTTCTATTACATATTCAAAACCAGAAGGGGGGTGTGTCTTACTGTGTGCTCTGAAGGACAGTCTGAGCCAGAGCAGGGTTGGTGTCCATGGATGCGGTGACCAAGGAGGTGAGGAGAGACAGGTACCAGATGGCTGAAGCATCCGAAACAGACACCTCTTTGCTCTTGGTAATCTGATAGCCCAGTGTCTTCAAGACACGAATCCGCGTGTCACATCCGTCGCTCAGGCACCGCTTCATGTTAATCTTGATGTCTGGGGTTTGGTGCCAGAAGAGATGATGCAGTTAGCAGACTGATGGAATACATCACGCAAAAAGAATGCCACAACAGGTTGCTTCTCCCTCTGAGAGCTGATGATGATTGAGGGAGACACAAATGAACCTAATCGCAAATATGAGAAACTAAATCCAATGCAAAGCATTTTATTTGGCTCATTGTGATTTTTGCAAATCATACAGAGCCACATACCGTATTTTCCGCACTATAGGGCGCACTGGATTATAAGGCGCACTGTCAATGAATGGTCTATTTTCGATCTTTTTTCATATATAAAGCGCACCAGACTATAAGGCGCGGGCGCTCTGAAGAAATCTGTAGATTCTCCACTTCCGTGTCCGTATTCTCACGAGATAGTACGAGACTCACACAGCGAGATGTGATGCATATGACGAGCTTATGACGAGCTTACAGTTCATCATGTGACGATCTGGGGGACGGACTGTTTACATCGTGTAGTGTAGCTTGTTAGCTCGTTAGTTAGCACGTCTGCTAACGGCAGCGTTCTGAGACAGCTGTAGCTTTATGATTACAGACATGTAAACACATAGAATAAATAATGGCCATCAGTGAGAAACTGAGTTGTGTTGTGAGAACAAGTGAACAGCTGGGCAGGTGTCTTGAGAGATAGAGGCAGATTACCCCTAGCTTGTTAGCTCGTTAGTTAGCACGTCTGCTAACGGCAGCGTTCTGAGACAGCTGTAGCTTTATGATTACAGACATGTAAACACACAGTTAGTGGAGTCTGCGTGACTCACACAGCGAGCTATGATACTTATGCATGCTTATGCTTACACGTCGTCCAGAACTACCGGTGAGACTCCTGACTACGGTAGCCGTAATGCTGCAAGCGGTGCGGCTTTGTAGTTTACCAAAGTCGTACTAAAACATTTTGACAGAGCGCCGTGTACCACACAAAATCGCTTCGAGGTCAGTAAACACAACCAGAATTAATCCATATATAAGGCGCTCCGGATTATAAGGCGCACTGTCGTTTTTTGAGAAAATTAAAGGCTTTTAAGTGCGCCTTATAGTGCGGAAAATACGGTAATCAAAATACAATGATGAACTTGTCGCCATTATCTGAACCTCTGCTAGCTGTTTTCCTGCTCACAGCTGCCTGGACCAATCGATCCTCAGTTTCTGTTTTCCTCATTCATTCATATATATATATAAATATATATCCCCGAGCAAAAACAGAGCTTGTGTGTTTTAGCCTTGCTTCTGTGTGGCTAGACAACTTCTAATAAAAGGTAGATGTGTCTCCACATATGGTCCTTTGAGACCTGAGGGTGAAGGTGGAAATCAAGAGTTTATGGAGGCTTGCATGAGGATTCAAAGTGAGGCATTTAACCACCCAACTATCTATGAACCCAGCGGCGGCTGCTCTTCTGTAGCTGACAGAAGCTCTGTCGCCACAGGAGGGGTGCATATGAGAAAGACAGTTCCTCTCCAAGTCATCAGTGAAGGAACACACAAGTCTGAGGTAAATAAACACTCCACTAAGCAGACAGATCGACAGGTGGTGACTCACAGGGGTGTGTGATGTTGGCATTCTCCAAGAGGGCTACGTAGCCCGTGACATTGCTGGGGATCCGGATATCTCTGATCTCCTGCAGGGAACGCCGGTTCTTCCCGACCGCAACGGAGACCAGCTGAGGCGTGTAGCTGTGGTCATTAGAAGCCACGGCAATGGCCAGACGTCTCAAAACCACATCGAGTTTCATTTTCAACCTGGGAGCAGAAAAGAGAAGAGTTTCCACCTTAAAATTGATCATATACATAGGGACCAAAAACTCTGTAATTCAAGGATCAGGCACACATGACAATCAGCTGCAAGGCCTCAAGTCACAGAGCAGGCGCCCAATTGGGGCAGGTGCGGTACCGAGCAGTGCCGAGTGGTACCGCACAATGCAATGTTCAGTAACAAATATAATAATCCTACAAACATGTCGTATACCGGCTTAACGAAGAGCTTCTGATGAACAGAACCATGTATAACATTTTACACACTGAAAACACAATTAAACACGATCTAACAGAACCTTTCAGAACAGCTACCAGAATATCGTCATTTTTTCGCTTTCATTTCACAAGATATTCACTCGAAAAAGTCCTTCCGACCGGCGATCTATTAGCTCCGATGGCTCCTCTTGCTACTTAACAGCATTAGCATTCCACCCGGATTCTACCGAACACTTCGGATTTACTCTCCGTGAAACGGTTCAAACGTTACCCGCAAAACAGTGAGCATAAACAAGCCATTCACCCCGCTGAAGAATTCTGAATTTG
Source organism: Leptoclinus maculatus (assembly GCA_032191485.1). Classification (NCBI taxonomy): domain Eukaryota; kingdom Metazoa; phylum Chordata; class Actinopteri; order Perciformes; family Stichaeidae; genus Leptoclinus; species Leptoclinus maculatus. Next base: position 9,752 of record JAVDOI010000060.1, on the reverse strand, counting down.
CACTCACCATGAGATACATCTTGACGAAATAGTCCTCATAATCCATTTTTACCGGTGAATTCGACTTCTTCTGTGGTTTTACTGTCTGAAAAAAGTATTTCCTGAACGAAGGGGGGTCAAATAAGCCCGGAGGACCACGTTTCAACATTTTGAGAATCGGGATTTTCCGGAAAACGATCCTGTCAATCAAAACTACGTTGCCTCCACTGCATTGGCTAGATCCTAACACGTGTATAGATGTGTCGTAGTATTGAATTGACCAACCACAGGCTGAGAAATGTGCACTCACACACACGCTATAGCGCATGCTGCCGTGAGTCGGTGGCCCCAAGAGGCTTTGGAGGATTCTAGCTCTCAAAAATGATTTCTAACTGCTGTATGTGATAGATTGTGCATGTACAAGGATAAAGGAAGTTAAATATATCGTTATTTAAGTTATAAAAGTACAATGGAACAGCTGGAAAGGCTGTTTCTCAAATGACGACCTTTCGTGACCTCTCGTACGTTTATGTCTCTTGCTCTGGCCTACTTCACTCTATTCACTCCAATTATTTTGTGTATGACTACTGCCATGCTTTGCTATGATGCTGGGTGGTTTTTAGGCTTTCAATAGCCTCATTTAATATAGTATTATCAATAATTGTGCTTTAATAATCAAGGTCTATTATTCAAATAGACCTTGTAGTTAGAGAGTAAGGCCCCTTTGAGTATGGGTATAGTATTTTCGAGCAGAAGCCTAAAAATAGGGCTCGTTACTAGAAGGTTAAAGTACTTTGTTAAAGTAGTACTAGTACTACATGTATCTGTGCAGTACAAGTATGTGTGTTTAGTTTTACGTATGTGTTCATATTTTATTCAGATTGTTTGATTCGGAGGATATTTTGTATCAAAATCCTTTTTGCACAAAAGTAATCTAAATACTTAAATACAAAAATAAGCAAAGTTCTTATGAAATATGCAAAATCCTTATTTAAAAAATTAAATAAACTTATGAAATAAGAAAAAAACATAATTACAATATTATTAATAAGCAAAATCCTTAATTACATAATATTGTAAATTCATGAAGTATAAAATAAGCTACATTTGAATGAAAAAGGTAATTTTGTTAATTACAAAATCAAGCGAAACGGTCATGATTTAAGCAAAATCCTTTATTCTTTTTTTTTTATTCCTTAATTACAAAATTAACTCAATTTACGAAGAACAAAAATTAGCTAAATTATTGTGAAATAAGCAAAAATCTTAATTATAAAAAACAAGCTAAATCCATAATGGCAATGTTCTTATGAAATAAGCAAAATCCTCAACTATAACAAAAATTGTAAATTCCTTGATTGCAACATTATTTACATTCATGAAGTACAAAATGAGCAAAATTCTTATGAAATAAGTAATATCCTAAATTACTAAATTAACCACAATGCATATGTTTTAAGTAAAACCCTCTAATTATAAAAAAACAAGCAAAATCGTCTTATGATGCAAGCAAAATAGTATAATTATAACAAATAAGCAAAATCCTTAATAACAACATTCTTACGAAATAAGAAAAGCCTTAATTATAAAAAACAAGCTAAATCCATAATGGCAATGTTCTTATGAAATAAGCAAAATCCTCAACTATAACAAAAATTGTAAATTCCTTGATTGCAACATTCATGAAGTACAAAATAAGCAAAATTCTTATGAAATAAGTAATATCCTAAATTACTAAATTAACCACAATGCATATGTTTTAAGTAAAACCCTCTAATTATAAAAAAACAAGCAAAATCGTCTTATGATGCAAGCAAAATCCTTAATTATAACAAATAAGCAAAATCCTTAATAACAACATTCTTACGAAATAAGAAAAGCCTTAATTACAAAATGAAGTAAAATCATGAAGAACAACAATGAGCAAAATAGTAACATTTCTGAATGACAAATAAATGAGGTTTTAGGGGCTGATCACAGCGGGACGTTGTTCATGTTTGTATTATTATGATTATCTTTTAGCTAAATGTTGTCCTGCTGCCAAAATCTTGCTCACTACAATAAGTGAAGTCATGAAGTTCATTATATGTTTAAAGGACAAACAGCAACAGATTGTCAACATTGAGTATCGTTCTACAGAATGTAGAAGATAGAAGTCAATGTTTCATGTTTATTCTAATATCTCACATTAACATTGTTCCTCATAGTCTTTGGTTTCTGCTTGGACTCTGGTAAACCTGCTCTCAAGTCTACTTTTAAATGAAACTTTATATCTGTGAGGTGTTTTTAAAGAGTCACGTCTTCAGCAGGAACCAATGGGCTTGGAGCTGAGAGACACAGACAGGAAGTCAGAACGTGTGGAGAGACCAACACATTGTTGAGAGGAAGAAAGACGGGCTGTAATAATGTGATATCATATTCAGCCTTCTGGTTTAAGGGAACATGCGTATCAAAGGGAGCTGGTGGTGGTTGTGTGGTAGAAATCATCTGGATGTGAGATGAGCTCCTTGGAGGAGCTACTCTGCTCCCTGAGCTCCTTCTTCTTCTTCTTCTTCTTCTTCTTCTTCTTCTTCTTCTTCTTCTTCTTCAGCTGCAGGAACACACCGGATATAATGATCCAGCTCAGTGTTCTTCTGTCTGCACGGCATCTGCCCCCTGTTGGCCTGCAGAGACATGACAGCACAGTCCTGTTAGAGCCATAGTTTTAGTTTTGATTACAAATCATCATTTCTAATTTTGCTAAAATATTTGTATGACCTAAACACATTCCTTTAATCTATGAATGAAGGTTACATTTGCATTCTGTATAATTATTTTCTTTAGGAACGTTTGTTATTAATCAGATGAGGATCAGCTGGTATCAGAGGAAGAGGTGGGACTGAGTCTCGAGTTGGTTTTTCCTTTGTGTAGAACGGGGCATCGGGACAGTCTTTGACCTCACGTTAAACTCATTATGTTTTGCTGTTAAATTTGTCGAAAGTGAAAATAAATCAATCAAGTGACGGCAAAGGAATCAGCGTCTGCAAGAGTTGTCATTTGGACTGTTTGATGTGTGAGTCAGAAACGGAGCCCCGTAACGTGGCCCAGTATATAGGAAGAAGAACAAAGAACGGGCCACCACACCTGTCCTCAGTTCACTGAACACAGAGCGAGAGCTTCATTTCAGTGGCTGGTCTAAACAACAGACGTGTGTCAGTACCTTACAGTAGAAGTAAAGGGCAACGGTCACCAACAGCAGAGTCAGCGGCAGGACGATTGCTTTGATGATCAGAGGTGTTCTGTGATCTGAACAAACACATGGACAGTCATCACATCACACGACATCATGAGTCCAACAGCTCCCATTGACCCTGAAATCTACAATCACTGACACGTATTACTCTTCATGTTTACTTCATGTTCACTGTTTGAACCACAGACGTTATAGAAGAAGTGGACGTAGTCGTCGTGACGTCACTCATTGGTTTGTGGACTGTGGCCGTCGCCATCTTGGTTTTTTGCAACCAGTGAACAGGAAGTGACCATATCTGGACTGAGGAGGAGTGACGTAGAGACGCCGTATACGTCTCTGGTAGAGACCTGTCAATCACTGTGTAGCCCCGCCCTAAAGCATCCCCTGCTTTATGGTCTGTTTGACTCTAAATGGAACATAATTTACTGAATGAACATCATGCTGTATTGAAGAAGACTTGAAACTAGAGATTGAGACCATAAACTCATGTTTACAATGTTTACTGAGGTAATAAATCAAGAGAGAAGTAGAGTCATTTTCTCATAGACTTCTATACAACCAGAGGAGTCGCCCCCTGGTGGACACTAGAGAGAATCTGGTTAGTCTTGGTTTCATGTTACAATGATGTCATCACCTACGTCCTGTTTTCATCACCAGAGCTGCTGATCAGAGCTGGACCATGCTACGCTGTGATTGGCCAGTTATGTTAGAGGGGCGGGACTTAGTGAAGAGTCAATTGAAAGTGTAATTGCTGTCGTTAACGACTGTCTCAACGTTTGGTTTCCAGGATAACCCTGGTTCTCTGAGTGAGGTACCGGAGCACACCGCCCTTCTTGCTTCTGATAGGCGGAGGAACTACACTTGAATATGGTGAGTTGGGGGCTAAGGGGTGTTATGACTGATGTGGTGGCAGTTGAGCTTTTGTGATTGGTCACGTCAGAAGCTGCTTCAGTTCTCAGAGAACCAGAGTTATCCTGGTAACCAAACCTGCTCTGTCCTACAGTATATTGTTAGCTGCTGCCATTCATAGACTTTGTTTAGGTTTGGTTACTATATGACATGTGTAACACAATGACAGGAGTCACGTGTGATTCCAGAAACAACAACATGCATGGACTCTGTGGTCAGCTGATCATCTTCAGTCAGTTTGGACCAATCATCTTCAAACCTGCATGTAAACAGTCAGCTTACCTAAGACAGTGATGGAGAGCAGACGGCTCTCAGAGGAGAAGGTATGATTAAAAACATAGAGGTGATAAACACAGCTGTAGCTTCCTTGGTGGGCGGGCTCTGCAGCAGGAAACAGGAAGTCGGCAGAGTGATTGACAGCTGGCTGGGTGTAGTTGTGTGCTGAGTTGGAGGAGGTGAAGGTGAGCTGGAAGGAGCCTCCTGGGTACTGTGGCTGGATGGAGCAGCAGATGGTGAAGGTGGAGCGCCTGAGCACCCGAGCCCCCTGCTGCTGGGCCTCAGAGACCCCGTACATTTCGGAGGACACAATGATGATTGGCTGAAGCAGCAGGTCTGTAAACACAGAGAGATGATAAAAGTTCACGTTTACCCTCCGTTGAACAAGATGGACCCTGAATAAGGACGTGATGTCACAGGTCTGACAGACAGACAGACAGGTGTGTCCTCTCAGGTGGAGCTCAGCAGTCTATGGAGGCTTTGAAGCTTCCAGAAACAAGCCCACCTCTCTACACTTCAGGATGTCGTTGTCCTGAATAACTTTACAGTTCAGTCCAATGGAAACCCACTGACTGTGTAATGGTAATCTTTAACGTAGTATATATTTCTACTCAGTATATTGTATTCATGCATAAGTAGTTTTACTCTGAACTTTGTTGAACTTCACCGTGTCTCTGTTGTGCAGAAGAAGAATTCTCCCTTGCCTGTTCACAAAGATAACTAACTGTGTTGTATGAGAATGTTCCAGCACCAAGGCCTTTGGGCCGCTTGTTTGGGTTGCTGGCTGTTTGTTGTTCATTGTTTCTATCAGTCTGAGACCGAATGTCTGTAACATTGACCATCGGCCCACCTTTGCTCATTCTGTATAAAGGAAGCTTGTTCACTTTGTTCTTGGTTCTTCCTCACTGAGACTGTACGCATTCTGTTGTGATGATTGAACCTTCTCTGAGAGAATAAATACTTAAAAGACAACCTGGTTTTCAGTATTATTTATTTCAGCTTTAAAAGACTCAAGCAAAGAGGGTAGAGGAATATTTACCACCACAACTGTCACTGTGAGGGAGGAAGGAACATACTGGAAACATTGCTGTCAGAGATGATGTCATAGATGATGTCACTGATGGGCTTACCTGAGCAGATGACATTCAGGATGGAGGAAGAGATATCTGATGTTAAACAATCTCTCAGAGGAGATCCAGAGTGATTACAGTCAGAGTTGATCCTCCACACAGATCTCACTGAGGACTCCTCTCTCCGTCTGATAGAAACATCAGAGCCACAGTCCAGATCTCTACAGACAACAGCTGCTTTCTTCAGGATCGAGTCAGAGTCAGCTACTGGTCTCCAGTCTCCTTGTTTCACCTCCAGTGTTCCTGCACAGCGACTGTCTCCTCCCACCAACCTGACAGCTTTTGAACAGAAACAAGAGAGTCGTCAGTAAAGAACAAAGTGAGTTTCAGTAGAACAGAAATGAACCAGATCAAAGCTGCAGCTCCTCTTCTACCTGAGCAGGTGAGTCCAACAGCTTTGCCAGGTGAGCAGGTGTTTCTATCTGAGCCTGAGCTTCTACAGTCCAGGAGAGCAGACTCATTGCCTCCACACTGGAACTCTTTGGTCCACATTGGAGCCTCCACTTCTCCATAGAGCGCCCCCTGGAGGACTGAAGGAGCCCCACAGCCAAGCTCCCTACAGACCACCTCTGCATCCTGCTGGTCAAAGTCATCTTCACACACTGAGGACCACCACTGGTTAGACTGGTTAGACTTCACCTCCAGTCTGCCTGAGCACAGACTAGTCCCATTCACCAGCCTGACAGAGTCTGGAGAGATGATAGAAGATGAGAGAGAGAGAGAGAAGACACCAGACACTAAATAACAAGATGTCATGAAACAACAATTCAGAGATTCATTAAATAATACAATCAGTCAATAATAATTATATTAATAATAATAATCAATAACCAGCTGGCTAAGTTAGCTCAAAACACAAACATCAAAAGATGATAAAGTTAACATATTTAGTCAGACTGGAGGAGGATTCTCTTCATGTTCACTGAGATTCAAACAGCGTCTGTCTTGTCTACAATGTGAGCGTGGTCTTACCACAGTAGAGCACTTTGGAGCTGCATTACAAAACGGTGCACAGAAGCTCAGAGACGGATTAGTGCTACTGGGTTCATCATGTTGTGCTAACTGTTAGATGAGCTGGAGTATTTGCGAAATTGTGGATTCCTTCTGCACGGAAGGCCCTGGTTATTAGGTGTTAACGGCACCATATTGCTGCTCAGCAAAACAATGAATGAAAAATACAGTAAAACAAAAAAGTAACTGAAAGAGGCATAGGGCTCTGTGTCTCTTGTAAGACGGCGCCTGCTGCACGGATGTGCAGTTACGACATAGACTGACACACACACTCACACACACACACACACTCATGTGCAGGGACTTTCCAGGGGACCTCGTGGTTAAGTAAGGACAGGTACTGTCTAGGTAATATGTAACAGTCTCGGACCTGAACCTTCCTAACCCTTCTCACAGGCCTTGAGGCCTGCCGTCGCATTAATGTCTGCCAGGTCACCTTGGCCATGCGTCACTGCACATGCCTTCACACACACACACTTTTAAATTTGAACTTGTTATGTAAGTCACCTTTAACTTTAGGCTTTTGTTAAGGCCTTGAGCCGCGTCCGTATTCTTGTCCCGTAAGGACATGGACGCTTTGATGCAGAAGAGTACGTATATATGAGTATACTCAGTTATTAATCATACGCTGGGCACAATGGTGTATTATGTGTTGAATCTTTTATTGTTTGATGTATTACCATGTATCCCTGTAACCTGTTGAAATCATACGAGGAGGTATCTGGGTCAGAGTATAATTATTAACCAGTGAGCACGGTGTGCCTTTCCTATGTCCTGAGTATCAGTAGAGGTCCTTGGGGTAACCAACAACTTGTCTATCAATGTATGACTAAACTCACGGGGGTTACCAAGCCCATGTGAGGCCTCCCAAGAGAGGCACCGAAGGGTGGGGGTGAAATCACCCCCGGTAGATCTAGAGTATAAATATTCTCGCTTTTAGAAGATCGGGGTGCATTAGGGAGAAGTCCACCAGGTCTTTACCTGCGTGGGGTTCAAACTGATTTCTTAGAATCTCCGGACTTTTGAAATAACAGCTTGCTCACTGAGTTCAGGGTTTTTGAATTCTTTTTCCATTTTGTTCTTTAAGTCATTTACTTGATAATTTTTCTCTGTATTAGAACCAAACGGTGTACTTTGAATTGGACGAAAATAAAATAATTGAACTTTTTCGGCCGACTCCTTTCCGACCTCTCTTCTGGGAACACCGGACAGAAGGGGTCTCCTCCGGGGGGGGGGATCGCCCAGCCCCTGTGGTAAGTTGAAGGACTTCCAGCACGGCACACGACTGATGCAACTACTGCACACACACCTACATATACTGACATCCGTTTCTATAGTTAAGAGAAGACCGGGGAAAGACCCGCTTCATAATGTTTGAAAAGAGCTTTATATCTGTTGGGCTCTGGGCAGGGGTATAGAAATATTTAAAACTTACAGAATTAATAAAGACGTTAAAACCGACGACTATTCGAGCAAAATACTAAACTAAACAGTAACTCAATGTTTTGAGATCAAGACAATACAGCAAGCGCGCTACTGGTTGCTATTCTGTTGGTGATGTATTATTATCTAAGATTGGCTACCCGTATAGGTTTCTCTTAGCGGAGGCTTTTGAGGTAATTTCGGAGAGTGTGCAGGGGACGAAACTGTCTCCTTTTCAGCCATTCTCCCTCAGGCCAGGTGAGTGAGTCATATAGAGAGAGCACTGGTCCTCCGCATCTCTCCCCCTTCTCGCAGTCCTTTTCCTGCACTAAGGGGCGCTCACAGGGGGACGACCGGACATCGGGACACGAGCCCCGTGGATCCGTGGTCACCCCGGCGGCAGTTCGGGTCTGTCCGTCGCCTGCGAGGTCCTCTCAGTCGGCGCATACACTTCTGAGGGATCCTCGTTCACGTCTGTTCGTTTCCAACAGGAGGCCTCTCTTTGTTCATTTATTCATAAAGAACGTGCGGCGGCACCGCGCGTTACATAACAGAGAGAGTTTTCCTCTACTTCCTGTATTATCATGTAGAATTCACCAGCAGCGTTGTGGTGGAAGATGTTCAACATGAAAGAAGGGAGGGCTGTTGCCTTGAAGATTGTGAGTTGTGTTGGGACCAGGACTCTACAGAGAACGGTATTCTGGACTCACTTGGAGGAGAAGGGCTTTGAACACAGAGACCTACTGCTGCACACTGATGTAAGATGGCTGAGCAGAGGAACATTGTTGTTGACATTCAGTGAGACTTTCTGAATCTTTCATTACATGCAGAAGATGCACAGCTAGAGGACTACCAGTGGCTTTAGGATTCAGTGTTTGTGACAGATCTCCCTTTACTGTTCAAGAAGCTGATTTAGAGCTGCAGGATTATGATGAACATGTCATCAACAGGATCAGTGAAGGAAACACGTTTAAAAGACACAACTGCTGTCAAGTAGGCTTTAACGCTGTGAACGTTCCTCACATGCAGACAGAAGTGAAACATCAGGACAAAGACATTGTGCAGCTTGACATCTATGAGGAGCAACATGAGAACATCAGAAGAGCTTCACTGAGAGCTCAATAGTATCAGTGTTCCACCTGGACAGCTTTGCTGCTGAGAAAGAGATTCTCTCACTGCACATTTACATTGAGATCAAATCAAGGGAAACACCTGGCATGAATGAAGAGTTATGGGACGTACTGATGGAACACAAGTATCCACACCTCAGAAGATGTGCCTTGAACCTGATGAAGAAACATGTCTCCACTTCAGCAACACCAGCTGCTGAGCCAGTAGAGTTAAACATGCAAACAAGTCACGTTTGAAAGCAGACAATGGGGAATCTGATGGTACACCGGATAAGGAAGAGACAGGTGAAGGCTCATGAAGGGATAGAGCCTCCTCAGAGAGTGTTTATACACAGATTCACAGGATGTAGTGAGGGAGGGACTGGACCAACACATAGGAAGTAGATTGGTACATAGATGTAGCCCTGGTGTAGAAGTTAGGTATTAAAACAAGTTAGTTCATAATAAAGTTGGATGAAATAACTCAGTAAGGAAATGAACCTGAAAGTAATTTAGTTTAATAAAGAAAAAGTGGTTAACTGAGGGATTAAGATCATTTAGTCCTGAATGAAGTAGGATGTAAATAGTTGAAATAAACAGCTCGAAACAATATTGACGGCAAACAATGTGTTAAACTAAGTGAGAGTAAAAAAAATAAAAAAAAGAGAGAGACAGAGAGAGAGA
>JAVDOI010000059.1:748272-926541 GCA_032191485.1 Leptoclinus maculatus | reverse complement strand
CTAACCCTAACCCTAACCCTAACCCTAACCCTAACCCTAACCCTAACCCTAACCCTAACCCTAACCCTAACCCTAACCCTAACCCTAACCCTAACCCTAACCCTAACCCTAACCCTAACCCTAACCCTAACCCTAACCCTAACCCTAACCCTAACCCTAACCCTAACCCTAACCCTAACCCTAACCCTAACCCTAACCCTAACCCTAACCCTAACCCTAACCCTAACCCTAACCCTAACCCTAACCCTAACCCTAACCCTAACCCTAACCCTAACCCTAACCCTAACCCTAACCCTAACCCTAACCCTAACCCTAACCCTAACCCTAACCCTAACCCTAACCCTAACCCTAACCCTAACCCTAACCCTAACCCTAACCCTAACCCTAACCCTAACCCTAACCCTAACCCTAACCCTAACCCTAACCCTAACCCTAACCCTAACCCTAACCCTAACCCTAACCCTAACCCTAACCCTAACCCTAACCCTAACCCTAACCCTAACCCTAACCCTAACCCTAACCCTAACCCTAACCCTAACCCTAACCCTAACCCTAACCCTAACCCTAACCCTAACCCTAACCCTAACCCTAACCCTAACCCTAACCCTAACCCTAACCCTAACCCTAACCCTAACCCTAACCCTAACCCTAACCCTAACCCTAACCCTAACCCTAACCCTAACCCTAACCCTAACCCTAACCCTAACCCTAACCCTAACCCTAACCCTAACCCTAACCCTAACCCTAACCCTAACCCTAACCCTAACCCTAACCCTAACCCTAACCCTAACCCTAACCCTAACCCTAACCCTAACCCTAACCCTAACCCTAACCCTAACCCTAACCCTAACCCTAACCCTAACCCTAACCCTAACCCTAACCCTAACCCTAACCCTAACCCTAACCCTAACCCTAACCCTAACCCTAACCCTAACCCTAACCCTAACCCTAACCCTAACCCTAACCCTAACCCTAACCCTAACCCTAACCCTAACCCTAACCCTAACCCTAACCCTAACCCTAACCCTAACCCTAACCCTAACCCTAACCCTAACCCTAACCCTAACCCTAACCCTAACCCTAACCCTAACCCTAACCCTAACCCTAACCCTAACCCTAACCCTAACCCTAACCCTAACCCTAACCCTAACCCTAACCCTAACCCTAACCCTAACCCTAACCCTAACCCTAACCCTAACCCTAACCCTAACCCTAACCCTAACCCTAACCCTAACCCTAACCCTAACCCTAACCCTAACCCTAACCCTAACCCTAACCCTAACCCTAACCCTAACCCTAACCCTAACCCTAACCCTAACCCTAACCCTAACCCTAACCCTAACCCTAACCCTAACCCTAACCCTAACCCTAACCCTAACCCTAACCCTAACCCTAACCCTAACCCTAACCCTAACCCTAACCCTAACCCTAACCCTAACCCTAACCCTAACCCTAACCCTAACCCTAACCCTAACCCTAACCCTAACCCTAACCCTAACCCTAACCCTAACCCTAACCCTAACCCTAACCCTAACCCTAACCCTAACCCTAACCCTAACCCTAACCCTAACCCTAACCCTAACCCTAACCCTAACCCTAACCCTAACCCTAACCCTAACCCTAACCCTAACCCTAACCCTAACCCTAACCCTAACCCTAACCCTAACCCTAACCCTAACCCTAACCCTAACCCTAACCCTAACCCTAACCCTAACCCTAACCCTAACCCTAACCCTAACCCTAACCCTAACCCTAACCCTAACCCTAACCCTAACCCTAACCCTAACCCTAACCCTAACCCTAACCCTAACCCTAACCCTAACCCTAACCCTAACCCTAACCCTAACCCTAACCCTAACCCTAACCCTAACCCTAACCCTAACCCTAACCCTAACCCTAACCCTAACCCTAACCCTAACCCTAACCCTAACCCTAACCCTAACCCTAACCCTAACCCTAACCCTAACCCTAACCCTAACCCTAACCCTAACCCTAACCCTAACCCTAACCCTAACCCTAACCCTAACCCTAACCCTAACCCTAACCCTAACCCTAACCCTAACCCTAACCCTAACCCTAACCCTAACCCTAACCCTAACCCTAACCCTAACCCTAACCCTAACCCTAACCCTAACCCTAACCCTAACCCTAACCCTAACCCTAACCCTAACCCTAACCCTAACCCTAACCCTAACCCTAACCCTAACCCTAACCCTAACCCTAACCCTAACCCTAACCCTAACCCTAACCCTAACCCTAACCCTAACCCTAACCCTAACCCTAACCCTAACCCTAACCCTAACCCTAACCCTAACCCTAACCCTAACCCTAACCCTAACCCTAACCCTAACCCTAACCCTAACCCTAACCCTAACCCTAACCCTAACCCTAACCCTAACCCTAACCCTAACCCTAACCCTAACCCTAACCCTAACCCTAACCCTAACCCTAACCCTAACCCTAACCCTAACCCTAACCCTAACCCTAACCCTAACCCTAACCCTAACCCTAACCCTAACCCTAACCCTAACCCTAACCCTAACCCTAACCCTAACCCTAACCCTAACCCTAACCCTAACCCTAACCCTAACCCTAACCCTAACCCTAACCCTAACCCTAACCCTAACCCTAACCCTAACCCTAACCCTAACCCTAACCCTAACCCTAACCCTAACCCTAACCCTAACCCTAACCCTAACCCTAACCCTAACCCTAACCCTAACCCTAACCCTAACCCTAACCCTAACCCTAACCCTAACCCTAACCCTAACCCTAACCCTAACCCTAACCCTAACCCTAACCCTAACCCTAACCCTAACCCTAACCCTAACCCTAACCCTAACCCTAACCCTAACCCTAACCCTAACCCTAACCCTAACCCTAACCCTAACCCTAACCCTAACCCTAACCCTAACCCTAACCCTAACCCTAACCCTAACCCTAACCCTAACCCTAACCCTAACCCTAACCCTAACCCTAACCCTAACCCTAACCCTAACCCTAACCCTAACCCTAACCCTAACCCTAACCCTAACCCTAACCCTAACCCTAACCCTAACCCTAACCCTAACCCTAACCCTAACCCTAACCCTAACCCTAACCCTAACCCTAACCCTAACCCTAACCCTAACCCTAACCCTAACCCTAACCCTAACCCTAACCCTAACCCTAACCCTAACCCTAACCCTAACCCTAACCCTAACCCTAACCCTAACCCTAACCCTAACCCTAACCCTAACCCTAACCCTAACCCTAACCCTAACCCTAACCCTAACCCTAACCCTAACCCTAACCCTAACCCTAACCCTAACCCTAACCCTAACCCTAACCCTAACCCTAACCCTAACCCTAACCCTAACCCTAACCCTAACCCTAACCCTAACCCTAACCCCTAACCCTAACCCTAACCCTAACCCTAACCCTAACCCTAACCCTAACCCTAACCCTAACCCTAACCCTAACCCTAACCCTAACCCTAACCCTAACCCTAACCCTAACCCTAACCCTAACCCTAACCCTAACCCTAACCCTAACCCTAACCCTAACCCTAACCCTAACCCTAACCCTAACCCTAACCCTAACCCTAACCCTAACCCTAACCCTAACCCTAACCCTAACCCTAACCCTAACCCTAACCCTAACCCTAACCCTAACCCTAACCCTAACCCTAACCCTAACCCTAACCCTAACCCTAACCCTAACCCTAACCCTAACCCTAACCCTAACCCTAACCCTAACCCTAACCCTAACCCTAACCCTAACCCTAACCCTAACCCTAACCCTAACCCTAACCCTAACCCTAACCCTAACCCTAACCCTAACCCTAACCCTAACCCTAACCCTAACCCTAACCCTAACCCTAACCCTAACCCTAACCCTAACCCTAACCCTAACCCTAACCCTAACCCTAACCCTAACCCTAACCCTAACCCTAACCCTAACCCTAACCCTAACCCTAACCCTAACCCTAACCCTAACCCTAACCCTAACCCTAACCCTAACCCTAACCCTAACCCTAACCCTAACCCTAACCCTAACCCTAACCCTAACCCTAACCCTAACCCTAACCCTAACCCTAACCCTAACCCTAACCCTAACCCTAACCCTAACCCTAACCCTAACCCTAACCCTAACCCTAACCCTAACCCTAACCCTAACCCTAACCCTAACCCTAACCCTAACCCTAACCCTAACCCTAACCCTAACCCTAACCCTAACCCTAACCCTAACCCTAACCCTAACCCTAACCCTAACCCTAACCCTAACCCTAACCCTAACCCTAACCCTAACCCTAACCCTAACCCTAACCCTAACCCTAACCCTAACCCTAACCCTAACCCTAACCCTAACCCTAACCCTAACCCTAACCCTAACCCTAACCCTAACCCTAACCCTAACCCTAACCCTAACCCTAACCCTAACCCTAACCCTAACCCTAACCCTAACCCTAACCCTAACCCTAACCCTAACCCTAACCCTAACCCTAACCCTAACCCTAACCCTAACCCTAACCCTAACCCTAACCCTAACCCTAACCCTAACCCTAACCCTAACCCTAACCCTAACCCTAACCCTAACCCTAACCCTAACCCTAACCCTAACCCTAACCCTAACCCTAACCCTAACCCTAACCCTAACCCTAACCCTAACCCTAACCCTAACCCTAACCCTAACCCTAACCCTAACCCTAACCCTAACCCTAACCCTAACCCTAACCCTAACCCTAACCCTAACCCTAACCCTAACCCTAACCCTAACCCTAACCCTAACCCTAACCCTAACCCTAACCCTAACCCTAACCCTAACCCTAACCCTAACCCTAACCCTAACCCTAACCCTAACCCTAACCCTAACCCTAACCCTAACCCTAACCCTAACCCTAACCCTAACCCTAACCCTAACCCTAACCCTAACCCTAACCCTAACCCTAACCCTAACCCTAACCCTAACCCTAACCCTAACCCTAACCCTAACCCTAACCCTAACCCTAACCCTAACCCTAACCCTAACCCTAACCCTAACCCTAACCCTAACCCTAACCCTAACCCTAACCCTAACCCTAACCCTAACCCTAACCCTAACCCTAACCCTAACCCTAACCCTAACCCTAACCCTAACCCTAACCCTAACCCTAACCCTAACCCTAACCCTAACCCTAACCCTAACCCTAACCCTAACCCTAACCCTAACCCTAACCCTAACCCTAACCCTAACCCTAACCCTAACCCTAACCCTAACCCTAACCCTAACCCTAACCCTAACCCTAACCCTAACCCTAACCCTAACCCTAACCCTAACCCTAACCCTAACCCTAACCCTAACCCTAACCCTAACCCTAACCCTAACCCTAACCCTAACCCTAACCCTAACCCTAACCCTAACCCTAACCCTAACCCTAACCCTAACCCTAACCCTAACCCTAACCCTAACCCTAACCCTAACCCTAACCCTAACCCTAACCCTAACCCTAACCCTAACCCTAACCCTAACCCTAACCCTAACCCTAACCCTAACCCTAACCCTAACCCTAACCCTAACCCTAACCCTAACCCTAACCCTAACCCTAACCCTAACCCTAACCCTAACCCTAACCCTAACCCTAACCCTAACCCTAACCCTAACCCTAACCCTAACCCTAACCCTAACCCTAACCCTAACCCTAACCCTAACCCTAACCCTAACCCTAACCCTAACCCTAACCCTAACCCTAACCCTAACCCTAACCCTAACCCTAACCCTAACCCTAACCCTAACCCTAACCCTAACCCTAACCCTAACCCTAACCCTAACCCTAACCCTAACCCTAACCCTAACCCTAACCCTAACCCTAACCCTAACCCTAACCCTAACCCTAACCCTAACCCTAACCCTAACCCTAACCCTAACCCTAACCCTAACCCTAACCCTAACCCTAACCCTAACCCTAACCCTAACCCTAACCCTAACCCTAACCCTAACCCTAACCCTAACCCTAACCCTAACCCTAACCCTAACCCTAACCCTAACCCTAACCCTAACCCTAACCCTAACCCTAACCCTAACCCTAACCCTAACCCTAACCCTAACCCTAACCCTAACCCTAACCCTAACCCTAACCCTAACCCTAACCCTAACCCTAACCCTAACCCTAACCCTAACCCTAACCCTAACCCTAACCCTAACCCTAACCCTAACCCTAACCCTAACCCTAACCCTAACCCTAACCCTAACCCTAACCCTAACCCTAACCCTAACCCTAACCCTAACCCTAACCCTAACCCTAACCCTAACCCTAACCCTAACCCTAACCCTAACCCTAACCCTAACCCTAACCCTAACCCTAACCCTAACCCTAACCCTAACCCTAACCCTAACCCTAACCCTAACCCTAACCCTAACCCTAACCCTAACCCTAACCCTAACCCTAACCCTAACCCTAACCCTAACCCTAACCCTAACCCTAACCCTAACCCTAACCCTAACCCTAACCCTAACCCTAACCCTAACCCTAACCCTAACCCTAACCCTAACCCTAACCCTAACCCTAACCCTAACCCTAACCCTAACCCTAACCCTAACCCTAACCCTAACCCTAACCCTAACCCTAACCCTAACCCTAACCCTAACCCTAACCCTAACCCTAACCCTAACCCTAACCCTAACCCTAACCCTAACCCTAACCCTAACCCTAACCCTAACCCTAACCCTAACCCTAACCCTAACCCTAACCCTAACCCTAACCCTAACCCTAACCCTAACCCTAACCCTAACCCTAACCCTAACCCTAACCCTAACCCTAACCCTAACCCTAACCCTAACCCTAACCCTAACCCTAACCCTAACCCTAACCCTAACCCTAACCCTAACCCTAACCCTAACCCTAACCCTAACCCTAACCCTAACCCTAACCCTAACCCTAACCCTAACCCTAACCCTAACCCTAACCCTAACCCTAACCCTAACCCTAACCCTAACCCTAACCCTAACCCTAACCCTAACCCTAACCCTAACCCTAACCCTAACCCTAACCCTAACCCTAACCCTAACCCTAACCCTAACCCTAACCCTAACCCTAACCCTAACCCTAACCCTAACCCTAACCCTAACCCTAACCCTAACCCTAACCCTAACCCTAACCCTAACCCTAACCCTAACCCTAACCCTAACCCTAACCCTAACCCTAACCCTAACCCTAACCCTAACCCTAACCCTAACCCTAACCCTAACCCTAACCCTAACCCTAACCCTAACCCTAACCCTAACCCTAACCCTAACCCTAACCCTAACCCTAACCCTAACCCTAACCCTAACCCTAACCCTAACCCTAACCCTAACCCTAACCCTAACCCTAACCCTAACCCTAACCCTAACCCTAACCCTAACCCTAACCCTAACCCTAACCCTAACCCTAACCCTAACCCTAACCCTAACCCTAACCCTAACCCTAACCCTAACCCTAACCCTAACCCTAACCCTAACCCTAACCCTAACCCTAACCCTAACCCTAACCCTAACCCTAACCCTAACCCTAACCCTAACCCTAACCCTAACCCTAACCCTAACCCTAACCCTAACCCTAACCCTAACCCTAACCCTAACCCTAACCCTAACCCTAACCCTAACCCTAACCCTAACCCTAACCCTAACCCTAACCCTAACCCTAACCCTAACCCTAACCCTAACCCTAACCCTAACCCTAACCCTAACCCTAACCCTAACCCTAACCCTAACCCTAACCCTAACCCTAACCCTAACCCTAACCCTAACCCTAACCCTAACCCTAACCCTAACCCTAACCCTAACCCTAACCCTAACCCTAACCCTAACCCTAACCCTAACCCTAACCCTAACCCTAACCCTAACCCTAACCCTAACCCTAACCCTAACCCTAACCCTAACCCTAACCCTAACCCTAACCCTAACCCTAACCCTAACCCTAACCCTAACCCTAACCCTAACCCTAACCCTAACCCTAACCCTAACCCTAACCCTAACCCTAACCCTAACCCTAACCCTAACCCTAACCCTAACCCTAACCCTAACCCTAACCCTAACCCTAACCCTAACCCTAACCCTAACCCTAACCCTAACCCTAACCCTAACCCTAACCCTAACCCTAACCCTAACCCTAACCCTAACCCTAACCCTAACCCTAACCCTAACCCTAACCCTAACCCTAACCCTAACCCTAACCCTAACCCTAACCCTAACCCTAACCCTAACCCTAACCCTAACCCTAACCCTAACCCTAACCCTAACCCTAACCCTAACCCTAACCCTAACCCTAACCCTAACCCTAACCCTAACCCTAACCCTAACCCTAACCCTAACCCTAACCCTAACCCTAACCCTAACCCTAACCCTAACCCTAACCCTAACCCTAACCCTAACCCTAACCCTAACCCTAACCCTAACCCTAACCCTAACCCTAACCCTAACCCTAACCCTAACCCTAACCCTAACCCTAACCCTAACCCTAACCCTAACCCTAACCCTAACCCTAACCCTAACCCTAACCCTAACCCTAACCCTAACCCTAACCCTAACCCTAACCCTAACCCTAACCCTAACCCTAACCCTAACCCTAACCCTAACCCTAACCCTAACCCTAACCCTAACCCTAACCCTAACCCTAACCCTAACCCTAACCCTAACCCTAACCCTAACCCTAACCCTAACCCTAACCCTAACCCTAACCCTAACCCTAACCCTAACCCTAACCCTAACCCTAACCCTAACCCTAACCCTAACCCTAACCCTAACCCTAACCCTAACCCTAACCCTAACCCTAACCCTAACCCTAACCCTAACCCTAACCCTAACCCTAACCCTAACCCTAACCCTAACCCTAACCCTAACCCTAACCCTAACCCTAACCCTAACCCTAACCCTAACCCTAACCCTAACCCTAACCCTAACCCTAACCCTAACCCTAACCCTAACCCTAACCCTAACCCTAACCCTAACCCTAACCCTAACCCTAACCCTAACCCTAACCCTAACCCTAACCCTAACCCTAACCCTAACCCTAACCCTAACCCTAACCCTAACCCTAACCCTAACCCTAACCCTAACCCTAACCCTAACCCTAACCCTAACCCTAACCCTAACCCTAACCCTAACCCTAACCCTAACCCTAACCCTAACCCTAACCCTAACCCTAACCCTAACCCTAACCCTAACCCTAACCCTAACCCTAACCCTAACCCTAACCCTAACCCTAACCCTAACCCTAACCCTAACCCTAACCCTAACCCTAACCCTAACCCTAACCCTAACCCTAACCCTAACCCTAACCCTAACCCTAACCCTAACCCTAACCCTAACCCTAACCCTAACCCTAACCCTAACCCTAACCCTAACCCTAACCCTAACCCTAACCCTAACCCTAACCCTAACCCTAACCCTAACCCTAACCCTAACCCTAACCCTAACCCTAACCCTAACCCTAACCCTAACCCTAACCCTAACCCTAACCCTAACCCTAACCCTAACCCTAACCCTAACCCTAACCCTAACCCTAACCCTAACCCTAACCCTAACCCTAACCCTAACCCTAACCCTAACCCTAACCCTAACCCTAACCCTAACCCTAACCCTAACCCTAACCCTAACCCTAACCCTAACCCTAACCCTAACCCTAACCCTAACCCTAACCCTAACCCTAACCCTAACCCTAACCCTAACCCTAACCCTAACCCTAACCCTAACCCTAACCCTAACCCTAACCCTAACCCTAACCCTAACCCTAACCCTAACCCTAACCCTAACCCTAACCCTAACCCTAACCCTAACCCTAACCCTAACCCTAACCCTAACCCTAACCCTAACCCTAACCCTAACCCTAACCCTAACCCTAACCCTAACCCTAACCCTAACCCTAACCCTAACCCTAACCCTAACCCTAACCCTAACCCTAACCCTAACCCTAACCCTAACCCTAACCCTAACCCTAACCCTAACCCTAACCCTAACCCTAACCCTAACCCTAACCCTAACCCTAACCCTAACCCTAACCCTAACCCTAACCCTAACCCTAACCCTAACCCTAACCCTAACCCTAACCCTAACCCTAACCCTAACCCTAACCCTAACCCTAACCCTAACCCTAACCCTAACCCTAACCCTAACCCTAACCCTAACCCTAACCCTAACCCTAACCCTAACCCTAACCCTAACCCTAACCCTAACCCTAACCCTAACCCTAACCCTAACCCTAACCCTAACCCTAACCCTAACCCTAACCCTAACCCTAACCCTAACCCTAACCCTAACCCTAACCCTAACCCTAACCCTAACCCTAACCCTAACCCTAACCCTAACCCTAACCCTAACCCTAACCCTAACCCTAACCCTAACCCTAACCCTAACCCTAACCCTAACCCTAACCCTAACCCTAACCCTAACCCTAACCCTAACCCTAACCCTAACCCTAACCCTAACCCTAACCCTAACCCTAACCCTAACCCTAACCCTAACCCTAACCCTAACCCTAACCCTAACCCTAACCCTAACCCTAACCCTAACCCTAACCCTAACCCTAACCCTAACCCTAACCCTAACCCTAACCCTAACCCTAACCCTAACCCTAACCCTAACCCTAACCCTAACCCTAACCCTAACCCTAACCCTAACCCTAACCCTAACCCTAACCCTAACCCTAACCCTAACCCTAACCCTAACCCTAACCCTAACCCTAACCCTAACCCTAACCCTAACCCTAACCCTAACCCTAACCCTAACCCTAACCCTAACCCTAACCCTAACCCTAACCCTAACCCTAACCCTAACCCTAACCCTAACCCTAACCCTAACCCTAACCCTAACCCTAACCCTAACCCTAACCCTAACCCTAACCCTAACCCTAACCCTAACCCTAACCCTAACCCTAACCCTAACCCTAACCCTAACCCTAACCCTAACCCTAACCCTAACCCTAACCCTAACCCTAACCCTAACCCTAACCCTAACCCTAACCCTAACCCTAACCCTAACCCTAACCCTAACCCTAACCCTAACCCTAACCCTAACCCTAACCCTAACCCTAACCCTAACCCTAACCCTAACCCTAACCCTAACCCTAACCCTAACCCTAACCCTAACCCTAACCCTAACCCTAACCCTAACCCTAACCCTAACCCTAACCCTAACCCTAACCCTAACCCTAACCCTAACCCTAACCCTAACCCTAACCCTAACCCTAACCCTAACCCTAACCCTAACCCTAACCCTAACCCTAACCCTAACCCTAACCCTAACCCTAACCCTAACCCTAACCCTAACCCTAACCCTAACCCTAACCCTAACCCTAACCCTAACCCTAACCCTAACCCTAACCCTAACCCTAACCCTAACCCTAACCCTAACCCTAACCCTAACCCTAACCCTAACCCTAACCCTAACCCTAACCCTAACCCTAACCCTAACCCTAACCCTAACCCTAACCCTAACCCTAACCCTAACCCTAACCCTAACCCTAACCCTAACCCTAACCCTAACCCTAACCCTAACCCTAACCCTAACCCTAACCCTAACCCTAACCCTAACCCTAACCCTAACCCTAACCCTAACCCTAACCCTAACCCTAACCCTAACCCTAACCCTAACCCTAACCCTAACCCTAACCCTAACCCTAACCCTAACCCTAACCCTAACCCTAACCCTAACCCTAACCCTAACCCTAACCCTAACCCTAACCCTAACCCTAACCCTAACCCTAACCCTAACCCTAACCCTAACCCTAACCCTAACCCTAACCCTAACCCTAACCCTAACCCTAACCCTAACCCTAACCCTAACCCTAACCCTAACCCTAACCCTAACCCTAACCCTAACCCTAACCCTAACCCTAACCCTAACCCTAACCCTAACCCTAACCCTAACCCTAACCCTAACCCTAACCCTAACCCTAACCCTAACCCTAACCCTAACCCTAACCCTAACCCTAACCCTAACCCTAACCCTAACCCTAACCCTAACCCTAACCCTAACCCTAACCCTAACCCTAACCCTAACCCTAACCCTAACCCTAACCCTAACCCTAACCCTAACCCTAACCCTAACCCTAACCCTAACCCTAACCCTAACCCTAACCCTAACCCTAACCCTAACCCTAACCCTAACCCTAACCCTAACCCTAACCCTAACCCTAACCCTAACCCTAACCCTAACCCTAACCCTAACCCTAACCCTAACCCTAACCCTAACCCTAACCCTAACCCTAACCCTAACCCTAACCCTAACCCTAACCCTAACCCTAACCCTAACCCTAACCCTAACCCTAACCCTAACCCTAACCCTAACCCTAACCCTAACCCTAACCCTAACCCTAACCCTAACCCTAACCCTAACCCTAACCCTAACCCTAACCCTAACCCTAACCCTAACCCTAACCCTAACCCTAACCCTAACCCTAACCCTAACCCTAACCCTAACCCTAACCCTAACCCTAACCCTAACCCTAACCCTAACCCTAACCCTAACCCTAACCCTAACCCTAACCCTAACCCTAACCCTAACCCTAACCCTAACCCTAACCCTAACCCTAACCCTAACCCTAACCCTAACCCTAGACAGGCAGGAAAGGGTGCTAGGTGTAGACACATCACCCCTTTTCACCTCTGTGGGGCAGTTATCTTGGGGACCTTAGCATCTTGGGTCCCCTAGGGAGGGGGCCTGGTATGTCCTAGGTGCATATCAGATGTCTGCTGGCCGGATAATACTGACGGGGAGGAGGGGTAGTTGAACACGGAGTGTAAGTCCAGGGAGTACGGAGGCACCTAGACAGGTGGGAGGGGGAGGGGTGGGGGGCAGTAATACCCCTCTTATCTCCGACCCGTTAGGCGTTCCGGGGACAGTGCCAAGAGACATCAGGCGTCTGGATGCAGGAACCGACATTCGCCGGCCCGCGCCTACCTTCTCGGACCCTTCCACCAGATAGGCCTCTATCTGGTCTGGTCCCAGGACCTAACATAAGCTAACCCTAACCCTAACCCTAACCCTAACCCTAACCCTAACCCTAACCCTAACCCTAACCCTAACCCTAACCCTAACCCTAGTTCAATGGGAGTCTATGGCAGCTATGCCAAAGGAAACAGCTAAAGACACCAAACTTCATACACAGGTGCTAGGGCATGCCAGGAATACACACACAACATTTCAGAAGGCTAGGACCAACTGTCAAAAAGTTATAGACGATCGCCGCTCGGCGATCGTGGCTATTACCCCCTTACCTAACCCTAACCCTAACGTTACAATTCCATAACGTTATATAGCTTCATAACGTTACAATTCCATAACATTACAACTTCATAACTTCTCGACCACACACCCAAGTTACATTAAGGACACGTACCACTTTGTCAACATAGTGAAAAAAATTCACATTCCTGACAACTTTAATTTGTTCACAATTGACATAGACAGTCTCTATACTAATATTTACATCAAAGAAGTCATACAAGCCATAACAAATGTATTTCGTAAACACCCAAACAAAAAAAGACCAGAAAAATAATTATTACAGTTATTAGAGATCAATTTGACTAAAAATGATTTCACATTCAATGGAGAGTTTTTCCTTCAAATTAAAGGTACAGCTATGGGGAAGAAATGTGCTCCCGCATATGCAAACATCTTTATGGCTGAATGGGAGGCCTCAGCCCTAACAATATGTCCTAAGAAGCCCTTGTACTACTACAGGTTTTTAGATGACATCTGGGGGGTGTGGCCTCACTTTGACACCTTTCTGAACACTCTCAAACACAGTGACTCAATCAAGCTAAAATCCACCAGCAGTTTGACCTCTGTTGATTTCCTGGACACCACCACTTTTAAGCGTGACAGGTTCCATGAGACCCACACACTAGCCATAAAAGTGTTCTTTAAAGAAACAGACACCCACGCTCTGCTCTACAGGACAAGTTTCCACCCAAAACACACGTATGCAGGCCTGATTAAGTCACAGTTGTTGAGGTTTCACAGGATTTGCACTGAACAGGAGGATTCTAATTTTGCAGTCAGAGTGTTGTTTCGAGCTTTGGCCAGCAGAGGGTACTCTAGGACTTTTCTGAGAAAATGCAGAATGTCATTTCAGCAAACTAAACCTACAGCAGTAACTTGTAACCTTCCATTTGTGACTACATATTCCCCGTCCACTGTTGAACTGATCAGAGACAGTAGGAGGAACTTTCACAAACACATTACAGGAACCTCAACATTACAGGACCACAGCATTATTGCTGCATTCAGGAAAAACAGGAATTTACAGGATCTCCTGGTAAAAGCTAAGATTAAACCCCTTTTTGATCCTAAACCCAGAGGACAGGGCCAATTCTTTCAGCACCGTAACTGGTTCACTAATCGGTACACAAAAGAGGTCTTCCATACAATGACCCGTGGCAATCTAAAATCAAAAAATGTATATATTTGATTACATGTAAACAGTGTGGTTTGCAATATGTGGGTGAAACCGGCAATACCATTTCAATTTGATTTACCCAACACAAATATAATATATTGAATAAGAAAAAGGTAATCACTCCCTTTGTGAAAAATGTCCTCCAACATGGCTGGAAATCTGTTCTAACAACAGTTATACCGTGCAATCCTACATGGAGCACTCCCCAAAGAAAGAGGGCGGAAAGGATCTGGATATCCAGATTGGACACCACACATCCCAAAGGCCTTAATGACAGATAGGAGCTTCATGGTGTGAGCTACTGATGGACAGTGAACAGATCACAATCCCCTAACTCCTAACCCTCTAACTCTTGATTTGATGAAAAATTAACAAACCATTTCTTTTAATTAATTAAAGTCTGAATTAAATATCACAATTTGGACTTCAAATTGTTTATTTTACATGTGTTTTCAATATTTGGATAATTAATTTCTAAAATGAACTACTGAATTGAAAAGGCCTGATGACAACTAATGAACATGTGACCGTGTGTGTGTGTGTGTGTGTGTGTGTGTGTGTGTGTGTGTGTGTGTGTGTGTGTGTGTGAGTGTGTGTGAGTGTGAGTGAGATGACACAGTACCTGACCTCTCAAGTTTCAGTCAGAGGCGAGGCCAGAAGACACCAGACAGAGTGAGAGACAGACAGGGTGAAAGACAGAGAGAGAGACAGTTGGACAGTTGGATGGACAGTCGGACGGACAGACAGACAGACAGACAGACAGACAGACACTCTGCGGAAACTGATGTTTTCTGGAATTATAAATTAACAACAGAAGCAGGTAAGTTTGAACCATCATCTGTTTACCACAACTGATAGTGTGTGTGTGTGTGTGTGTGTGTGTGTGTGTGTGTTAAGTCTTTGATGTTTGATGACATTGACATATGTCATGAACCCTGTGTCTATATGAGTGTGTGTGTAGATATTAAGACCTCTGTGTTCACTATGATGTGAAGAGTTTTAATCCAGAGATTTCTGGTTTATGTCTCCACCCGTCTTGATCAAAAGGTCAGATCCAGGTCTAAAATGGGTCCAGGTCTACATGACGACATGTAGTGTTAAAGCTCTTTGAGTGGTCAGAAGACTAGAAAAGCACAATACAAGTAAAGTGCATTTACCATTTAGGTCTACAACTACAAGAATCTGAATGAAAGAAACGGTAAATAAAACAATGAAATAAGAATCACAAATGATACGTCTGAACTGACTTTAATTGTATCATTAAAGCCAACGTTCCACTCTTCTGTAACGCACCTGAACGCACCGTGATCTTGTATGTGAGTGTGTGTGTGTGTGTGTGTGTGTGTGTTTGTGTTGTACACCTGCTGTTAAACTGATACTCTCAAACTGATTAGGGTTAGGGTTAAACACAGAGCAGAGCTGAACAGGACGAGGAGCAACACAGGGAACAGACCATAATCAGGGTTACAGGTGATTAGACACAGGTGGAGTCAATCAGGGGCGGGGCAAACAATCACACAGGCGGGAAAACATATAAAGACAGGAAGTGAAGAGAACACAGGACACAAGAGGCAAACAGAAAAAACAACTAAACAAAACCCAAAAACGTGACACTCCCAAGTCCAGGCTAATATTTTATTCTATTAGATTACATCCAAGCAGCACATTAACGTAACAGAATACACAAATGTAATTATAATCACATCTAGTCGTGCCCTGGATGGCGCAGTGATATTGAATTATTTTCATTTACACATTCAAACAGTCTGTAATCTGGTCCTTCCTGTGGTTTATGGATTAAGTTCCTAAATTCTTTGTATTTGTCTAATATTATATTTTTGTCTTATTTTGTGAACTATGCAGCTCTGCTGACTGTAGACTGTTTGTGATTGGTGCTACAAACACTTTTCATGTGAACGCACTTATAGCCAGGATTAGAAAACTGGGTTGACTTGTTGATAACCACCATGTTGGTTCGATCCATCGCCACCACAAGCAGTCACTTGTTAAGCATATCATACGTATACATTGTAGTCTACTACATTGCCTACAAATAACAGGCAAAAAGCAAGATGTTGTTACAAGTTACAGAGACCGGGCCGGGTTCTTATGAATGGAGCTCACTGCAGTGCTCAGGTGGTCGAGAGCTAAGCACCTTTACAGAGGTGAAAGGGATCCTGGTTGGGAGGTGATCACCATATGTTTAGCCTGTGTATGATATGTGAAGCAAAAAAACACTACAATATCTAAAATGTGTGATAAAACAGGAAAACACAGTTAAATGGGCTTAAAACAGTAGTGGAATTTAAATCAGCAAGACAAGCGGCAGACACAGTATAAAAACAGTTAAAAGTTTAAAGGTCTCACCTGAGCCACAGGTGAGACATACCTGTACCCTGTACATACCTTATGTACAGGGTACAGGTATGTCTTATGTCCACAGTTCCTTGTGGCAGCACTAAGGCAAACCCACAAACGTGTAAGGATCACAAACTCTTTGATGACACAGTTTATTTTCTGGAATAATCCAGAATCCAATGGAAAAATCCAATTGGCTAGTGAGAACCACTGCGCTGCTAATTTCTGGGTTGGCCTACAAAAAGATGTCCTCCCTGCAGCACTCTATTATATCCATGTCACATCATGATTCATTAGTCCTGAAGAATTCTCCTTCACACATTTCTTTGATCTCATGACATCTTCCACCGAGGTCAAGGAAAAGTGGTTACCAAGAAACATATGTCTTTTTTTGACTATACGACCGCAGCCTCTGACTCGAGGTGACATATTGGAAGACACTCAGTATTTATAGGCCAACTGACTGTGTTCAACAAGCTGATCAGGGATCAGATATTAACAACTGCTGCCACCAACAACTGCTGCAGTCTGATTTAGCTCAGTGTGGCTGTGATAAGGATAACCGCTAACTGAGCAGGGTCACACCGAAAGGTTAACAGCCTGCAAGAACAAATACCGTTTAGCTAGTCGGATGAGCAGCGCTTGCTTCAGTTTAGGATAATATGTATGCTATGAAAGGAGGCGGCGGGTCCTGAAAAGGAAAGCTTTAATATCAATGGATGATCCCACATATCTGGTAGCTAAAGTTAAATCTGCTGCAGAACTATTGCCAGATGCCTGACAGAGCAGCTACCTTTGTTAAGCTAACAAGCTAAGACCTATAGAAGCTAACAAGTTGAACTTTGAACTCGGAATTGAAGTGAAAGACATGCAACTTTGTTTCTGTTTTTCATTCAAACGATTGCATGTATACACAAACAGTATTATACGAGTTAAATCTCTTTCCAAAGGACAGAGGAAGTCATCCAACTATTGAAATGAATGTGACTTTTTTGTCTTAAAGCTCGAGGGTACTGGTATCATATGAAGCTAGTAAACCTAAGGGATGGTACATGGTATTGGTCATGCTGGCTTGTCTAGAAGGGGGCTGAACAATGTAGTTTGGCTACATTTTGGCAAAGGGAAACTGGCATGGCGATTTTCAAAGGGGCCCCTTGACCTCTCACTTTAAGATATGTGAATGAAAAAGATTTATATGGGTACCCACGAGTCTCTGATTTACAAAGATGCCCATTTTATGCTAATCCCATGCAGCTTTTTTGCATGCAATATACATTAGTTATTTTTGCCTATTCTAAAAATGTGTATTTGAATATTTCTGAATACTGGTCTCCCTAAAAGTCTAGGAATTGCATAAATTGGGTATGGCCCAATCCCAATCTCTACACTCACAGACTCAAACACTCGACGACTAGAGAGCGAGACAGAACTAAACCCTCAAGGACTTTGTGGGAACATGCCTCAAAGGCTGTGAGGGTTTAGTTCTGTCCCAGAACTGTTTGAGTCTCTCGCAGACATTTTAAACCCTTTATGAACACTTTCCTGAAGACCGCATGTCACGGGGTGGTGTGGTGGACCCAAATACAGACATGACCAGATTGCAGAGTGAAAACAGGTTTTAATGAACATGAACACAAAGGGAAACTTAACATGGAATCCAAGGACATGAGGGTGAAAATCAGGCAGGGCGAGGCAGGGCAGGCAGACTGGGGAACCGGGAGGATGGACCAGGCAGGGCGAGGCAGGGCAGGCAGACTGGGGAACCGGGAGGATGGACCAGGCAGGGCGAGGCAGGGCAGGCAGACTGGGGAACCGGGAGGATGGACCAGGCAGGGCGAGGCAGGGCAGGCAGACTGGGGAACCGGGAGGATGGACCAGGCAGGGCGAGGCAGGGCAGGCAGACTGGGGAACCGGGAGGATGGACCAGGCAGGCAGAGGGAGACAAGGTGAGAATAACTGCAACAGAACTCAGCATGCAAAAACACTGAGCGACCGAGAACAAACCGGATACCGAGCAGGTTGAAACGACAATGATCCGGCTGAGAAACCGGGGTAGATAAACTGCTGGGTAATGAGTAGACTGAAGGCAGCTGGGAGGACTGGGAGGACTGGGCAGGTGAGTAAAATGTGAGCGCAATCAGGAGGGAGTCGGGAGGAGACCAGGGGCCACACACAGACACAGAGACACAGGAGGCCGAGGCCTAATCGTGACATTCACACGGGGTTACCAGTGGAACGTAAATAAAAAGGTAAACAAAGACTTTCATTACACAGGGTTAGGGTTAGGGTTACAAAGAGGCACATTCATTACACAGGGTTAGGGTTAGGGTTACAAAGAGGCACATTCATTACACAGGGTTAGGGTTAGGGTTACAAAGAGGCACATTCATTACACAGGGTTAGGGTTAGGGTTACAAAGAGGCACATTCATTACACAGGGTTAGGGTTACAAAGAGGCACATTCATTACACAGGGTTAGGGTTAGGGTTACAAAGAGGCACATTCATTACACAGGGTTAGGGTTAGGGTTACAAAGAGGCACATTCATTACACAGGGTTAGGGTTAGGGTTACAAAGAGGCACATTCATTACACAGCTGCTTTATTCATCAACTATTTCATTTTGTTATTGAAGCTGTTTTGACTTGAAATAAAAAACCTGGAAGATGATGAAATCGGGGAGTAAAAAATATAAAATAAATACCCACATAACATAACATGCTTTTAAGTTGTCATGGTAACGTGATATATCGCAGCAAAGTGCTGTCCCATTCGTATTTACACCATTTCAAGCCCAAAAACCTTAGATACCAAATCACAGCACGATGGTTCTCCTCAAGGTCTTGTAATCTTAATGTGGTATTTTGGAGTTTTTTTTATCATTTTTATGAATTCTTAAGTTGCAAAAAATTGTGAACTTTAGCACCAAGTCTGTGTAACAAATGGTATCAAATCAAAAATTGCTTCAACAATTTATGAGATATTGTGGCAAACCAGGAGGAGAAGCCGAGCAGATCCAGCACAGGGGGGCAGATCTCCAAGCTCAGGTTGGGGGAGGTGATAGAGGGAGTCTTCTATCCAGTTCAGGTATATCGTATAGATATATATATACAGTATATATCATATATATATATATATATAACAGGTATATTAGGTTTATCCAGTTCAGGTGCTGCAGCCACTAGAAACGAGGCATCGGTCACACCTGCAGCCCATCAGGTGATTAGAGTGAGCAGAAGACCAGGAGGATCTCCTGAACCAGGAGGTAATCCAGCAGACTCACCTCTCTCCTCTGCTCGTCCCACACAGGACAGAAGAACTGCACTGGGAGTAGATGGAAGAATCTTTAATTAACTTTGACCCCTGCCTCTTTATTAAGGGACACTTTTTGAGTTTTATTCAGATTCTTGACTCCACGTCCCCCGGGTTGCCACATTATATAGAGAAACTATGGCCATGATATCCTCCCAGCATAACGTTGTTGTCTTGAAGCTGGTTGCCCTCCCCACCAACGAGTCCTCCCTGCTTCTTCCTAAAGTCCTCTATCAGCGCCGTAGTCCTGCTGACTTCAGGAGTAGGTTGTTATTCTGACACCAGCCGATCACGTCTTCTACTTCCTTCGGGTCGGCCTTTTCATTGTGCGCAGGTCCACCACAACTATGTGGTCAGTAAAGTTGATGGTGTAGGAGTTGGCTACCCAGTCGTGTGTACTGGGTGTAAAGCAGGGGCTCAAATCGCAGCTCTCGGGTGATTTGTTGTTAAAGTTGAGAGTGGAAGAAGTGTGTCTTCCCACCTTCACCACCTGGGACCTGAAGTCAAGGATTCACATGAGGGGGTTCAAAGTTCATCTGACTGCTGTACTCAATAAATACATTTCTGTCAGAAGAGGTTCTTTCCTTCAGTTCAACCTGCAATCACTCTCTCACTCTCTCACTCTCTCACTCTCTCACACACACACACACACACACACACACACACACACACACACACACACACAGACACACACACACACACAGACACACACACACACACACACACACACACACACACACACAGACACACACACACACACACACACAGACACACACACACACACACACACACAGACACACACACACACACACACACACACACACACACACACAGACACACACACACACACACACACAGACACACACACACACACACACACACAGACACACACACACACAGACACACACACACACACACACACACACACACACAGACACACAGACACACACACACACACACACACACACACACACACACAGACACACACACAGATGTAATTGCAGCACATTTGGAGGTTTTAGAGTTACAAGTTACTTGGCATCTGAATCGCAATGTGATCCTCAAAAGACACACACTCAGCAAACACACACATTAACACACACACAACCTTGTACTCCTATCTTTGTGAGGACACTCACGGACCCTAAGCCACATATCTTTTGAACATTCTGTCACTAAAATGTAGGGCTGGGTCTGAATATTTGACTCCTTGGTTATTTGTTTGTTGAGTTGGCATTCTGTTTTCACTTTTGGGATTCTGCCGTTGGTTGTGTTTTTTTTAACCCCTTAAGATTACAAACACTCCAAACCTTCTATAAAATGCTTCGTATTGAATAGCAAATACAAATGGGCAAACAACAATACTTTAGAATAAGAGAATTCTTTAACATGATTGCCTTCATTTAAACCCCAAAACACGTGTTGCAGCACTATGTGTAGGATGTTACATAAAGTAAGGACCACGAAAAATATATTAAAAAAGTGCAAAACCTACAACTTAATTTCAAATGGAAGGAAGAGTTTATTTTCTCTGTCCATCGATGGACCATCCACCCCTCCATTCCTCCATCCATCCAGTATCTTATGTTGGTACAGGAGGGGTATTATGAGGGTATTCCAGACCTCTTCCTGGGGAACCCTGAGGCGTTCCCAGAAGAGAGTCCTGATCAGAAACCCCTCAGCTGTCCCCTTTTGACGTGAAGGAGCAGCTGCTCTTCTCTGAGCTACTTCCACATGTCTGAGCTCCTTGTCCTGTTTCTAATCAATGAAAGAAGCTCATTCAGGCCGCTTGCAGCCACGATCTCATTGTTTTGGTCACTACCCAACGCTCATGACCAGAGATGAGGGTTTGAATCTAGATCATTCGAGAGCCTCTTCACCACAATGGTTCATGCCTGTCCATCTTCATCTTCCCCTAACTCATGAACAACACCCCAAGATACTCCCTCACTTGGGCCTCAGACTGGGGGGCGGACTCTAACCCTGACAGCGTCAGGTGTCCAGGTTATAATCAGGTATAACCACATTATCTTCAAAGAGCACAGACACAAATCTGGGGTCTCCAAACTGGACAATCGGCTTCCTCCAGATGCGCCTTGAGATCCTGTCCATTAAAATCACAAACAAAATGGTCCCAAGGGAGGTTAACACCCACTGGAATCATGTTTGACTTTGTGCCGGGTAGTTGGACGTAGCTTTCACTTTGGTTATACAAGGACTGGATGCTCGAAAGCAACAACCCCAGTTCACTGTGTTCCTACAGTACCTGTGAGGCAAAGAATACTCCGGGGGACACGGTCGTAAGATTACTACAAGTCCACAAAACATGTAGACTGGATGGGCAAAATCCAATGACCCCTCAACTGCTCTGCAAGGGTACAGATCTGGTCCAATGTTCCATTGGCATTACTGCTCCGGGATCTGAGGTTTGACATTTGGATGGAGCCTCTTTTCTCATCATTTATAATTAACTTTTTCCTGGGAGAGAAAGTAGTGTAATACCTCGATAGTTAGAGCTCCCTCTCCCGTTCCCCTTTTTAAAAATGGAAACTACCACCCCGGTCTAACCCGGTCCCTGACCTTAACCAAGACGGCTACAATGTCCAGAGCCTTCAGCATCTCAGAGAGAATCTCATCAACCCCAGACGCTTTTGGACTAACTCAGCAAACTCTGCCTGAGATATGGGCTCTTTCTCAAGTCCTCACCTCTGTCACTGAGAACATGTAGGTTCAGGAGTGCTCTTTCCAAAGCTCTAAAATATCCCCAGTACGGGTCTGCAGTCTGATGCAAACCCTGCTCTCTATTTCTGAGACGTCTAATGATTTGCCAGAAGCCAGCAGCAAGTCTGTCTCCATCATCTCCCCCATCCCTTCCACCGTAACCACAAACCTTCTGGCCAACCGGTATGTGTCTGCTGTTTTGGGAGACCCCTAGGCCACCCAATCCTGAAAAGTCCTCCTCCAGCTTGCTCGCCTTTTTCTTAGGTTGTCAGGCACCGTCAGATTTCATGTTCTTAGCCTCCTCCGAGGGGCACTAAACTCTGTCGGAGGTTTGAGTTGATGATCTCCTTTGACAGAGGCCTCAACCAGACGGGTAGTCTGAGCTGCTGTTTGGTGCATAAGGGACTTGCAGTCGCATGGAGGGAACCCTCTTGTACCCCGAGGAAAACCCCAACACCGCAGTGCTTAGCTGGGGGTTCTAGAGTAACAAGGCTACAGTCCCTCTCCAGGAGTTTGAAGGTAAGACCAATTATATCTATCTAACTATTTATTCTTAATGCATCTTGGAAGCCATTGTTTTACTGCTGATTTATTAATTTAACATTAGAAAGTAGAGATAAGTAGCCAACGAGTGTACTAATATAAATGTTTTTTCAATGATTTACAGAATCAAAATTTAAAAATGTGAAACCCATGGAAGCATTTTTTTCACATATATCTATGTGTGTATATATATATATATATATATATATATATATTATACACACACCCTTTTTCCATATTTGATGGATAGTGAGCTGTTTATGGTCCATACTAACTGAAATCATTTGAACTTCATGAAGGACACTCGTACACACATACTTACACACACACACACATACTTAGACACACACACAGATAATTCAAATTTCAATTCTATGTCACTTTCTCGGCATGAAAGTTAAAAAAAAAATAATGTTGACAAATACAAAAGTACACAGTGTTAATATGGACTCTCTCTCTCTCTCTCTCTCTCACACACATCGTTTTATTTTAGCGTGGAGAGGTAACAGAGAGAGGAAATGCCTGGCGTCTCTGACTGCGTCCAACAACATTCTGCAGTCTACAGTTGCACATACACACACCCCAACATGCAATTGCACACACACACACACACACACACACACACACACACACACACACACACAGTGTGCGCATAAAACCAGAATGACTTTTCTCTATCAGTGTGACACAGCGTCACACTGCTGGAACACTGATAACAGCTGTTTGTGTGTGTGTGTGTGTGTGTGTGAGAGAGAATGTGTGTGTGTGTGTGTGTGGCAGGCAGACAGCATTGCCTCTGACTCTAAGAGAAAAGAAGACTGTTTTTATTGAAGGTCTAACATTAAATAACCCTCTTGTCCTCAAATGATCATTTTCATCCCTGTTACTCCAGGACAGATGACAGGTTTAGCCTAGCTTAGCACAAAGGCTGGGAGCAGAGGGAAACTGTTAGCCTAGCTTAGCACAAAGGCTGGGAGCAGAGGGAAACTGTTAACACAGCTTAGCACAAAAGCTGGGAGCAGAGGGAAACTGTTAGCCTAGCTTAGCACAAAGGCTGGGAGCAGAGGGAAACTGTTAGCCTAGCTTAGCACAAAGGCTGGGAGCAGAGGGAAACTGTTAACACAGCTTAGCACAAAAGCTGGGAGCAGAGGGAAACTGTTAGCCTAGCTTAGCACAAAGGCTGGGAGGAGAGGGAAACTGTTAGCCTAGCTTAGCACAAAGGCTGGGAGCAGAGGGAAACTGTAAGCCTAACTTAGCACAAAGGCTGGGAGCAGAGGAAGACTGTTAGCCTAGCTTAGCATAAAGGCTGGGAGCAGAGGTTAACTGTTAGCTTAGCTTAGCACAAAGGCTGGGAGCAGAGGTAAAACGTTAGCCTAGCTTAGCACAAAGGCTGGGAGCAGAGGTAAACTGTTAGCCTAGCTTAGCACAAAGGCTGGGAGCAGAGGCAAGCTGTTAGCCTAGCTTAGCACAAAGGCTGGGAGGAGAGGGAAACTGTTAGCCTAGCTTAGCACAAAGGCTGGGAGGAGAGGGAAACTGTTAGCCTAACTTAGCACAAAGGCTGGGAGCAGAGGAAGACTGTTAGCCTAGCTTAGCATAAAGGCTGGGAGCAGAGGTTAACTGTTAGCTTAGCTTAGCACAAAGGCTGGGAGCAGAGGTAAAACGTTAGCCTAGCTTAGCACAAAGGCTGGGAGCAGAGGTAAACTGTTAGCCTAGCTTAGCACAAAGGCTGGGAGCAGAGGTAAACTGTTAGCCTAGCTTAGCACAAAGGCTGGGAGCAGAGGCAAACTGTTAGCCTAGCGAAGAGGAACTCCGACTGAATGACTAGATTTCAGCAGAAAACAGGAAACGGAAGCTTTCAAACGAATAGTCAGCTGATCGTCAGATTAAGAACAGGCCTAATTAGACTAATGAGGAAGGAAATATTTAAAAAACCTTTGTTATAGTGGATAAATCATTAAAAGACCTACAGTGGTTAACACATGTTTGTCATTACATGTATAAACAGTTATTAAACCAGCCAACATGAGAAATAAAATGCGTATCAAAGTATGACATGAATGTTGTGCAGTAGTAAACTCGTACCTGTCAGCTTTAAATTTGTACGCTGATTACTATTTGTATCAATTCAAATTTTCTCTGGAGTCATCTTGTGGTGAAAAACAACTCTGTGACATTAATGCAGTTTGTCTCAGACTCTGTGTGGCGCCTGTTATCACAAAGACAAGAGGCTGAACGACATGTGAGTGATGGACACACACACACACACACACACCTCCAGTTTAAAGCAGTGAACAAACCAACAGCTACTGGACACAGTAAGACTCATGTTTTCTAACATCATTAACGGTTCTCTAGATGCATATTTAGTCAGTTGTATCTTCAGAAATGTTGTATTTATATAAGATCTTCATCTGGCTCGTGAGTCTCATGCATTTGTTTTGGTCATTAATAGTTTTACACTCTCAACTTCATACAAACTACTGTCGATGTTTGTCATGCTCATAATCACAGAAAGCGCTGCGGTACTTGCTCTGCTAACGTTAGCCACATCCAGCTAACGTTATCCAAAGTGTTAGCTAGCTTTGTTTTAGCCACCAATGTCAATCCATTTATTAAAAACCTGTCTCTAATCAGTGCGACATACGAGAGCAACAGTAGCTTCTTAGGACTTTATCAGACCAAAGATGAGACAAGTATTTCACAGGAGAGACGTTTTCTGGATGTCAGTGATGTGTTGATAGAAACTGAGTTTATTGTCTATGATGAGGCCAAGATATTTTAAGCTGTGGATGGAGGTGTTGGCTGTGTTCTTTTGTCTTGTCCATTAAGTCAAGTGAGAAATGCAGTGTCAGTATTTGAAGTATTTGGTGATGAGTGAAGTGCTGGCCCGGTCATTAGTGTGTGTGTGCGATGATGGTGGTGATGACGATGATAGTGATGATGATGATGATGATGATGATGGTGATGATGATGATAGTGGTGATGATGATGATAGTGATGATGATGGTGATGATGATGGTGAACTTTCTTGATCATTTGATGTCGTTGGATTGAAAGCAGAGCTGAAGTCAACAAAAAGAGCAGAAGCGAAGTAGCCTGGTGATTCCAGATGTTGGATGAATGTGGAGGTGTCATGTCCCAGCATCCAATAGTTAAACTGTCTGGGTTCCAGATGTGGTCTGACTGCTGGATGGATGGTGTTCATTGGGCTTTGAGCGATTGGTGATCAGATTGTATATCAATGATTGAAGAGCTGATCTTGTTCGCTTTCAAAGTCTGTTGTCATATTTTCTGACATCACCCAAAAAAGGAGAAAAATATGATTTTTGTTATTGTGATTGTATAAATGTAATTCGTGGTGCTGTTAAATTGCCCTTCTGGGCCTGAGCGTGCCCCATTTGGTCCTCGAGTGGTACCGAGCGGTGCCGAGCGGTACCGTAGAAAGCAATTTTCAGAAACAAATACAACCATGTTGCATACTGGTTTAACGAAGAACTTCTGAGGAACAGAACCATGTATAACATTTTACACACTGAAAACACATTTAAACACGATCTACCAGAACCTACAACAAGAGCTACCAAAATATCGTGTTTTTTTCGCCTTCACTCTGCGAGATATGCAGTCCGAAAAGTGCTCCGAACACGAAGCTAGAAGCTACCATGGCCGAAGTTGCTATTAAACAGCATTAGCATTCGACACTGAATCGATCACTAGATTCAGATTTACTCTCCGTCAAACCGTTCAAAAGATACAATCGAACACACACACAAAACCACGCCATACAGCCCGCAGAAAAAATCATAACTTTCACTCACTTTGAGATGAATCATGAAGAAAAAGCGTCCATTATCCATTTTTAGCGCTGAAAGCTACTTCTGCTATCTGTTTGCTGTCTAATTCAACTGTTTCCTGAAGAAAGGGGGGTCAAACAAGGCTGGGGGACCACGTTTCACATTTGGGGAATCCGGTTTTTACGCATGCTCCGCTCCGCGCGTATCTGGATTTTACGTAAAACAATTCTGTCAATCAAAACCACGTTGCCACCACTGCATTGGCTAGATCCTAAGGCGTGTTTAGAGGTCTCATGGTCTGAGATCGACCAACCACAGGCTGAGAGAGCCTCACTCACACACAGGCAATAGCGCATGGAGCCGTGGGTCGGCGGCCCAGAGAGGCTTTGGAGAGGATTCTAGCTCTCAAACAATATGCCAGACTGCTGTATGTGATAGATTGTGCATGTACAATGATAAAGGAAGTTAAATATATAGTTATTTAGGTTATAAAAGTACAATGGAACAGCTGGAGAGGCTGTTTCCCAAATGACGACCTTTCGTGACCTCTCGTACGTTTATCTATCTAGCTCTGGCCTACTTCACTCTATTCACTCCAATTATTTTGTGTATGACTACTGCCATTGTTTGCTATGATGCTGGGTGGTTTTACTGAGCCTCATTTAATATAGTTTTATCAATAATAGTGCTTTTTCACCAGGCGAACCTGACATTTTCAAAGTGGAGCTGTGTTCCATCTTCATTGGCTATTAACCAGTAACATATACACAATATTCTACATATTCTATATATTATACACCTCTCACCAAAGCTCACCCACTTGAGTGTTATTAATCAATTGAAATTATTCAAATAGACCTTGTAGTTAGAGAGATAAGCCCCTTTGAGTATGGGTATAGTATTTTCGAGCAGAAGCCAAAAAAAGGCCTAGGGTTCAAAAGGTACTGCCCCGTTAATACAGCAGATATGGGGAGAACGTTTATGTTTTAGAAAGGCTAAACACCAACAAATATAGATTAAAGCAGAATTTTTCTTCAGATAAAAACATGTTGAGACTAACTCTTTGGTCCAGATGGCCTTGAACAAAGTCCCATTGTGTTTATGCCAGTGAGCCTGTCGGTGTGTAATAGCATCCTCCCACCAATGGGTGGCGCAGTGGGTTTTAGACTTGGTGTGTCTCTGTTCCAGTTCGTAGTGCAGGAGCAGGACTACAACATTGTGGTCTGCAAAACCAAGTAGAGGATGTGCCAGATCGCTGAACGCATCTGTAATGTTTGCTTTGAGAAGTTCAGGAGGTTGTCTTTCCTCGTGGGAACATCCACATTCTGTTGGAAAGAGGGCAGAACACCGTCGAGTCTGCAGTTGTTCAAATGGGCTTTGGGGTATTTAGCCAGAATTGAGCTACTGTGTTTGGCCACTAGT
This sequence comes from Leptoclinus maculatus, assembly GCA_032191485.1. Classification (NCBI taxonomy): domain Eukaryota; kingdom Metazoa; phylum Chordata; class Actinopteri; order Perciformes; family Stichaeidae; genus Leptoclinus; species Leptoclinus maculatus. The sequence continues at coordinate 897,994 of JAVDOI010000059.1, read as the reverse complement.
TTTGCTGTTGCTTTGATGTTAGCAGCTGGTGGGGTGTAAACACAGCCCATAGAAGGGGGGTAATGACCAGCGTCTCCATGTCTCCATGTTTTGATGTTATTACACCACCTGTTGGGGACGTGGATGCAGACCTCACCGCCCCTCTCCTTACCCGACTGACTAGAGTCATCACAGAATCTATGAGAGCCTCAAGGAGCCAGGTTTCAGTCACGGCAATGATAAAGTCCTCTCCACCAGGCCCTTGGCATGCAGTCTGTCCAAATCATACCCAATGGAATGTAGATTCGCTAGTATAATAGAGGGAAGACGGGGTCTGATGGAGGGAAGATGGGGCATGATGAAGGGAAGATGGTGTTTGATAGAGGGAAGATGGAGGGAAGATGGGGTTTGATGGAGGGAAGACGGGGTCTGATGGAGGGAAGATGGGGTATAATGGAGGGAAGACAGGGTCTGATGGAAGAAAGATGGGGTATGATGGAGGGAAGACGGAGTCTGATGGAGGGAAGATGGGGTTTGATGGAGGGAAGACGGGGTCTGATGGAGGGAAGATGGGGTATAATGGAGGGAAGACAGGGTCTGATGGAAGAAAGATGGGGTATGATGGAGGGAAGACGGGGTCTGATGGAGGGAAGATGGGGTATAATGGAGGGAAGACAGGGTCTGATGGAAGAAAGATGGGGTATGATGGAGGGAAGATGGAGTCTGATGGAGGGAAGATGGGGTCTGATGGAGGGAAGAAAAAGTCTGATGGAGGGAAGACGGGGTCTGAAGGGCCGCTTTCTGATCCTGGTGCGTTCACCTTCACCTGAGCCAGTCCTTAATATAAACCTGAGTCAGTCCTAACTCTAAATCTGAGCCATCCCGGACTATAAACCTGAGCCAGCCCTTAATATAAACCTGAGCCATTCCTAACTATGAACCTGAACCAGTCCTAACTATAAATCTGAGCCAGTCCTAACTATAAACCTGAGCCAGCCCTAACTATAAGCCTGAGCCAGCCGTAACTATAAGCCTGAGCCAGCCCTAAGTATAAGCGTTATCAAAGAGGAAAGTCTTAAGCCTACTCTTAAATGTGTTGAGGGACTGAGACAGGAAGCTGGTTCCACAGAATACGAGCTAGGCTCCCATCCTACTTTTTAAGACTCTAGGAACCACAAGTAACGCTGAATTTAGGGACCGTAGCTCTCTAGTAGGGTAATATGGTACTATAAGCTTCTTAAGATATGATGGTGCTCTCTAGTAGGATAATATGGTACTATAAGCTTCTTAAGATATGATGGTGCTCTCTAGTAGGATAATATGGTACTATAAGCTTCTTAAGATATGATGGTGCTCTCTAGTAGGGTAATATGGTACTATAAGCTTCTTAAGATATGATGGTGCTCTCTAGTAGGGTAATATGGTACTATAAGCTTCTTAAGATATGATGGTGCTCTCTAGTAGGATAATATGGTACTATAAGCTTCTTAAGATATGATGGTGCTCTCTAGTAGGATAATATGGTACTATAAGCTTCTTAAGATATGATGGTGCTCTCTAGTAGGATAATATGGTACTATAAGCTCCTTAAGATATGATGGTGCTCTCTAGTAGGGTAATATGGTACTATAAGCTCATTAAGATATGATGGTGCTCTCTAGTAGGATAATATGGTACTATAAGCTTCTTAAGATATGATGGTGCTCTCTAGTAGGGTAATATGGTACTATAAGCTTCTTAAGATATGATGGTGCTCTCTAGTAGGGTAATATGGTACTATAAGCTTCTTAAGATATGATGGTGCTCTCTGGTAGGGTAATATGGTACTATAAGCTCATTAAGATATGATGGTGCTCTCTAGTAGGATAATATGGTACTATAAGCTTCTTAAGATATGATGGTGCTCTCTAGTAGGGTAATATGGTACTATAAGCTTCTTAAGATATGATGGTGCTCTCTAGTAGGGTAATATGGTACTATAAGCTTCTTAATTAAGATATGATGGTGCTCTCTACTAGGGTAATATGGTACTATAAGCTTCTTAAGATCTCTCTCATCTTTCAGTCTTTTATTTCCTCCAACACTGAATTCAGATTTGAACAGTATATGTGTTTGGTTTTTCATTTATTTGTAGCAGAATGTAGTATTTTCCGTTCTGTTGTGAATGTAAATTGAGTGAAGTTTAAAAGATTACTGTATTCTGGTCAAAGTAATGAAACACTGATGCTGCTCTGTGGAGACGTGGAGTCAGTGTGGGACAGCTGTAAAACCTCTACCGTGTGTGTGTGTGTGTGTGTGTATGTGTATGTGTATGTGTGTGTGTGTGTGTGTGTGTGTGTGTGTGTGTGTGTTGCTGTATTTAGCTGCCTGAAGCCTAATATTTGTGGGAACCAGCAGAGTCACTGAGCTGATAGCTGATCTGACAGACACACAGACAGACAGAGAGACAGACAGACAGACAGTCAGAGAAACAGACAGACAGACAGACAGACAGGTGAACTCTATGTTATCTGAGTGTAATGAACAGTGAGAATGCAGATAATCTGTTTTGTAGTGAAAATATTCATTTTGATGAAGACAGTTAGATAAAAAACTGTCTGTTTGGTTTTCAGGAGGATTTTTTTCCCAAATTATTTTTAAACATTGTATTAACTCAAATGATTTAAAATGAGCAGGAAGTTTCAGTTTCCTTTTGTCTTCCTCTTTGTCCTTAAAGTAATCAAAAACATTTTAAAATCATTTGGTCAAACAAACAGGAGTGATGTCATTGTGTGTCTTCGTTCTGGATCTAAGAAGGTAACGACTTCTTATTTGTGATATAATTACTATGAAATATGACACCCCCAACAATAGCTGTGACAGATGACCAGTAGATCCTTCAGAAGATCGGCGGTTCAAACCCCAGCTCCTCCAGTCTATGTCGATGTGTCCTTCTGCAAGACCCTTAACCCGTAGTAGCTCCTGTGTGCCATCAGGGTGGTAATGGGTGTGAATGGGTGGTATTGGGTGGTAATGGGTGGTAATGGGTGAATGACAAGTGGTGTTAGAGCGCGTTACATTTACCATTTCTATGAGTTTGTTTTGAGCAACAACTCTTTCTGTGTTTGTACAGTTTAGACTTTCACTTTTCATGTTAGTCAGTCGTGTACAGAAGTGAATCTCCATCTCTTCCAGTTACTACAACCCCAGAAGAGTTTGTTTAGCTACGTGACACATTTCACACTTACAGTAAGTCTCCAGGAAATGAATGGAAGTCTATGCAATGTCCCCAAAAGTTCCCTCAGTAAACATGTGTGTGTGTGTGTGTTGGAATGAGCTGGGTCATCGTAGCGACTGCAACTTTACACCAGAGGGTCAAACTGATGACTCGCAACAGCTGCTGCTGCCATGGCAACGCAAGGGTGGGGTCAACCCTGGCAACGATGAAGACACCAGAGACTGTGTGTGTGTGTGTGTGTGTGAGAGAGAGAGTGTGTGTGTGTGTGTGAGAGAGAGTGTGTGTGTTTATTTCTTGGAGCAGCTGTGTGTCTGATTGGCTATCAAACTGACTGTAGATCAGTTTAAGTGGTAGTTTATCTTCTGACAGAAGTCGATGTAATTAAACTAACAAAACTAACTTTGAACTAAAGATGTACTATCAACAAATGTGAAATCAATTAAAGTGACTCGTTAAGATATGAGGACCAATCAGGGATGTGTGTGAGAAGAACAAAACAAAAACAAGGCATCAGAATATATACTGTATATATACTGTATATATATAATATATATATTAGTGCTGGGCAACGATTACAATTTTTAATCGCGATAAATCTCATGATTTCTTTGCGATTAATCGCATTGTTATGGCAAAGTAGTGTATTGCTTCACTTTTATTTTAAAGTGCTGCTATATGAACAACAGGTCAATAACATTTGGTTTGTAAACACTTTAAACACATCCGGTTCTTGTTAACAGCAGTGTTCCCTTTACACAGTAGAGTTCTATCTCTTCACTATCTGTGCTCAGTGTGCTGACTGGATGTGAAACGTTCCACTGCTGTGAACATGAACACAATGTTTCAGCACGTTTCATCTAAATGTGTGTCTTGTGTCTTCATGACAGTCAGAGCAGGTGAATGCAGCTCTACTGTTCATCAATATAATGCTGTAACTCAGAGGTGATGATGGTTACCCAGCGATGTCCAGTAGTCTCCAGTGAGAGCAACAGCTGCTGCTCGTTGTAACGCCGTCGCTGTTGTAGTCCTCTCCTTTAATACAACTCGTGTCTTCTTCTTGTGATGACGCGAACGCACCTTGAGAACGTTCCTCAGACCGACATCTTCCACAACACTAACCGGCTGCAGTTTGTCTCCACTTCTCTGTAGCATCTTTTAGCTTGTCTTTAGTTTATCTATACTTCTCTGTAGCATCTGTTAGCTTGTCTTTAGTTTATCTCTACTTCTCTGTAGCATCTGTTAGCTTGTCTTTAGTTTATCTCTACTTCTCTGTAGCATCTGTTAGCTTGTCTTTAGTTTATCTCTACTTCTCTGTAGCATCTGTTAGATTGTCTTTAGTTTATCTCTACTTCTCTGTAGCATCTGTTAGCTTGTCTTTAGTTTATCTATACTTCTCTGTAGCATCTGTTAGCTTGTCTTTAGTTTATCTCTACTTCTCTGTAGCATCTGTTAGCTTGTCTTTAGTTTATCTCTACTTCTCTGTAGCATCTGTTAGCTTGTCTTTAGTTTATCTCTACTTCTCTGTAGCATCTGTTAGCTTGTCTTTAGTTTATCTCTACTTCTCTGTAGCATCTGTTAGCTTGTCTTTAGTTTATCTCTACTTCTCTGTAGCATCTTTTAGCTTGTCTTTAGTTTATCTCTACTTCTCTGTAGCATCTGTTAGCTTGTCTTTAGTTTATCTCTACTTCTCTGTAGCATCTGTTAGCTTGTCTTTAGTTTATCTCTACTTCTCTGTAGCATCTGTTAGCTTGTCTTTAGTTTATCTCCACTTCTCTGTAGCATCTGTTAGCTTGTCTTTAGTTTATCTCTACTTCTCTGTAGCATCTGTTAGCTCGTCTTTAGTTTATCTCTACTTCTCTGTAGCATCTGTTAGCTTGTCTTTAGTTTATCTCCACTTCTCTGTAGCATCTGTTAGCTTGTCTTTAGTTTATCTCCACTTCTCTGTAGCATCTGTTAGCTCGTCTTTAGTTTATCTCTACTTCTCTGTAGCATCTGTTAGCTCGTCTTTAGTTTATCTCTACTTCTCCCACACGCTGCATCAACGTAGTCTGAAGACTTCCTCCACCGCTGACAGTGAGCAACGCACTTTCAAAATAATATTTTATATTTTATATATATATATATATATATATATGTATATATACATACAGTGGGTACGGAAAGTATTCAGACCCCTTTAAATTGTTCACTCTTTGTTTCATTGCAGCCATTTGCAAAAATCAAAAAAGTTCATTTTATTTCTCATTAATGTGCACTCAGCACCCATCTTGACAGAAAAAAACAGAAATGTAGAAATCTGCAAATTTATTAAAAAAGAAAAAGTGAAATATCACATGGTCATAAGTATTCAGACCCTTTGCTGTGACACTCATATTTAACTCACATGCTGTCCATTTCTTCTGATCCTCCTTGAGATGGTTCTACTCCTTCATTGGAGTCCAGTTGTGTTTAATTAAACTGATTGGACTCGATTAGGAAAGGCACACACCTGTCTCTATAAGACCTTACAGCTCACAGCGCACGTCAGAGCAAATGAGAATCATGAGGTCGAAGGAACTGCCCAAGGAGCTCAGAGACAGAATTGTGGCAAGGCACAGATCTGGCCAAGGTTACAAAAGAACTTCTGCAGCACTCAAGGTTCCTAAGAGCACAGTGGCCTCCATAATCCTTAAATGGAAGAAGTTTGGGACGACCAGAACTCTTCCTAGACCTGGCCGTCCAGCCAAACTGAGCAATTGTGGGAGAAGAGCCTTGGTGAGAGAGGTAAAGAAGAACCCAAAGATCACTGTGGCTGAGCTCCAGAGATGCAGTAGGGAGATGGGAGAAAGTTCCACAAAGTCCACTATCACTGCAGCCCTCCACCAGTCGGGGCTTTAATGGCAGAGTGGCCCGACGGAAGCCTCTCCTAACTGCAAGACATATGAAAGCCCGCATAGAGTTTGCCAAAAAACACATGAAGGACTCCCAGACTATGAGAAATAAGATTCTCTGGTCTGATGAGACCAAGATTGAACTTTTTGGCGTTAATTCTAAGCGGTATGTGTGGAGAAAACCAGGCACTGCTCATCACCTGCCCAATACAATCCCAACAGTGAAACATGGTGGTGGCAGCATCATGCTATGGGGGTGTTTTTCAGCTGCAGGGACAGGACGACTGGTTGCAATTGAAGGAAAGATGAATGCGGCCAAGTACAGAGATATCCTGGAAGAAAACCTCTTCCAGAGCGCTCTGGACCTCAGACTGGGCCGAAGGTTCACCTTCCAACAAAACAATGACCCCAAGCACACAGCTAAAATAACAAAGGAGTGGCTTCGGAACAACTCTGTGACCATTCTTGACTGGCCCAGCCAGAGCCCTGACCTAAACCCAATCGAGCATCTCTGGAGAGACCTGAAAATGTCTGTCCACCAACGTTCACCATCCAACCTGACGGAACTGGAGAGGATCTGCAAGGAAGAATGGCAGAGGATCCCCAAATCCAGGTGTGAACAACGTGTTGCATCATTCCCAAGAAGACTCATGGCTGTACTAGCTCAAAGGGTGCTTCTACTCAATACTGAGCAAAGGGTCTGAATACTTATGACCATGTGATATTTCACTTTTTCTTTTTTAATACATTTCTACATTTCTGTTTTTTTCTCTCAAGATGGGTGCTGAGTGTACATTAATGAGAAATAAAATGAACCTTTTTGATGTTAGCAAATGCCTGCAATGAAACAGAGTGAAAAATGTAAAGGGGTCTGAATACTTTCCGTACCCACTGTGTGTATACATATATATATATATGTATATATATATATATGTATGTATATATATGTATATTAGTGCTGTATGTATTCTGATAACCCTGTACTACAGACAGACAGCTAGTAACAAGCTGACATGACCTGAGACAAACTAAGAGCAACAGATGTTCAAGGTTCCACTAATGAACATCTGCAGAACAAGATGAAACCATCACAAATACTAATGATGGTTATATCATCATCATCTTCATCATCATTATCTCCATCATCATCATCATCATCATTTTATCAAAACCACAGATTACAAAGGACTTTACAAATAATGATAAAAGACAAAATATAATTCACACTAGATGAAGATAAAAACAAAGTGAACCATCTGGAAGCAGGACTTTGACTTTGACCGTGTTGTGTCTCCTCGATGTCGACCCTCCATCTTGTGACCCAGAAATCAATCTCAGTCCTCCATCTTGAAGTCCGCTCCGATTCCTGCAAAGCATCTGGAGGAGCAAGGAGCTATAAGAGGAAACACCGGTGTCTCCTTTGTGAAGGAGCTATAAGAGGAAACACCGGTGTCTCCTTTGTGAAGGAGCTATAAGAGGAAACAGGAAACACTGGTGTCTCCTTTGTGAAGGAGCTATAAGAGGAAACAGGAAACACTGGTGTCTCCTTTGTGGAGGAGCTATAAGAGGAAACACTGGTGTCTCCTTTGTGAAGGAGCTATAAGAGGAAACAGGAAACACTGGTGTCTCCTTTGTGAAGGAGCTATAAGAGGAAACAGGAAACACTGGTGTCTCCTTTGTGAAGGAGCTATAAGAGGAAACAGGAAACACTGGTGTCTCCTTTGTGGAGGAGCTATAAGAGGAAACACTGGTGTCTCCTTTGTGAAGGAGCTATAAGAGGAAACAGGAAACACTGGTGTCTCCTTTGTGAAGGAGCTATAAGAGGAAACAGGAAACACTGGTGTCTCCTTTGTGAAGGAGCTATAAGAGGAAACAGGAAACACTGGTGTCTCCTTTGTGGAGGAGCTATAAGAGGAAACAGGAAACACTGGTGTCTCCTTTGTGAAGGAGCTATAAGAGGAAACACCGGTGTCTCCTTTGTGGAGGAGCTATAAGAGGAAACACTGGTGTCTCCTTTGTGGAGGAGGCGTTGCACACAGCTGAATAATCCACGGCTGGACTCTACAAACGTTACTTTTGTTAGTTTTTTAAGACGATCAAATTTTCTGCCTTTCACAGTTCTTCAAACCGCATTAAAAACATTCCTCCAATATTATTTGTTTTTATCTCGAATGTTTCTACATTCAATTCAGTTCATGTTTACAAGTTCAAACTGCTGCTGTCGTAAATTTATTATTTCAATATTTTATTTCAACACTGAGCACTAATTTGTTGTATTTTATGTTGTCATAAAGATAAACAGGACTGTATAAATACATATATATATATATATATATACATATATATGTATTTATATATTAAATAAAATAAATATAAATTTAATACAAAGGTACTAGCTATGATCATTGCATAGTCACACGGATGGCTTCAATTTGTGTGTCCATCATCACTTAACTTTCCGTTGCCATTGTTTGCATCCTGAGCAACACAAATAAAGTGTCCACATACAAAAAAACAATACATTGCATTTGGTGATTATTTGACAAACAGGCATCATCCCTTCTCTTCTCCTACAGGAGGTGATCGCTAGAAGACGGTGGAGCTCAAGCAGCGCTGCATGATGCCAGATGGCGCCTCTGCTGCTCCCTGTTGGTTCGGAGGTCTTAAAACACTTCACGCCGTCCTCGCTGGAGAAAATTCAGCAACGACACGAAGTTGAGGAGAAGGAGCAACAGCTGAGGAAGGAGAAGAACATAGAGGTACAAAAAACATTGATCAGCTGTCGTTACAATGAATCAATACACTGAAAATAAGCAATGAATTCTCTGAGAATAAGTAATCAATTAACCCTTCAAGTTCCGCACTCAAATGCAGATCAGCCAAGGTCATGACAACTATCCGGCTCCAAAGACTCTCTACATAACAACCTGTAGAGCTAACATTGTAAATAACACAGATGACCTGTAGAGCTAACATTGTAAATAACACAGATGACCTGTAGAGATAACATTGGAGATAACACAGATGACCTGTAGAGCTAACATTGTGAATAACACAGATGACCTGTAGAGCTAACATTGTAAATAACACAGATGACCTGTAGAGATAACATTGTAAATAACACAGATGACCTGTAGAGCTAACATTGGAGATAACACAGATGACCTGTAGAGCTAACATTGTAAATAACACAGATGACCTGTAGAGATAACATTGGAGATAACACAGATGACCTGTAGAGATAACATTGGAGATAACACAGATGACCTGTAGAGATAACATTGGAGATAACACAGATGACCTGTAGAGCTAACATTGTGAATAACACAGATGACCTGTAGAGATAACATTGGAGATAACACAGATGACCTGTAGAGATAACATTGGAGATAACACAGATGACCTGTAGAGATAACATTGGAGATAACACAGATGACCTGTAGAGATAACATTGTAAATAACACAGATGACCTGTAGAGCTAACATTGTAAATAACACAGGTGACCTGTAGAGCTAACATTGTAAATAACACAGGTGACCTGTAGAGCTAACATTGTGAATAACACAGATGACCTGTAGAGCTAACATTGTAAATAACACAGATGACCTGTAGAGCTAACATTGGAGATAACACAGATGACCTGTAGAGCTAACATTGTGAATAACACAGATGACCTGTAGAGCTAACATTGTAAATAACACAGATGACCTGTAGAGCTAACATTGTAAATAACACAGATGACCTGTAGAGATAACATTGTGAATAACACAGATGACCTGTAGAGCTAACATTGGAGATAACACAGATGACCTGTAGAGCTAACATTGGAGATAACACAGATGACCTGTAGAGCTAACATTGTAAATAACACAGATGACCTGTAGAGCTAACATTGTAAATAACACAGATGACCTGTAGAGCTAACATTGGAGATAACACAGATGACCTGTAGAGCTAACATTGGAGATAACACAGATGACCTGTAGAGATAACATTGGAGATAACACAGATGACCTGTAGAGATAACATTGGAGATAACACAGATGACCTGTAGAGATAACATTGGAGATAACACAGATGACCTGTAGAGATAACATTGTAAATAACACAGATGACCTGTAGAGCTAACATTGTAAATAACACAGATGACCTGTAGAGATAACATTGGAGATAACACAGATGACCTGTAGAGCTAACATTGGAGATAACACAGATGACCTGTAGAGCTAACATTGGAGATAACACAGATGACCTGTAGAGCTAACATTGGAGATAACACAGATGACCTGTAGAGCTAACATTGTAAATAACACAGATGACCTGTAGAGCTAACATTGTAAATAACACAGATGACCTGTAGAGCTAACATTGGAGATGGGATGTATTAGTTTGTCTATGCTACGCTAGAAGGTATACTAAATGTATACATATGCTGCTTTTTAATGATTGTAATGATGTTTTTCCAACATTAGATAACATTTATTCAGGGAGTGCAGTTAGTAACAGTGTGGACTCCATGGTAACGTAGATTGGAGTATCAGCATGGGGCGGGGCTTAGCAAAGGGTTGATCACAATTTAATAATAGTATGAATGAATGAAAAATTGTTCCTCTGATTGACAGGTAGCGGTGGAAGATCTTCCTAAACCAGCCAGTGACCTCGAGGCCGGGAAGCCCCTCCCATTCATCTATGGAGACCCGCCCCCTGGGCTTCTCAACACCCCATTGGAGGAGCTGGATCCCTTCTACCAATCACAGAAGGTCTCTCTCTTTGACAAATGATATTCCCTGTGACCCGGGGACTGATCAGTATTAATCAATAAATCAATCAATTTATTCTCAGCTTCAGCTCCAGAAGTCACATAAGAAAGTAAATCTGATCATTGATTCATTTTTAGATTGTTTGTCTCAGTAAAGGTTTCAATCATCAGCTAAGTAATGTAATGAATCAGTATACCTGTCTGTCTCTCTTACCTGAGTGTCTCTCTTACCTGTCTGTCCCTCTGAACGGTCTGTCTGTCTCTCTCTGTCTCCCTTATCTGTCTGTCTCTCTTTGTCTCTCTTACCTGTCTCTCTCTCTGCAGACGTTCATCGTGCTCGGTAAAGGAAACGTCATTTACAGGTTTAATGCTGAGTCGGCGTGTTACCTGATGAGTCCGTTCAACCCGCTGAGGACCATCGCCATCAAGATCCTCATTCACTCATATCCTTTATGATGTCACACTGTGCTTCTCCTTCATTGGTCAGTTAGCTTTGATTTGCATGTTATTGCTAAACGATCAGCTGGTGATGTTTTTTGTTCCTTAAAACCTTAAAAACGTTATTCAGTTTGGTCATCATGGTAACGATTCTGGCCAACTGTGCGTTCATGACTCTGAGTGATCCTCCAGCATGGAGCAAAACTATGGAGTGAGTCAACACACAAATAGTATACACACAAATACACACACGTACACACAAATACACACAAATACACACACATACACACAAATACACACACATACACACAAATACACACAAATACACACAAATACACACAAATACACACACATACACACAAATACACACACATACACACAAATACACACAAATACACACACATACACACAAATACACACACATACACACAAATACACACACATACACACAAATACACACACATACACACAAATACACACAAATACACACACACACACAAATACACACAAATACACACAAATACACACACATACACACAAATACACACAAATACACACAAATACACACACATACACACACATACACACACATACACACACATACACACACATACACACAAATACACATGGGAATACACACAAATATACACACAGCAAGCAGCTCTTACCAACATGGACACATGTGTTTGTGCTGAAGGGGGGGCACTACAGTGTGTTTGTAATGAGGGGGGGGGGGGGGGGGCACTACAGTGTGTTTGTGCTGAAGGGGGCGCTACAGGACGTCCCATCAGGAGAGGAGAGCTTATCAGTGGTAATAGTTTAGCACTACAACTGTGCAGGCTTCATAAAAACACCATCAGGATGTCATTTGTATTATAAGTTATTTCATTTTAAATGTGTGTTGATTGCTGCAGCCTTTATGAAGCACTAAAAGTCCAGACAAATATTTGATCTCTCTCCATCTGTAGTTTTTTATGTGTCAATGTCTGACGTATTTTTCTGTCGTTGAACAGATACGTGTTTACGTTCATCTACACGTTTGAAGCAACGATCAAAGTTGTGTCCAGAGGATTTTGTGTTGGTGGGTTCACCTTCCTGAAAGACCCCTGGAACTGGTTGGACTTCATGGTCATCAGCATGGCGTAATACTCATAATACACTTACTTTATACACAACAATACACATACTTTATACACAATAATACACTTACTTTATACACAACGATACACATACTTTATACACAACAATACACATACTTTATACACAATAATACACTTACTTTATACACAACGATACACATACTTTATACACAACAATACACATACTTTATACACAATAATACACTTACTTTATACACAACAATACACATACTTTATACACAATAATACAAATACTTTATATACAATAATACACATACTTTATACACAACAATACACATACTTTATACACAACAATACACATACTTTATACACAATAATACACTTACTTTATACACAATAATACACTTACTTTATACACAACGATACACATACTTTATACACAACAATACACATACTTTATACACAACAATACACATACTTTATACACAATAATACACTTACTTTATACACAATAATACACATACTTTATACACAACAATACACATACTTTATACACAATAATACACTTACTTTATACACAACAATACACATACTTTATACACAATAATACACTTACTTTATACACAATAATAAACATACTTTATACACAACAATACACATACTTTATACACAATAATACACTTACTTTATACACAATAATACAAATACTTTATATACAATAATACACATACTTTATACACAATAATACACATACTTTATACACAACGATACACATACTTTATACACAATAATACACTTACTTTATACACAACAATACACATACTTTATACACAATAATACACTTACTTTATACACAATAATAAACATACTTTATACACAACGATACACATACTTTATACACAATAATACACTTACTTTATACACAATAATACACTTACTTTATACACAATAATAAACATACTTTATACACAATAATACACTTACTTTATACACTACAATACACATACTTTATACACAATAATACACTTACTTTATACACAATAATACACATACTTTATACACAATAATACACTTACTTTATACACAATAATAAACATACTTTATACACAATAATAAACATACTTTATACACAACAATACACATACTTTATACACAATAATACACTTACTTTATACACAATAATACAAATACTTTATACACAATAATACACTTACTTTATACACAATAATACAAATACTTTATATACAATAATACACATACTTTATACACAATAATACACATACTTTATACACAACGATACACATACTTTATACACAATAATACACTTACTTTATACACAATAATAAACATACTGTATACACAATAATACACTTACTTTATACACAATAATACACTTACTTTATACACAATAATAAACATACTTTATACACAATAATACACTTACTTTATACACAATAATACACTTACTTTATACACAATAATACACTTACTTTATACACAATAATAAACATACTTTATACACAATAATACACTTACTTTATACACAATAATAAACATACTTTATACACAATAATACACTTACTTTATACACAATAATAAACATACTTTATACACAATAATACACTTACTTTATACACAATAATACAAATACTTTATACACAACAATACACATACTTTATACACAATAGTAAACATACTTTATACACAATAATACACTTACTTTATACACAATAATACAAATACTTTATACACAATAATACAAATACTTTATATACAATAATACACATACTTTATACACAATAATACAAACACTTTATACACAATAATACAAATACTTTATATACAATAATACACATACTTTATACACAAAGATGACTATTTAAAACAGTTAAGATCAACTTTTTAATCTAGAAGTCGTCTGCTTGGTATTGAGATTTTTCTCCATGATGATGATGATGATGATGATGATGATGATAATGATGATGATGTCTCTCTGTGTTTCAGATACCTGACAGAGTTTGTAGATTTGGGAAATCTTTCTGTGTTGAGAACATTCAGGGTTCTTCGAGCTCTGAAGACCATCACAGTCATCCCTGGTCAGTGTGTGTGTGTGTGTGTGTGTGTGTGTGTGTGTGTGTGTGTGTGTGTATGTGCGTGTGTGTGTGAGTTTACGATTCCGATTTCAATTGGTCGGTCAGTTTTTAATTCCCCATACCCCCACCCGTCAGGTCTGAAGACGATTGTCGGAGCTCTCATCCAATCAGTGAAGAAGCTGGCTAATGTCATGATTCTGACGGTGTTCTGTCTCAGCGTCTTCGCTCTGATTGGTCTGCAGCTCTTCATGGGAAACCTGCGTCAGAAATGTGTTCTGATACCACCGCTGTTACTCGGCAACAACACATCTAACACGTCCGACCTCGGTACTGGTTACCATGGCAACAACACCCAAAGCAACAATACAGAAAGCAGTGGCTTTGATTACTACAAGTACATCAACAACCCAGGTATGATACAAATACTACTACCATTAATACTCCAAGTACATCAGCAACCCAGGTATGATACAAATACTACTACTATTAATACTCCAAGTACATCAGCAACCCAGATATGATACAAATACTACTACTATTAATACTCCAAGTACATCAGCAACCCAGGTATGATACAAATACTACTACTATTAATACTCCAAGTACATCAGCAACCCAGGTATGATACAAATACTACTACCATTAATACTCCAAGTAAATCAACAACCCAGGTATGATACAAATACTACTACTATTAATACTCCAAGTACATCAGCAACCCAGGTATGATACAAATACTACTACTATTAATACTCCAAGTACATCAGCAACCCAGATATGATACAAATACTACTACCATTAATACTCCAAGTACATCAGCAACCCAGGTATGATACAAATACTACTACCATTAATACTCCAAGTAAATCAACAACCCAGGTATGATACAAATACTACTACTATTAATACTCCAAGTACATCAGCAACCCAGGTATGATACAAATACTACTACTATTAATACTCCAAGTACATCAGCAACCCAGGTATGATACAAATACTACTACTATTAAAACTCCAAGTACATCAACAACCCAGGTATGATACAAATACTACTACTATTAAAACTCCAAGTACATCAACAACCCAGGTATGATACAAATACTACAACCACTAATACTACAATACCTCATCTCCATTGTACAAATACTACTACTACTACTACCACTAATAGTACAATACCTCATCGACGACGTCTCCATGGTACAAATACTACTACTACTAATACTAATACTACTACTACCACTAATACTACAATCTCTCATTGACGACCTCTCCATGGTACAAATACTACTACTACCACTAATACTACAATCTCTCATCGACGACCTCTCCATGGTACAAATACTACTACTACCACTAATACTACAATACTTCATCGACAACCTCTCCATGGTACAAATACTACTACTACTATTACTACTATTAATACTACAATACCTCATCGACGACCTCTCCATGATACTACTACTACTACTACTACTACCATTAATACTACAATACCTCATCGACGACCTCTCCATGGTACAAATACTACTACTACAACCACAGGATATGTGTTGTCCCCATCTCTGAATAACATCCATTCAAATATCATGACACCACTTCATTCAATCGACCGTAGAAGCCTAGAAGACATTATACAACATCTGAAGTCATCCTCCTGCTGCTTGGATATTCTACCAAAACACTTTTTCAAAGATATTTCAGACTCCATGACCACTGATCTGTTACACATTGTAAACACATCCCTTCTCTCAGGTGTCTTCCCACAAAATCTAAAACCTGCAGTTATTAACCCGCTCCTAAAGAAGGCTAGTTTAGACTCAACAATGAAACATGATAGGCCGATATCATACCTCCCATTTTTAAGTAAAATAATTAAAAAAGCGTTTTTTCAACAGCTGAACAACTTCTTGGCCGTAAATAAGTGTTTTGATGTCTTCCAGTCAGGCTTTGGACAGCACCACAGTACTGAAACTGCTCTTGTTCAGGTTTTCAACGACATCCACTTAAACACAGACAATGGCAGAACTTCAGTCTTAGTATTACTGGATCTCAGTGCTGCATTCGACACGGTCGACCATGACATACTACTAGAAAGACTAAAACTCTGGGTGGGACTCTCTGGCACAGCACTCAACTGGTTTGAATCCTACTTGAAGGACCGAGAATACTTTGTGTCTGTAGCTAATCACACATCAGAGCTGACTAAAATGACATGTGGTGTTCCCCAAGGTTCAATACTGGGGCCTCTTCTGTTCAACATCTACATGCTTCCACTAGCTCAGATTATGGAAAACAACAAAGTGTGTTATCATAATTATGCAGACGACACACACATCTACATAACTATATCACCAGGGGACTACAATCCATACAAGGGCTGGTAAATGCATTGAACAAATCAACAACTGGATGTGCCAGAACTTTCTTCAATTAAACAAAGAAAAAACAGAAGTAATTGTTTTTGGTACCAAGGACGAACGATTGAAAGTCAGCGCTCAGCTTCAATCACTGATGTTAAAAACCACAAACCAAGCCAGAAATCTAGGTGTAGTTATGGATTCAGACCTCAACCTGAACAGACATATCAAGACAATTACAAAATCAGCCTCCTATCACCTGAAGAATATATCAAGGGTTAGAGGACTTGTGTCTCAACAGGATTTGGAAAACCTTGTCCATGCATTTATCTTCAGTAGACTGGACTACTGTAACGGAGTGTTTACAGGTCTCTGTAACAAGTCAATCAGAACGCTGCAGCTGATTCAGAACGCTGCAGCTCGAGTCCTCACTAAGACAAAGAAAGTGGATCACATCACTCCAGTTCTGAGGTCTTTACACTGGCTTCCTGTCCAACAAAGAATTGACTTTAAAATCCTGCTGCTGGTTTATAAAGCACTGAATGGTTTAGGGCCAAAATACATCTCTGATCTGCTGCTACCTTATGAACCATCCCTACTCTTAGGTGGTCTGGGACCGGTCTACTCTCTGTTCCCAGAGTCAGAACTAAACATGGAGAAGCAGCGTTCAGTTGTTCTGCTCCACATATCTGGAACAAAGTCCAGAAAGCTGCAGGTCTGCTGAGACCCTCAGCTCCTTTAAGTCAAGACTGAAGACTTTTCTGTTTGCTGCTGCCTTTAATTGAACCAGGTTCAAGGATATTAATCAATCTCCTGCATTTCTGCATTTTACTACTGTATTTTATTTCTTACACTGCTTTTTAATGTTTCAATGAATGTTCTTAATTGTTTTTAAATCTCCTTTTCTTATGCCTTATGTTTTGATGCTTTTAATGGTTTTATGTGAAGCACTTTGAATTACCTTGTTGTTGAAATGTGCTGTACAAATAAACTTGCCTTGCCTTGCCTTACTACCACTAATACTACGATACATCATCGACAACCTCTCCATGATACAAATACTACTACTACTCCTACTACCACTAATACTACAATAACTCATTGTTGATCTATTCAAGGTTACTTGCTACTACTAACAGGACAATAGCTTCATGTTACATTGCTGTTGGATTGTTTTATTAAAAGAGCGTGACGGCAGTAAAAATACGGATTTGGTCTGTTTTACAGGTTTTAAAGCCCTCTGAGGCAAATTTGTGATTTTTTTAAATATTACGCTATACAAATAAAGTTGAATTTAATTATGCTAATTTTCTGTAGGTGAATGTGTGTTTGTGATTGAAGGACAGTATTACCCATAGAGACCAATGAAGGGCTTCATCTGTGCTTATAGAACCAGGGTTACAATATCGTAACCTTCGTAACTTGATTTGACAGAGTCCAATCTGTCCAATCCTGAAGACATCTACACATGTTGAGACGGACTCTGTCTCTCTCTCTCTGCCTGTCTGTCTTTCTGTCCATCTGCCTGTCTCTCTCCCTGTCTGATAGATAACTACTACTACCTGCCAGGTCAGCTTGATGCTCTGCTGTGTGGAAACAGCTCTGATGCCGGGTGAGTTCACAACAATCAATGATCAATGATCAATAATAATAATACCGATAGTGATGATGATGAAGATGATGATGTGTTCAGGGTCTGTCCTGAGGGTTACGTCTGTCTGAAGGCGGGGAGAAACCCAAACTACGGATACACGAGCTATGACTCGTTTGGTTGGGCGTTCCTGTCTCTGTTCAGACTGATGACTCAGGACTTCTGGGAGAACCTGTTCCAGCTGGTCAGTAAGGGACTGGTCCCAGTACTAACTGGTCCCATTACCAACTGGTCCCAGAACTAACTGGTCCCAGGACTAACTGGTCCTAACTGGTCTTTGACTTTCACTCACATTGTGATGATTTCTTAGTTTCATGACTTTTTAGTTAGAGTGAACATTGTGGGACTAAATCTGCTCTCTTTGTGTAGACAGTTTAAAGATGGAGAGGACAGACAACCAATCATAGAGGAGGACATGAACAGAAACAGTTCACCTGTCTGTATGTCACCTGACTGTCTCTCACCTGTCTTTATATCACCTGTCTGTCTCTCATCCACCTGGGTTGCAGACACTGCGAGCCGCCGGTAAAACCTACATGATCTTCTTCGTGGTCGTCATCTTCCTCGGCTCCTTCTACCTCATTAACCTCATTCTCGCCGTGGTCGCCATGGCGTACGCTGAGCAGAATGAGGCCACGATAGCCGAGGCCAAACAGAAGGAGGAGGAGTACGCTCAGATCCTGGAGATGCTGAAGACGAGAGAGGAGGAGGTCTGACATGATGAAACTACATTCAATCAGCTGACAGTGAAAACACACTCAACATTTATTCTGCTTGTTGTTACAGCAGGCGGCCTGCAGGGAACAAAAGGGCCACGAGCAAGAACACACTGCCATTGAAGGTACACACAGACATGTACACACAGACATGGAAGGTATATCCACCAGTGTTCCTGAACACATGAGAGCAACATGTGAATCTCCAACGATTGATCCGCCAAATATATTGATCGTTTATTGAAACGAGACGAGGAGATAAAACGGATGAAGAAAGGAGGCAAACTGATGACGTAACGTTCACAGACTGATGACGTAACGTTCCTGTTGAGGATCTCTGCTTCGTTTCTACACTAATGATCGACAGACTTAGTTTCATCTCAAAAACAACTTTCTATTTGCATCGTCTCTAACTCGCTGTGTGTTTCAGACTTTGCAGACGACCAGAGACCGTGTCCTCCGTGTTGGTACGTCTTTGCCGACATCTTCCTGAAGTGGAACTGTTGTGGCTGCTGGCGGTGGATTAAACGGTACCTCTACCTCATCGTCATGGACCCGTTCGTTGACCTGGGAATCACCATCTGTATCGTCCTCAACACCGTCTTCATGGCCATGGAGCATTACCCGATGACTGAGGAGTTTGAGGAGCTTCTGAGCATCGGAAATCTGGTCAGTGATGAAGAAAAGTCAGAGTTGTTTTCTTTTCCAGTGAGATCACAGCTTCGACGCAGGCTGAGCATCTGTGAGGTAGAAGTACTGTTGATCTGTAAAACAAGTACTCAAGTCAAAGTACGGGTAGCACTTTTTATGACACCATGTCTATATAATGTATTATAAACTCAACATGTCAACATGTTACAGTGTCCTCAATCATCTCAGTATAGATATATGTTTCTATTATCTAATGTCTAAGATCAGATGACTCATGTTTGTACCATCAGGCTCATTAGGAGATGATGTGTGAATATCCTTTGAGGAACACCAGCATATGACACAAAAAGTATTTTTATTCATTTTTGTGTCTCTTATCAAAGGTTTCTTGAACAACCACTAGTCAAAGACAGAACTTTTTTTAAATGGGTACCGTCACTAAGACAGAACATTATACACCGCGTGCACAATTATTAGGCAAGTTGTATTTTTGAGGATTCATTTTATTATTGAACAACTACAGTGCTCTCGTTCCAAATATCCAAAATATTAATAAACCTCAAACCTGAATATTTAAGAAAGTAAAAGTGAGGTTTTGTCTTTCTTAGGAGAATATCTATGTGTTGTAACGTCATGAGAGGTCACTAGGGCTGGCTAGGGTGGGGTGGTGGAAGGGAAAGCTTCTGGGAGCTGTAGTTGTTGCTTCGGCGGCCATCTTGTAGTGTGGCTGCTGATCCTAAAAGGGGAAGTAGCACCCATCTACCACCTGGCCCCGTATGATGCCACAGTGTGCACAATTATTGGGCAACTATTAGTGACCAAATATAACCCCCCTTCTTTTCAATAACAGTAATAAGCCTTCATTAATGGATTCTGTCACTTTCTTGATCTGTTGACGATTAACCACAGCCTTTCAGACACTGTTCAGAGACGTACTGTTTTACTTCACCGTAAATCTCCCGTTTAAGAAGGGCCCACAAGTTCTCAATAGGGTTTAGGTCAGGTGAGGAAGGGGGCCATGTCATTATTCTTTCATCTTTAAGGCCTTTACTGGCCACGCAGTGGAGTACTTTGATGCATGTGATGGAGCATTGTCCTGCATCAAAATCATGGTCTTCTTGAAAGATGCAGACTTTTTCCTGTACCATTGCTTGAAGAAAGTGTCTTCTAAAAACTGGCAGTGGGTTTGGGAGTTGATTTTGAGTCCATCTTCAACCCGAAAAGGTCCAACTAGCTCATCTTTAATAATACCAGCTAGTTGGATCTAAACCCTTTTGAGAACTTGTGGGCCCTTCTTAAACGGGAGATTTACGGTGAAGGAAAACAGTCCACCTCTCTGAACAGTGTCTGGGAGGCTGTGGTTGATCGTCAACAGATCAAGAAAGTGACAGAATCCATGAATGAAGGCGTATTACTGTTATTGAAAAGAAGGGGGGGCTATATTTGGTCACAGATTTTTTTTTTAAATGTCAGAAATGTTTATTTATACATTTTGAGTTGTTTGTTTATTATTCTCACTTTAACAGCTGAAAATAAACAAGAGATATGGGAAAGTTTTCGTTTTTCATTTAGTTGCATAATAATTGTGCACACGCCAAAACCTCACTATTACTTTTTTAAATATTCAGGTTTGAGGTTTATTAACATTTTGGATTGAACAAGAGCACTGTAGTTGTTCAATAATAAAATTAATCCTCAAAAATACAACTTGCCTAATAATTGTGCACACAGTGTAGACATCAGGAGGTATTTTCTAGATCGCTGTCAGTTCTCTGATGTACTGAAGATTTATGAAGCTGACCTCGGATCAGCAGACCACCAGCCTCTTAATGTGCAGAAAGACATACAATAATGAATAAATAAAAGAATTTCAAGTAAAAGGTACAACTTTACTTGCTAATGAAGGAGGGTTAAAAGAGGAGACGTCACACTTCATATAGCGTCATATAGCTGGAAGCCTCACTAGCTGAACATTTGTTTCACTGAGGCAACCAAAAGAAATCAGAGCTGCCTACTTCCTGGCTGACAATTTCAATTCTGCAATTATTGAAAAGATGTTAAACAAAAAAATGCTTTTCTATTTGAAAATGTTCTTTTGTATATTCTCACTCAAAAGTTCTGTCAGCTGAGAATCCAAAGCGGACAGCTTCCGTTTATTTGTGCCATCGGCTGTAAACCTCCAACATCTGTCAAACCCCATTCATTTAATAGCTTCTTCTGCTGACCTCTGACCCCCCTCAGGTCTTCACAGGGATCTTCACAGCTGAGATGGTCCTCAAACTTTTGGCCATGGACCCGTACTACTACTTCCAGGTCAGACTTCTTGTTTGTTGACTGGTGGTTCTCTAACCAGCACCATGACTTGAAGTCTTAAGAATCCTCATTCACATCTTCCCTTCACCTCATGACAGCTGTTCCCATGGTAACACGTGTCTGTCATTGTTCTGTTGCCATGGTAACACGTGTCTGTCATTGTTCTGTTGCCATGGCTGCAGGTGGGCTGGAACATCTTTGACAGCATCATCGTCACCATGAGTCTGGTGGAGCTGGGATTGGCTGACGTTCAGGGCCTGTCTGTGCTGCGCTCCTTCCGATTGGTCGGTGTGAACTCATCACTCAAATTACTTTTTACCTGTCTGTCTATATGTTTGTCTTCTCACCTGTCTCCTGCCTGTCTCATGTCCAGATGCGAGTGTTTAAGCTGGCCAAGTCGTGGCCGACCCTCAACATGTTGATAAAGATCATTGGGAACTCGGTGGGTGCTCTGGGGAACCTGACTCTGGTCCTGGCCATCATCGTCTTCATCTTCGCCGTCGTCGGCATGCAGTTATTCGGGAAGAACTACAAAGACTGCGTCTGTCGCATCTCACTCGACTGCGAACTTCCCCGCTGGCACATGTACGACTTCTTCCACGCCTTCCTCATCATCTTCAGGGTCCTATGTGGAGAGTGGATTGAGACCATGTGGGACTGCATGGAGGTCTCAGGTCAGACCATGTGTCTGATTGTCTTCATGATGGTCCTCGTCATCGGAAACCTGGTGGTGAGTCCCTGTAGGCACAAAGATACTCTTTGACCTTTACTGGACTCTACGGGTAACACTCTCCTCCAATCACTAGCATACCTTCACACACTGAAATTATGAATAAATGTAGCCGGAGAATCAGGACGTGCCGACCCGAATACCTGCAGACCCCTCAGTATATAAGGCAGCTCGCTAAGCAAAGCTATCCTGACTGCCTTTCTCCAAAAATGGATTTACCGCTTCAACAACCTCATCAGTGATTGTCGTGTCCCGGCCCGCCGAATGCTGCCCAATAATCGATGGATTCATTTTCATGACTTCCTAATTGTGATGACAAATGCGGTGTGTCGGCAGATGTGTTTTTGTTCCTCCAGCCCCTGAAACAGGGTCTGTGCTCACTGGAACAACACAGGACTGGTGAAAACAGTTAGTGTGTGTCGGTTGTGTTGCACCTGAGCCGCCCTCTGGGCTTGATACATGCCCCAGTGCTCCTTGATGGCCCAGGTACTGTGAAGTACAAGGTGGCTGTGGCTTGGCTTTCAGACACATTCAGATTTGGGCCATGGCTATACCCAGTTCAGTTTCGTACTAACTGGATTGGCAGGGGCGCCTTACTCAGCTATATCAGCCTAGGTAGCCTAGAAGTAGGTGGGCTGTGGCGGCTAACCTTTAATTCAGGATCAGTGTGGTTGGGATCGATGTTACGTGGTGGCAGGGCATATTTCATCTGCTGTACCCATTGAGGCCAGTAGAGGGTGGAGACTGTGTGAGTTAGAATGAAGGTTACAATATTGTAACCCTAGTTCTAAAAGCACAGGCGTAGCCGTATATACTGTGGGGTGCACATATATTCAGGTAGGCACTTCCTGACTGCTGGCTACGCTTATTAAAATGTTCAATGAGCTTGTGCTCGTGATTGGAGGAGAGTATAACCCATAGAGTCCAGTAGAGGATTCCTCTGTTACTGATCTTGTTTCAGGTCCTGAATATGTTCCTGGTCTTGAATCTGTTTTATATGTTCCTGGTCTTGAATCTGTTTTATATGTTCCTGGTCTTGTTTCAGGTCCTGAATCTGTTCATTACATTTACATTACATTACAGTCATTTAGCAGATGCTTTTATCCAAAGCGACTTCAGATTCTATCATACCGTAGACACAGCTACGGGAGTAATTTTCCTGGTCTTGAATCTGTTTCATATGTTCCTGGTCTTGTTTCAGGTCCTGAATCTGTTCCTGGCCTTGTTACTGAGCTCATTCAGCGGTGATAACCTTGCGGCTCCAGAAGAAGAAGGAGAAAACAATTTGCAGATCGCCATAAACCGGATCAGTAGGGCTGTGGATTGGACAAAGAAATGGATCCTGGAACAAATCTGGACCATCACTGGAAAGAAGGACCATATTAACCCAGACCACACCGGTAGAACCAGACCTGAAACTACAGCAAAGACTTATTTATCTATTTATGTGTTCTTTTCTTGCTATTATTTGTTAAGTTTCAGTATTTATTCAGTGTTCCAGGTCGTTATGTTCAAATTAAATGTTCACTATGAATCACAGATTTCATGACTGGATGTATTTTGTGTGACTTACTGATTTTTCATGTTTGTGAATTTCATCGTTAGCGGTCGACAGTGAAGAAGACAACGGGACGACGAAGGAGATTTTAGCTTTGACCTTTGTGACCTCAAGCCAGCCGGTGTCAGAGGTCGAGTCCCTCGACTGTAACCATGGCAACCTGACAAGCAACTACGACAACGTTCCCCGCCTGAGAGTCCCGATCGCCGAGGCCGAGTCCGAGTCCGAGTCCGACTTTGAGACGCCTGACAAAGATGATGAAGAGGACGAAGAAGAAGATGAGGAGGAAGAAACGCAGTCCCATGTGAACATTATTCTATTTTATTTCATTTCATTTCATTTCTATTCTATTCTATTCTATTCTATTCTATTCTATTCTATTGAACTCTACTGTGTCAAGTTCAGATGAAACTCAGAAACAGATATTGATGTAACCTTCAGTTAGTGGGAGACCCGACAGGTGAATAGTCCAAATATCAGTTTGCATTATATTCATTATTATTCTTTTTTAAGAAGAGAACATAAATACAACTATTGCAATAAAACAACATGAGACAACATTAAAACGTCACAATACATACAGTATATACAACATTAGAGATGTGGACTGTATATATAGAAACTATTTCTTACACTGAGTTATTAAAGGAAAGTGACGATCACAGACTTTAGTAAAGACCATACTAAGGATTTTACTAGAACATAAACTGTGGTTACTGTTGGAGATGTTGAGTAGTGAGCGGAGATATGGAGGGTTTTGATAATGATAGTCTTTTAAATAACTGATAGCCAGTTGTCTAGAGAATGAAAGTTAAAGCAAATGGCTGGATGTAAGATGACGTCCAGTTTATTGAGAATACTTTTGCAAGTAAATCTGTAGATTAAGTCGCCACAATTTCAGTACAGGAAACCAATTCTTTCTCTGACTTTGGAGACTAGCGTTTGAAAGGAGAGTGAAATGTAGAGTTTGATACCCAGGTATCTATTGGAGAGGACAAATTATAATTCTGGCCCATCGAGGGAGGAGATTTAGAGGGGAGAAGGCCACTTATGGTGAGTTATATGTGGAGACCATGCATGGGGGTGGCCGTTGCTCAATGGGTAGAGAGGGTCGACCGGCAACCGCATGGTCGATGGTTCGATCCTCGGCTGCTATGAGTCCTGTGCCGAAGTGTCCCTGAGCAAGATACTGAGCCCCTAACCGCTCCCCGGGCGCTTCTCAGCAGCCCACTGCTCCCAATATGCCAGGGATGGGTTAAATGCAGAGGTCTAATATAGTTTAAGTTTATTTAGTTTTATTAGTATTTAGAAGAAGGTGAAGGTTGGAGGAGGCATATTGAAACACAACACTCTTATACTGTGACCGTTCTAAAGGAGAGATGAGTGCATGCTGAGAATACTGTGAGCTGTTTAAGAGAGATGGATGTAGTGTTGAGACGTTTAGAGCCAGTTGCTGTTCAAAAAGTCAAACTCAAAGAGCCCAATTCAGGTATTAATAAGATTGAATTCTCAAGTCTATGGGTGATTCTGGAGAATAAAATACATTTAGTCTGAGGCAGCATTCAGTACAAGTTTGACCAGATCAGGAAACTTAATTAGATGAAACTAGACGGTCTGTGAGATCTGAACATGAATATCAACGATGTCTGATGTGTTTGTTCAGTGTGACGAGTCGTCGGTCTGCAGCACCGTACAGAAACTTCCTGAAGCTCCTGAGGACGAAGAAGAAGAGCACGAAGCCAACACACCTGAGGACTGCTTCAGTGACCGTACGAAAACACACACACACACACACACACACACACACATTACATTACATTACATTACATTACATTACATTACATTAGTCATTTATCCAAAGCGACTTACAATAAGTGTATTCAACATCGGTATTCAAGAGAACTACTAGTCACCAGAAGTCAGAAGTGCTTGTTTACACAAGCATCTAAGAGCATAAACCAGAGCAAAAGTACAGTGCAGAAACAAACTAATACGAATACACCTTTGTGTAACTTGTAAAAAAGTATTGAAGAAAAGGAACCAATCAATGATCAATAAAAAGCTCTGTTGAGTCTCAGTTTTCCTTCCTAATGAAGCTGCTGAGGAGCCATTCAGAAGCTCTCACTGGGAGGTGGTCCCTGTTTGTACGTCCATCACTGACTTTATTTATATATATATATATATATTAGGGGTGTAACGGTTCGGTTCAATACGATACAGTGGTGCCACGGTTCGGTTCGGTACGTTTTCAATACAGCAAAAAAGCAGAAAAGCCAAATCCTCTGGTGAGACTCTCAAGGGGGCGTGTCTGATTTGATTCTCTGTTTGGACTTTTGTTTTCTTTTACAAAGCAGGAATTATGGTCTGGAGCAATGTGCTGGTGAAGGAGTAGTGTCACGGGGCTCAATAGCATGAAGCATGTTGGTACAGCCTGGTTCATCACTCCAGAGTAGAGATATACCTTTAGTCCTGTTTGAATCAGGAGGGAACAGATACCCAAACGCTGAGGGAGAGTTTGTAACCAACATCACGTGACTATTCACTACACTGGGCGTGATGGTGCCGTGTAAACAGGAAGTAGATTGGTTGCTTAGTTTAAAACAATACGACAGAGTAATAAAGTAGTCTTTAATAATGAAAGGTCGGGTTTGATACTTCAGATCTTCTCTAAAATCTTCCTCTATGAACTCAAACAGACAGTTCATGGAAAGTTTTAGAAGTTTTATTTTTCAGACTTAGTTACAGCGCTGGGGGTCTTGCTCTATCTCTATCTCTCTCTCTCTCATCATATTTACTTTAAAATCAACACTTACATGTAAAGGTTTACTAGATATTGATCATAAATGTGGTGAACACTCGTCTCTCTCTCGTTCCCTCGGTGTCGTTGTTGTTCTCTCTCGTAGCTCTGCTGGAGGCTGAAGTCTCTGTCTACTGGAGAACAATCCATGTTTTGTTCCTTTATAGTTTATGAGTTAACTTGTTGTACATAGTTGTACAGAACAAAATAAACAATAATAAGAAAAGGAAAGTCCTCTGTTTTGTGTCCGTCCTCCCTAAAGCCGCTAACATGTCTTCAGACATCCTCCGTAGGTCTGATACCTCCGCTGGACACGCCGCTCACTAACCGCTCCATTAACAGCTGCTTCCTCCGTAATAATACAGACTTTAACTGAACAACAGCTGCTAAAGACAACACGGTCAACAACGCCTGTCATCAGTTGTTCATGTTGAATTAACCTGGTAGTCGATCGGTAATCAAGGCTGTTGTTGTTTGTGAACATCCGGGAACAGTCACGTTATATGAGTGTGACGAATCAGGGAAGGACAGCACGGTACGTCGGGTGGGTTGCCATGTTTGAGCGCAGTGGCTCCACCAATTTCAGCTATATTTTATTTTTCAAAAGCAATTTAATATTATTCAAACGTATTGTTCGGTTCGTAATGCGTACCGAACCGTGAGCCCCGTACCGAACGGTTCAATACGAATACGCGTATCGTTACACCCCTAACATATATGCATGGTGCCAGAGGTTTGTCCTACAGAGGCTTCCGTACGGCCAAAAACAGGAAGAAGTTGAATAAAGTTGAAGCTCAAAGAAGCGCAGCCGGTGGTGACCAAGGACAAAGTGTTTATATGAACTGTTCGTTCCTGTAACAATCCCAGAACCAGAATATGTTTGATTATTTTCATGAAAAACAGGAAGAGATGTACATTCAGCATTTATGTTTAATTTAAATGAATAGAAATGAAGTTGTAGGTTTTAGTTTTCTGTTCCCTGAGAAAAGAGAGTGTATCTGTCTGTTCAGAGATGGTTGTGTTTTAAAGAGAGTCAGTGTGTCAGAGCCGGATATGAATGTACAGAAGAAGAGAGTGAAAAGATATCGTTTAACAGAAGAAGAAGACAGCAGGTGACATGTTGTTCCCGTCTCTACACATTATTATATAACTGTCTGATTCGTTTCAGAGTGTTACCGACGCTGTCCATTCCTGGACATAGACACATCCCAGAGCAGAGGGAAGGTGTGGTCTAACATCAGGAGAACCTGTTTCTCCATCGTAGAACACAACTACTTTGAGTCCTTCATAATTTTCATGATCCTGCTGAGCAGTGGAGCTCTGGTAAATGTTCTTATACGTTCTTATAGGTTATTGATTTATACATAATAATGTCCCCATAATGTCTGTTTAATGTGATCACGTGACCGAGTAGGTCTGATCTGATTGGTTCTCAAAAAGGCATGCGGTGTGAGTACTAACCTGTGGAGACAACATGGCCAACATTAGTAGGCTGATAAACTGACCACAGGACTACTAACATGGCCGCCACATGTTACCCAGGTGAGAATATCTTTAACCCTTATTAACCATTATTAACCCTTATTTACCCTTATTAACCCGTATTAACCCGTAATAACCCGTATTAACCCTTAATAACCCTTAATACCCCTTATCAACCCTTATTACCCCTTAATAACCCCTATTAACCCTTATTAGCCCATATTAACCCTTATTGACCATTAATAAACAGTATTATCATGATAAATAATAATGACTTAGTAAACAATAACATAAATTCAGATGTCTCCATCAGAATTGCTGATCGCCGATGATCTTTGTTGTTGTTTGTTGTTTGTTGTTGTTTGTTGTTTGTTGTAGCTGCCGGTGTACAATCCTCCGGGCCAGCGTGATAAGATTGTGAGAATTAGATAATAGATCAGAAGAGCAGTGTTGTGAAGCCCTTGACACCTGTCCAGGTCTCTGTGGGTCACCTTTGAGTCTGGTATCTGTTTGTGAAGCCTCGACTCAGTAAAACACAGGAAGCTACACTTTAAGATTCTAGCGACTTTCAGCTCGTCCGCCTTATTTTCCAGTGACCTCACATTCCTGCAGAGTTTGAATTTGCTTTGCTCTTCTTTCCGTTTCTCTCGTCTCTGCATCTTCATCTCCGGTGGAATTGATCAGCTGATCGTTACCGTCTCCATTCAGACTGTTACAGCGATGATTTGTCATCATGGTTATGTAAAGAACACTTGTGTTCACAGATCCTGGTTTTTAACTTTACCAACATGAAACAAATTACTTCATCATTTTAACTGTTACATGTGATTCTGCCCCTGAATAGATTGATCTTAATCATAGAATAAAGAAAATTAATCTGACTTTACGAGATAATCCTGTAAACTAGAAGAGCTCTTCTGAAACTATCTGCTCTAAGTTAGAGTTGAACTTAATGTATCTGACTCTACTTAGATTTAGGACTAGAGTGGATACAAAGACCTGAGAAGAACCTCCAGACTGAGGTTGGAGTAAATCACACTTCTGAACTTGCTATACATATTGAGATGGTTGTCCAAAAGTTCATCTCCATATCTCCTCACTTTCAATATATGATTCAGGACTTTATATTATAGTATAGTTTATATTATAAATAAAACATCTATCACTCTTCAGATCCTCCTCTGATGA
Source organism: Leptoclinus maculatus (assembly GCA_032191485.1). Taxonomy (NCBI): domain Eukaryota; kingdom Metazoa; phylum Chordata; class Actinopteri; order Perciformes; family Stichaeidae; genus Leptoclinus; species Leptoclinus maculatus. Next base: position 868,088 of record JAVDOI010000059.1, on the reverse strand, counting down.
TCTCTGAGGTTTCTTCTGTTTTTATCCTCATTAAAGGGTTTTTGGGGGAGTTGTTCCTGTTCTGACGTGGGGGTCAGGGTAGACTCTCCATGTGGTAACGTTAGTCTGTGTGTGAACAGGCATTTGAGGACGTCTACCTGGAGCAGCGGCGGGTCATAAAGACGGTCCTCGAGTTCGCGGACCTGGTGTTCACCTATGTGTTCGTGGTGGAGATGATCCTCAAGTGGGTCGCTTACGGATTCAAGACCTACTTCACCAACGCCTGGTGCTGGCTCGACTTCCTCATCGTAGACGTAAGAACAGTAATGCCTGCCTGTAACCATAGCAACAGTAATAATACTCAAGTGAACTCACCTAACAGGGAAGTGATGAGAGGAACACTGTAATAACCTGTTCAAAGACCAATGCTAGGTCTGTGGCGTCTGATATGACGCAGTTCTTATCATCGTATGAAAGAACCAATGAGAAGCATCCGCATCACTAGACTTTATACTTTATACTACATATATATATATATATATATTAGTGCTGGGCAAGTTAACGCGTTATTATCGCGTTAACGCATTAATTAATTAACGCCGGCGATTATTTTATCGCTCGTTAACGCATTCTTTTTTATTATTATTATTGTAACAGACTGTCTCATGTTTATGGTTTTGTATTGGAGATGATATGTCGCTTCAGGGTTGCCGTAGAGAAAAGGCAACTCCCGCTTCTGGTCGAGGGGGGGGAACAGAAATCAAGAGAGAAGCCGTGAGCTGAACGAGATGTCTGGTCTCCCGACTCCACTTATTACGTCTTATAATTGCACCTCATACACAAACCCAGGACGCTCGGTCACATTGGTGGCAGCGGTGTTTCTTATGCACCGACTACGGACTGCTACGAATTTTTTACGCTTCGGCGACTGTGAGTGTGCACTTTCTTAGCTTAGTTTAGCTGTCTCAGTTTAGCTAGCAGGCTAACTCCGCGGCACTTCAAAGAGAAAAGCGCCGCTGGTTCAAGTACAGGATGTGGGTTGGAGATGAAGACCCGTTGAAGCTCAGGGCTGTTCGGCAGACGGTCGGCCAGCAGGGAGATCCATGTGGACCTGCCTGCTCCATTTCCAGAGTTTCCTCGGCTGGGTGAGACAGTCTGTTACATTATTTTGAAAGTGCGTTGCTCACTGGCAGCGGTGGAGGAAGTCTTCAGACTACGTTGATGCAGCGTGTGGGAGAAGTAGAGATAAACTAAAGACAAGCTAACAGATACTACAGAGAAGTAGAGATAAACTAAAGACAAGCTAACAGATGCTACAGAGAAGTAGAGATAAACAAAAGCAACACAAGCTAACAGATGCTACAGAGAAGTGGAGATAAACTAAAGACAAGCTAACAGATGCTACAGAGAAGTAGAGATAAACTAAAGACAAGCTAACAGATGCTACAGAGAAGTAGAGATAAACTAAAGACAAGCTAACAGATGCTACAGAGAAGTGGAGACAAACTGCAGCCGGTTAGTATTGTGGAAGATGTCGGTCTGAGGAACGTTCTCAAGGTGCGTTTGCGTCGCGTTTGGTGTGAACGCACCTTTAGGATCAACGAATGACGTCACGTATGAGCCTCGAGACGCACCGTCACAAGAAGAAGACACGAGTTGTATGAAAAGGAGAGGACTACAACAGCGACGGCGTTACAACGTGCACCAGCTGTTGTAACCATCATCAGCTCTGAGTTACAGCATTATATTGATGAACAGTAGAGCTGCATTCACCTGCTCTGACTGTCATGAAGACACAAGACACACATTTAGATGAAACGTGCTGAAACATTGTGTTCGTGTTCACAGCAGTGGAACGTTTCACATCCAGTCAGCACACTGAGCACAGATAGTGAAGAGATAGAACTCTACTGTGTAAAGGGAATACTGCTGTTAACAAGAACCGGATGTGTTTAAAGTGTTTACAAACCAAATGTTATTGACCTTTTGTTCATATAGCAGTACTTTTAAAATAAAAGTGAAGCAATACGCTACTTTTGAATTCATTATTGAACTTTGCCATAACAATGAGATTAATCGCAAAAAAATCATAAAATATAAAAAATTGTAATTGTTGCCCAGCACTAATATATATATATATATATATATGTAGTATACTTTATATATATATATATATATACTTTATACTTATACTGTAGTATAAAGAGAGAGAAAGTCCTGTCACAGTTAGTTTTATACATTGTGACACGGCGACATTAAACGCATCCTGATCAGTAAACACAAAATGAAGTTGGACTGAACCGAATAGTTCGAAGCTTCATTTATAAAGTTAACATTTGATTTGTAAATCAACATACAAAAGGCTTTTTAAAAAATTGAGTTTGAAGCCAGATTAGTACACGGTTGCAGATAAAGATCAGGCTCCACTAATATTATTACTATTGTTATTATTATTATTATAGATTACAGAGGTGTCTCCGTCGGGTCTCTGGTGTTTGGATGTGTAATGTCATCACCAGGTGTGCTTGTCTTCCAGGTGTCTCTGGTGTCTCTGACAGCAAACATCCTGGGATACTCTGAGCTGGGAGCCATCAAGTCTCTGAGGACTCTGAGAGCTCTGAGGCCCTTGAGAGCCCTGTCTCGCTTCGAGGGCATGAGGGTGAGACAGGCATTTTAAACACTGACACACAGACAGACAGGTTTATCAATATGTAACCTGTCTCTCTGTCACCAGAGGGTGTTAACCATCTATCTTACTCTGTCTGTCTGTCTGAGCCAGTAAACCTGTCCAAGCTTCAACTGGTCCAGACTTCATGAACCCATCAATAGAAGGCAGCTCCACAGGAATGTTTATTACAGTTATTATTGTATCAGTGTATTGACCTGGCTACCTGTCTACATGTCTCTCTCCCTGTACCTGTCTGTCTGTCTGCAGGTAGTGGTGAACGCCCTGGTCGGAGCGATCCCGTCCATCTTCAACGTGCTGCTGGTTTGTCTGATTTTCTGGCTGATCTTCAGCATCATGGGAGTGAATCTGTTTGCAGGAAAGTTTTATTATTGTTTCAACGAGACGTCTAAGGAGATGTTTCCTGCTGAAGTCGTCAACAACAGGACCGAGTGTTTCGCTCTGATGAAGGCGAATTTCACCGAGGTCCGCTGGAAGAACATAAAGGTCAACTACGACAATGTGGGGATGGGCTACCTGTCGCTGCTGCAAGTGGTGAGTCATTAAAATCATCAATTTATAGAATAATCCCTATAACACCACAGTCATATCAATACCCATCAACCCTATGACAGCTTATAAATCACTATAACACCACAGTCATATCCATACCCATCAACCCTATGACAGCTTATAGAATAATCCCTATAACACCACAGTCATATCAATACCCATCAACCCTATGACAGCTTATAGAATAATCACTATAACACCACAGTCATATCAATACCCATCAACCCTCTGACAGTTTATAAATCACTATAACACCACAGTCATATCCATACCCATCAACCCTGTGACAGCTTATAGAATAATCACTATAACACCACAGTCATATCAATACCCATCAACCCTCTGACAGTTTATAAATCACTATAACACCACAGTCATATCCATACCCATCAACCCTATGACAGCTTATAGAATAATCACTATAACACCACAGTCATATCCATACCCATCAACCCTGTGACAGCTTATAAATCACTATAACACCACAGTCATATCCATACCCATCAACCCTGTGACAGCTTATAGAATAATCACTATAACACCACAGTCATATCCATACCCATCAACCCTCTGACAGCTTATAGAATAATCACTATAACACCACAGTCATATCCATACCCATCAACCCTATGACAGCTTATAGAATAATCACTATAACACCACAGTCATATCCATACCCATCAACCCTCTGACAGTTTATAAATCACTATAACACCACAGTCATATCAATACCCATCAACCCTATGACAGCTTATAGAATAATCACTATAACACCACAGTCATATCAATACCCATCAACCCTCTGACAGCTTATAGAATAATCACTATAACACCACAGTCATATCCATACCCATCAACCCTCTGACAGCTTATAGAATAATCACTATAACACCACAGTCATATCAATACCCATCAACCCTCTGACAGTTTATAGAATAATCACTATAACACCACAGTCATATCAATACCCATCAACCCTATGACAGCTTATAGAATAATCACTATAACACCACAGTCATATCAATACCCATCAACCCTGTGACAGCTTATAGAATAATCACTATAACACCACAGTCATATCAATACCCATCAACCCTGTGACAGTTTATAGAATAATCACTATAACACCACAGTCATATCAATACCCATCAACCCTGTGACAGCTTATAGAATAATCACTATAACACCACAGTCATATCCATACCCATCAACCCTCTGACAGCTTATAGAATAATCACTATAACACCACAGTCATATCAATACCCATCAACCCTCTGACAGTTTATAGAATAATCACTATAACACCACAGTCATATCCATACCCATCAACCCTGTGACAGTTTATAGAATAATCACTATAACACCACAGTCATATCAATACCCATCAACCCTATGACAGTTTATAGAATAATCACTATAACACCACAGTCATATCCATACCCATCAACCCTCTGACAGTTTATAGAATAATCACTATAACACCACAGTCATATCAATACCCATCAACCCTCTGACAGTTTATAGAATAATCACTATAACACCACAGTCATATCCATACCCATCAACCCTGTGACAGCTTATAGAATAATCACTATAACACCACAGTCATATCAATACCCATCAACCCTCTGACAGTTTATAGAATAATCACTATAACACCACAGTCATATCCATACCCATCAACCCTATGACAGCTTATAGAATAATCACTATAACACCACAGTCATATCCATACCCATCAACCCTATGACAGTTTATAGAATAATCACTATAACACCACAGTCATATCAATACCCATCAACCCTGTGACAGCTTATAGAATAATCACTATAACACCACAGTCATATCCATACCCATCAACCCTCTGACAGCTTATAGAATAATCACTATAACACCACAGTCATATCAATACCCATCAACCCTCTGACAGTTTATAGAATAATCACTATAACACCACAGTCATATCCATACCCATCAACCCTGTGACAGCTTATAGAATAATCACTATAACACCACAGTCATATCAATACCCATCAACCCTGTGACAGCTTATAGAATAATCACTATAACACCACAGTCATATCAATACCCATCAACCCTATGACAGCTTATAGAATAATCACTATAACACCACAGTCATATCAATACCCATCAACCCTCTGACAGCTTATAGAATAATCACTATAACACCACAGTCATATCAATACCCATCAACCCTCTGACAGTTTATAGAATAATCACTATAACACCACAGTCATATCCATACCCATCAACCCTATGACAGCTTATAGAATAATCACTATAACACCACAGTCATATCAATACCCATCAACCCTGTGACAGCTTATAGAATAATCACTATAACACCACAGTCATATCCATACCCATCAACCCTCTGACAGCTTATAGAATAATCACTATAACACCACAGTCATATCAATACCCATCAACCCTCTGACAGTTTATAGAATAATCACTATAACACCACAGTCATATCAATACCCATCAACCCTCTGACAGTTTATAGAATAATCACTATAACACCACAGTCATATCCATACCCATCAACCCTGTGACAGTTTATAGAATAATCACTATAACACCACAGTCATATCAATACCCATCAACCCTGTGACAGCTTATAGAATAATCACTATAACACCACAGTCATATCAATACCCATCAACCCTATGACAGCTTATAGAATAATCACTATAACACCACAGTCATATCAATACCCATCAACCCTCTGACAGCTTATAGAATAATCACTATAACACCACAGTCATATCAATACCCATCAACCCTCTGACAGTTTATAGAATAATCACTATAACACCACAGTCATATCAATACCCATCAACCCTATGACAGCTTATAGAATAATCACTATAACACCACAGTCATATCAATACCCATCAACCCTATGACAGCTTATAGAATAATCACTATAACACCACAGTCATATCCATACCCATCAACCCTATGACAGCTTATAGAATAATCACTATAACACCACAGTCATATCCATACCCATCAACCCTCTGACAGCTTATAGAATAATCACTATAACACCACAGTCATATCAATACCCATCAACCCTGTGACAGCTTATAGAATAATCACTATAACACCACAGTCATATCCATACCCATCAACCCTATGACAGTTTATAGCACGAGAATAATCAGCCATATCCATACTCATAATACTCTGTATTATGTAGCTGTTTGAATCTGAGTTCACTGGTGTTTTCTGGTTGTTTCTAGTTTCACTGTTTGCAGACAACCAGATGTTTTACATCCAGATGTCTGATTAAAGCTGAACTCAATGTTTCTCTTTCAGGCCACATTTAAGGGCTGGATGGACATCATGTACGCAGCCGTGGACTCCAGAGACGTCAGTGCACCATCCAGTAGTTTTACTATGTACACTCCTACTAATACTAGTACTAGTACTGATACTAATACTGGACCTGACGCTGATACTAATACTAGTACTAATACTGATACTAATACTGATACTAATACTGGACCTGACGCTGATACTTGAACAAGTACTAATACTGATACCGGTAAGTACTGATAATAACAGGTACTCCTAATGATAGTGATAAAAGTACTAATACTGATCCCGGTACTACTAGTGCTAGTACCGGTATTAGTACTTACAGGTACTAAAGTGGTACAGATGCTGGTACTAGTACTAGTACTGGTACTAACAGGTACTTTAGTGGTACAGATGTTGGTACTGGTACTAGTACTGGTACTATAGTGGTACAGATGCTGGTATAGTACTAACAGGTACAGGAACAAAACTACCTTCAAAGTGACTTGACTCTAGTTACCATGGTTACCATGATTACTATACCTTGTGTAGGTGGAGTCCCAGCCGATGTACGAGGCCAATTTGTACATGTACATCTACTTTGTCATCTTCATCATATTCGGCTCCTTCTTCACCCTGAACCTCTTCATTGGAGTCATCATCGACAACTTCAACCAGCAGAAATCAAAGATATGTTTCTACTCACTGACCTTATTTTAAACTCTGATGTCTGATAACAGACATTAATCTGTTCCTCTGTGCTGTTGTCTTTACTTGGGAGGAACAGATCTTTTCATGACAGAGGAGCAAAAGAAATATTACAACGCCATGAAGAAACTGGGCTCTAAGAAACCTCAGAAACCGGTTCCACGGCCGGAGGTCAGTCCAGGTCCTTCCTGCCAGACTTCGTTAAATCCAGGTGTGAAAAGCTTTCAGTCCGTCTTCTGTTTCTGGTCTCTCCGTCTCACCAGAACAAGTTCCAGGCTCTGGTTTTTGACCTGGTGACGACTCAGCTCTTCGACATCTTCATCATGGTGTTAATCTGCCTCAACATGGTGACCATGATGGTGGAGACGGACGAGCAGAGCGAGGACAAAGAGATGATCCTGTACTGGGTCAACCTGGTCTTCATCGTGGTCTTCACCATGGAGTGCTCTCTGAAGATGATCGCTCTGCGGCAGCACTACTTCGCTGTCGGCTGGAACATCTTTGACTTTGTTGTCGTCATCCTGTCTATTGTAGGTGAGTCAGCGAATCGGTGTCTGGTGATGTCATTGTCTCATCAAGTGATGTCATCATTCATTGTTGTCTCGAAGTGTCTTCTATTTACATTTAAGGCCAACAAATGTCTTTAAATGTCTTAAAGTTTTGGTGTATTTTATGGGGTATTAAATATGATCAGAGATGAAGCAACCATGTTCTCTTTAACCCAGAAGAAAAACATTTTGTCTTGCTTCCTTACTTCCTTCCCTTCAGGCCTCCTCCTTGCTGACATCATTGAGAAATATTTCGTTTCTCCCACGCTCTTCCGTGTAATCCGATTGGCTAGAATCGGCCGAGTCCTTCGTCTCATTCGTGGAGCCAAGGGGATCCGGACGCTGCTGTTCGCCTTGATGATGTCACTTCCTGCCCTCTTCAACATCGGCCTCCTCCTCTTCCTCATCATGTTCATATTCTCCATCTTCGGCATGTCTAACTTTGCGTACGTGAGGAAGGAGGCCGTGATCGACGACATGTTTAACTTTGAGACATTTGGGAACAGCATGATCTGTTTGTTTATGATCACCACGTCAGCCGGATGGGACGGTCTGCTGAACCCCATCATGAACACGCCGCCGGACTGCGACCCCGACAGAGAGAACCCCGGATCCATGGTGAGGGGGGACTGTGGCAGCCCGGCATTGGGCATCGTCTTCTTCACCACCTACATCATCATGTCCTTTCTAGTGGTGGTCAACATGTACATCGCCATCATCCTGGAGAACTTCAACGTGGCTACAGAGGAGAGCGCTGACCCCCTGTGTGAGGACGACTTTGAGATGTTCTATGAAACCTGGGAGAAGTTTGACCCCGACGCTTCTCAATTCATTCAGTACAGGTGAGTCTTCACCTGGTAGTGATGGATCCTAATCGGACTCTACGCAGCTCTGATAGACTCTCCTGTGTTCCACAGTAAGCTGTCAGATTTCTGCGACACTCTGAAGGATCCTCTGAGGATCTCCAAACCAAACACCATCAAACTGATCCACATGGATTTGCCTCTGGTTCCTGGAGACAAGATCCACTGTTTGGACATCCTGCTGGCTCTCACTGCACAGGTAACATGTTACGTCATGTTACATTATTTCATGTTTTGTCTTGTTGGATGTTGTGTTATATTAAATCACATTATTGGTATTATATGTGTGTAGGTTTTGGGTGATTCAGGAGAGATGGACGCTCTCAAAGCCAGCATGGAGGAGAAGTTCATGGCCAACAATCCCTCCAAGGTTTCACTCTGTTATTTTAGACAGTTTGAACGATTGTCATATTCTAAAAGGGACGGATATTGTTTCCTTTATCAAAGTATACTGAAGTCACAGATAACCATTGTTACCTACAGGTGTCGTATGAACCAATCAGCAGCACTCTGCGGAGGAAACAGGAAGAGGTGGCGGCGACGGTGATCCAGAGAGTGTACAGGAAACACCTCCTAAAGCGGACGGTCAGATTGGCCTCCTGCAAATACAGAGAGAAGACGGAGGGACGGCGTGACGAGCTGTCACTTGAGACAGAAGGACTTCTCTGTAAACGCATCAGTCAGCTGTACGGAGACAGCGAGGACACAGAGGAGCCTGTCTCACCCACCCGGGTGGAGCTTCAGAGAGACTTTCTACTCCACGCTGCTCCTCCTCTCAACACCTCCAACTTCCTGCTGGATGAGAACCTGAGGGAGTCTATTGTCTGATGTTTACCACGTGTCTCCTGTTTCTTCCTGTTTTCCTTCATTGGAGGAGCAGTGGACTAATCTCTCTGTTGGCTTCTATAAAAACTGATGATGGATCCTGAACAATAGATGGCTCTTCACCAAATGTTTTATCACTGTGTTTGTTACGGATTTAATGTTCAAACTGGAGCCAGACACCACCAGGAAACAAAGTTACAATCACTTGTGCCGTTTATTTAGCCAAGAAGTTATTGGAAGGTGATTGCTTCTGATTGCTATGGTTCTACACAAAGAAAGAAAGAGATTACAACATCTTGTTCAAATCATAAAGTCAGCCTTCAAGTCATGCCAAATAATTAAAGGTAACTGAAATATGGTCTTTAAAATATAATTATTAGCTTAACATGTACTTCATCATAATATAACAAACAAATTAGATCAAAGATGATCCGTTAATCATCTGAAATACATCATAATCTCAATAGTAGAAATAAAGTGAGGTTTGAGGTCAACTTGAGGTTATTAGTCACAGTTATGATGATGTTATCAGTGTTGGCAGTAGCGTAGAGTGTAACTACATTTTCAGAATCAAGCTACATTTTGTGAAGCTCAAGCGAGCAGAACATTCTGCTGCGGTCTGAAATAAAACTGAAAGATCAGTAAGTGAGGCCGCCGCCATACACGGACGTGACTGTGAAGACAGAAGTACTTCCTTATGACAATGACATCATGTAACTGTTGTCTACGACGTCTCTGCTGCAGGAAATACAGACCTGCAAGCTTTTGTTTACTTTGATTATGCTACATTGTGAACAACAGATCTGTGTTGGAATCGGGAGAAGAGCTAGTTAGCGTTAGCTAACAGCTGTTAATGGGGGTTCCATTGAGTTACATTATGAGGCGTTCATAGTCCATTTAGTAAAATTGAGTATTGGGCGAGGGTTAATAACGTTATCATCATGTGTTCAAATTTAATCTTTTAAAATGTAGTTTTTGGTCAGAATCTTGAATGAATGCAGTTGTTACATATTAGAGATGAATTATGATGCACTGGTATCAGATCAATACTTTGTATCAGATCTATATTTTATATCGGATCAATACTTCGTATCAGATCAATACTTTGTATCAGATCCATATTTTGTATCAGATCAAGGACGTACGTTGAGAAAAGTTGAAGTAATAAATATTGACCATTAATGATCGAATTAATCTGCAGCCTTCTTTTCTGTTTTCTTTCTTTCTTTACTTTGATCTTTTTTATTTCTTTATTATTTCATGTATTTTTGTATTATTTGTGGAATTTCAGTGTTTCAGAGTTCCGCCCCGATGCACACACACACACACAGACACACACACACACACACACACACACACACACACACACACACACACACACACAGACACGTGCGCGCAAACACAGGTGAGCACACTCCCACCAGCGGACAGAGAGCACGCTTCGGAAAATATGTCGCGTCAAACCACCTGAAAAGCAGACAACAATATCTGCGTGGTGGAGATGGGAAAACTTGCTCTCCTGCTAAGTACAGAAAAGAGCCCAAGTGCTGCACACCCTGCCCCTGACAAGCAGCTAAAGTCCAGTCACCACCGGATGACCGGTTTTGACCCAGCTTGGCTGTCAGAGGGGAAATACTCCCCCTGGCTGTAGAAGACTGATCTTAAGTAAGTAAATAAATACATACATTACATACATACATGAATAAATACATAAATATCAAGAGGCTCTGGAAATGTTCTTCCAGAAGCCCAGAGAGATACACTGCAGTGACAAAAGCTGCACACTTTGTGGATAATTGTCATAAAAAGAAATGTTCCGATGTTTAGTTCAATGTACAGTTCAAATAATTGTTCAGTTGTTCTATTGACTGCTGTCATTAAATGAAACACATGAACACCATGATTCCTTTACGTGTTTGTGTCGGTGTCCGCGCCCCCCCCCCCTCCAAAACTGTAAACCTAGGGGAAACACTGTTGCCGTACACCTTTATACCAATACACCTTTATGCCTAAACACATTCATATCTGTATACCTATACACCTTTATACATGTCGATTTATACACCTGTACACCTTTATACCTAAACACATTCATACCTGTACACCTTTATACCTAAACACATTCATACCTGTACACCTTTATACCTAAACACATTCATACCGGTACACCTTTATACCTAAACACATTCATACCTGTACACCTTTATACATGTAGATTTATACACCTGTACACCTTTATACCTAAACACATTCATACCTGTACACCTTTATACATGTAGATTTATACACCTGTACACCTTTATACCTAAACACATTCATACCGGTACACCTTTATACCTAAACACATTCATACCGGTACACCTTTATACCTAAACACATTCATACCAGTACACCTTTATACCTAAACACATTCATACCGGTACACCTTTATACCTAAACACATTCATACCAGTACACCTTTATACCTAAACACATTCATACCTGTACACCTTTATACCTAAACACATTCATACCGGTACACCTTTATACCTAAACACATTCATACCTGTATACCTATATACCTTTATACATGTAGATTTATACACCTGTACACCTTTATACCTAAACACATTAATACCTGTATACCTATATACCTTTATACATGTCGATTTATACACCTGTACACCTTTATACCTAAACACATTCATACCTGTACACCTTTATACCTAAACACATTCATACCTGTACACCTTTATACCTAAACACATTCATACCTGTACACCTTTATACCTAAACACATTCATACCGGTACACCTTTATACCTAAACACATTCATACCTGTACACCTTTATACATGTAGATTTATACACCTGTACACCTTTATACCTAAACACATTCATACCTGTACACCTTTATACCTAAACACATTCATACCTGTACACCTTTATACATGTAGATTTATACACCTGTACACCTTTATACCTAAACACATTCATACCTGTACACCTTTATACATGTAGATTTATACACCTGTACACCTTTATACCTAAACACATTCATACCGGTACACCTTTATACCTAAACACATTCATACCGGTACACCTTTATACCTAAACACATTCATACCTGTACACCTTTATACCTAAACACATTCATACCAGTACACCTTTATACCTAAACACATTCATACCTGTACACCTTTATACCTAAACACATTCATACCTGTACACCTTTATACCTAAACACATTCATACCGGTACACCTTTATACCTAAACACATTCATACCAGTACACCTTTATACCTAAACACATTCATACCTGTACACCTTTATACCTAAACACATTCATACCTGTATACCTATATACCTTTATACATGTAGATTTATACACCTGTACACCTTTATACCTAAACACATTCATACCTGTACACCTATACACCTTTATACATGTAGATTTATACACCTGTACACCTTTATACCTAAACACATTCATACCTGTACACCTTTATACCTAAACACATTCATACCTGTACACCTTTATACCTAAACACATTAATACCTGTATACCTATATACCTTTATACATGTAGATTTATACATCTGTACACCTTTATACCTAAACACATTCATACCGGTACACCTTTATACCTAAACACATTCATACCTGTACACCTTTATACCTAAACACATTCATACCGGTACACCTTTATACCTAAACACATTCATACCGGTACACCTTTATACCTAAACACATTCATACCAGTACACCTTTATTGCTGTACACCTGTATACAGAAACACTTTGATAACAAACTGTTTGTTAACGAAATGTTTGTTAACAAGCTATTTGTTAACGAGCTGTTTGTCAACAAGCTGTTAGGTATTCTAGCTGTCTGTTAACGAGCTGTTTGTTAAGGAACTGTTTGTCAACAAGCTGTTAGGTAACGAGCTGTCTGTTAACGAGCTGTTTGTTAAGGAACTGTTTGTCAACAAGCTGTTAGGTAACGAGCTGTCTGTTAACGAGCTGTTTGTTAAGGAACTGTTTGTCAACAAGCTGTTAGGTAACGAGCTGTCTGTTAACGAGCTGTTTGTTAAGGAACTGTTTGTCAACAAGCTGTTAGGTAACGAGCTGTCTGTTAACGAGCTGTTTGTTAAGGAACTGTTTGTCAACAAGCTGTTAGGTAACGAGCTGTCTGTTAACGAGCTGTTTGTTAAGGAACTGTTTGTCAACAAGCTGTTAGGTAACGAGCTGTCTGTTAACGAGCTGTTTGTTAAGGAACTGTTTGTCAACAAGCTGTTAGGTAACAAGCTGTCTGTTAACGAGCTGTTTGTTAAGGAACTGTTTGTCAACAAGCTGTTAGGTAACGAGCTGTCTGTTAACGAGCTGTTTGTTAAGGAACTGTTTGTCAACAAGCTGTTAGGTAACGAGCTGTCTGTTAACAAGCTGTTTGTTATCGAGCTGTTCGTGAGCGAGGATAACAAGATGAAACTGTTCTCTTTGTTGTGTCACTTCTCCTGTTTCATGTATCTGAGCTGAACTCTCTGGTCGGATCAGTTTCACGGAGCGTTGAATAAACTCAGTTTCCAGTGTGATGTCACTCCTCTCTGCTGAATGTCTGACCTCAGATCAGTGACACCTGTGAATAAATTCACATCTCTGAGGACAAAAACATCAAACATCTGACTTTGTTTTCTGAAAGAACAGAATGTTTTTAAATGTTTACATCAGCAACGAGTTTTCTGTAAATCAGCTGAGATAAAGAACTTATAATATATATAATACTGAAATGATTCCTCTTAAATAACACAATCTCTATTGTACTCTACTGATCTCTACTGTACTCTAATGTACTCTACCTACCTTTATTGATCTGTACTGTATTGTACTTTTTCATCTCTCAGTACTGCAGGTATTACTCAGTACTGCAGGTATTACTCTCAGTACTGCAGGTATTACTCTCAGTACTGTAGGTATTACACTCAGTACTGCAGGTATTACTCTCAGTCCTTCAGGTATTACTCTCAGTACTGCAGGGATTACTCTGTCCTTCAGGTATTACTCTCTGTCTTTCAGGTATTACTCTCAGTACTGTAGGTATTACACTCTGTCCTTCAGGTATTACTCTCTGTCTTTCAGGTATTACTCTCAGTACTGTAGGTATTACACTCTGTCCTTCAGGTATTACTCTCTGTCTTTCAGGTATTACTCTCAGTACTGTAGGTATTACACTCAGTACTGCAGGTATTACTCTCAGTCCTTCAGGTATTACTCTGTCCTTCAGGTATTACTCTCAGTCCTTCAGGTATTACTCTCAGTCCTTCAGGTATTACTCTCAGTCCTTCAGGTATTACTCTCAGTCCTTCAGGTATTACTCTCAGTCCTTCAGGTATTACTCTCAGTACTGCAGGTATTACACTCAGTACTGCAGGTATTACTCTCAGTCCTTCAGGTATTACTCTCAGTACTGCAGGTATTACTCTGTCCTTCAGGTATTACTCTCAGTACTGTAGGTATTACTCTCAGTCCTTCAGGTATTACTCTCAGTACTGCAGGTATTACTCTCAGTAGTGCAGGTATTACTCTCAGTCCTTCAGGTATTACTCTCAGTACTGCAGGTATTACTCTCAGTAGTGCAGGTATTACTCTCAGTCCTTCAGGTATTACTCTCAGTACTGCAGGTATTACTCTCAGTACTGCAGGGATTACTCTCAGTCCTTCAGGTATTACTCTCAGTACTGTAGGTATTACTCTCAGTCCTTCAGGTATTACTCTCAGTACTGTAGGTATTACTCTCAGTCCTTCAGGTATTACTCTCAGTACTGCAGGTATTACTCTCAGTCCTTCAGGTATTACTCTCAGTACTGTAGGTATTACTCTCAGTCCTTCAGGTATTACTCTCAGTACTGCAGGTATTACTCTCAGTCCTTCAGGTATTACTCTCAGTCCTTCAGGTATTACTCTCAGTACTGCAGGTATTACTCTCAGTCCTTCAGGTATTACTCTCAGTACTGCAGGTATTACTCTCAGTACTGTAGGTATTACTCTCAGTCCTTCAGGTATTACTCTCAGTACTGTAGGTATTACTCTCAGTCCTTCAGGTATTACTCTCAGTACTGCAGGTATTACTCTCAGTCCTTCAGGTATTACTCTCAGTCCTTCAGGTATTACTCTCAGTACTGTAGGTATTACTCTCAGTTCTTCAGGTATTACTCTCAGTACTGTAGGTATTACTCTCAGTCCTTCAGGTATTACTCTCAGTACTGTAGGTATTACTCTCTGTCCTTCAGGTATTACTCTCAGTACTGCAGGTATTACTCTGTCCTTCAGGTATTACTCTCAGTACTGCAGGTATTACTCTCAGTACTGCAGGGATTACTCTCAGTCCTTCAGGTATTACTCTCAGTACTGCAGGTATTACTCTCAGTCCTTCAGGTATTACTCTCAGTCCTTCAGGTATTACTCTCAGTACTGCAGGTATTACTCTCAGTCCTTCAGGTATTACTCTCAGTACTGCAGGTATTACTCTCAGTACTGCAGGTATTACTCTCAGTCCTTCAGGTATTACTCTGTCCTTCAGGTATTACTCTGTCCTTCAGGTATTACTCTGTCCTTCAGGTATTACTCTGTCCTTCAGGTATTACTCTCTGTCCTTCAGGTATTACTCTGTCCTTCAGGTATTACTCTGTCCTTCAGGTATTACTCTCTGTCCTTCAGGTATTACTCTGTCCTTCAGGTATTACTCTCTGTCCTTCAGGTATTACTCTCAGTCCTTCAGGTATTACTCCCAGTCCTTCAGGTATTACTCCCAGTCCTTCAGGTATTACTCTGTCCTTCAGGTATTACTCTGTCCTTCAGGTATTACTCTGTCCTTCAGGTATTACTCTCTGTCCTTCAGGTATTACTCTGTCCTTCAGGTATTACTCTGTCCTTCAGGTATTACTCTCAGTCCTTCAGGTATTACTCCCAGTCCTTCAGGTATTACTCTCAGTCCTTTAGGTATTACTCTCAGTACTGTAGGTATTACTCTCAGTCCTTCAGGTATTACTCTCAGTCCTTCAGGTATTACTCTCAGTCCTTCAGGTATTACTCTCAGTACTGTAGGTATTACTCTCAGTCCTTCAGGTATTACTCTCAGTCCTTCAGGTATTACTCTCAGTCCTTCAGGTATTACTCTCTGTCCTTCAGGTATTACTCTCTGTCCTTCAGGTATTACTCTGTCCTTCAGGTATTACTCTCTGTCCTTCAGGTATTACTCTGTCCTTCAGGTATTACTCTCAGTCCTTCAGGTATTACTCTCTGTCCTTCAGGTATTACTCTCTGTCCTTCAGGTATTACTCTCAGTCCTTCAGGTATTACTCTCTGTCCTTCAGGTATTACTCTCAGTCCTTCAGGTATTACTCTCTGTCCTTCAGGTATTACTCTCAGTCCTTCAGGTATTACTCTCTGTCCTTCAGGTATTACTCTCAGTCCTTCAGGTATTACTCTCTGTCCTTCAGGTATTACTCTCTGTCCTTCAGGTATTACTCTCTGTCCTTCAGGTATTACTCTGTCCTTCAGGTATTACTCTCTGTCCTTCAGGTATTACTCTCAGTCCTTCAGGTATTACTCTCAGTAGCAACTGCTGTTTCATTTTCAGGGACTTTTTTTTTTTATAAACATTATTTCAGAAAATTAGTATGTGAATAGTTTTTCTCTGGTAACTCCACGATCATTTCGGCCTCTTTTTGACCTAACCCTTAAAAAAAATCTTGATTTCCATTAATAAAATATATAATAATAATAATAATATAAAGAATATTGTTATTATTATTATTATAATGATAATAATTATTATTATTATTTAGTTTCCTTGTAACGTCACTTCGACTTGTTCTTCATATTGAAATATTTTCAACTTAAAATCAATTGAACGTCACCACCCAGTTTTTTATGTTCAATAAATATTATTATTAGGGCGTTAATGTTAAATAGAGGTCAACACACACACACACACACACACACACACACACACACACACACAGTGTTGTTTGTTCGTTTCATGTTTCTGTTGATGAATATAATCATCAAGTTTTCTTCTATAAAACCATTAAACTCTGAGCTGAAAACATCAGAACACACAGAGCAACTGACCTTAGATCAAATTTAGCAGAACCTGAACCAGAACTGATCCCAGACCAGCCATGGACCGAGGTAAGACATGAAGATCAGTGGTTTGAATAGAGCTGTTGAGACAGAACTCATTTTCTTTCATTTTGTAATGTTTTCTTTTACTTTATTATAAGTCTCACCTGTCTGTCTCTTACCTGTCTGACTCTCAGTTGTCCTCCTGCTGTCGGTGGTGTGTCTTGGCGTCTCCTCTCAGCCAATCACAGACGGCCGTCTGTTCTCCATCGCTGTCGGCAGAGTTCAACACCTCCACCTGCTCGCTCAGAGACTCTTCTCCGACTTTGTAAGTCAACAGCAGCTCAACAGAGATGGAAATATGAACCGTCAGTGTTTGTACTACTGTGTGTATTATTGTGTGTTTTACTGTGTGTATTACTGGGTGTATTACTGGGTGTATTACTGGGTGTATTACTGGGTGTTTTACTGGGTGTATTACTGGGTGTATTACTGGGTGTTTTACTGGGTGTATTACTGGGTGTTTTACTGGGTGTATTACTGGGGGTATTACTGGGTGTATTACTGGGTGTTTTACTGGGTGTATTACTGGGGGTATTACTGGGTGTATTACTGGGGGTATTACTGGGTGTATTACTAGCGGTATTACTGGGTGTTTTACTGGGTGTTTTACTGGGTGTATTACTGGGGGTATTACTGGGTGTATTACTGGGGGTATTACTAGCGGTATTACTGGGTGTTTTACTGGGTGTTTTACTGGGTGTATTACTGGGGGTATTACTAGCGGTATTACTGGGTGTTTTACTGGGTGTATTACTGGGGGTATTACTGGGTGTATTACTGGGGGTATTACTAGCGGTATTACTGGGTGTTTTACTGGGTGTTTTACTGGGTGTATTACTGGGTGTATTACTAGCGGTATTACTGGGTGTTTTACTGGGTGTATTACTGGGGGTATTACTAGCGGTATTACTGGGTGTTTTACTGGGTGTATTACTGGGGGTATTACTAGCGGTATTACTGGGTGTTTACTGGGTGTATTACTGGGTGTTTTACTGGGTGTTTTACTGTGTGTATTACTGGGGGTATTACTAGCGGTATTACTGGGTGTATTACTGGGTGTATTACTGGGTGTATTACTAGCGGTATTACTGGGTGTATTACTGGGTGTTTTACTGGGTGTTTTACTGTGTGTATTACTGGGGGTATTACTAGCGGTATTACTGGGTGTATTACTGGGTGTATTACTGGGTGTTTTACTGTGTGTAATACTGGGTGTATTACTGGGTGTATTACTAGCGGTATTACTGGGTGTATTACTGGGTGTTTTACTGGGTGTTTTACTGTGTGTATTACTGGGGGTATTACTAGCGGTATTACTGGGTGTTTACTGGGTGTATTACTGGGTGTTTTACTGGGTGTATTACTGGGGGTATTACTAGCGGTATTACTGGGTGTATTACTGGGTGTATTACTGGGTGTTTTACTGTGTGTAATACTGGGTGTATTACTGGGTGTATTTGTGTTTGTTAGGAGATTTCTCTGCAAACCGAGGAGCAACGTCAACTCAACAAAATCTTCCTGCAAGATTTCTGCAACTCTGATTACATCATCACCCCAATCGACAAGCATGAGACCCAACGCAGCTCTGTGAGAGTACTATCACTACTACACTGTACTACCACACTATACTATAATATACTACACAATACTGCACTATACTATACTACACAATACTGTACTATACTATACTACACTAAACTGCACTATACTATACTACACTATACTGCACTGCACTATACTACACAATACTGCACTATACTACACAATACTGCACTATACTATACTACACAATACTGCACTGCACTATACTACACAATACTGCACTATACTACACAATACTGCACTATACTATACTACACTAAACTGCACTATACTATACTACACTAAACTGCACTATACTATACTACACTATACTGCACTGCACTATACTACACAATACTGCACTATACTGTACTGCACTATACTATACTACACTAAACTGCACTATACTATACTAAACTATACTGCACTATACTACACTACACTAAACTGCACTATGCTACACATTACAGCACTAATACTGCACTATACTACTACACAATACTGCACTATACTTGTGTCAGACTGTAAGACTTAATTTAAGCAGTTGTCATGAACGAAGGTATTAGCTAACCGTTTTTCTACCAAACTTTAAACATATTTATCTCTGCTGAGAAGTTGTTTATTTTAACATTGATTCCCCTTTGGAGCTGTTATCTATCTCCTATCATCTGATTGGTTCTAGGTGTTGAAGCTGTTATCTATCTCCTATCGATTGGTTGAGTCTTGGGAGTTTCCCAGTCGTTCCCTGTCTGGAGGTTCTGCTCCTAGAATCCAGATTTCCCCCAAACTGTCCGAACTGAAGACGGGAATCCTGCTGCTGATCAAGGTAAGAACACACATAAATAATATTGTGAACACTAATCTAATGAAAACACTGTACCAGTATGACTAACCACCTGACCCTGTAGGCCAATCAGGACGGAGCAGAGCTCTTCCCTGATAGCTCCGCCCTCCAGCTGGCTCCTTATGGAAACTACTATCAAAGTCTGGGAGCCGACGAGTCGCTGAGAAGAACCTACGAACTACTGGCCTGTTTCAAGAAAGACATGCACAAGGTGAGGAAGAGGGGAGGTTTGGTGTCATGATGATGATGATGTCATGATGATGTAATGATGATAATGATGTCATGATGATGTAATGAAGATGTTTGTGTTTACAGGTGGAGACCTACCTGACGGTGGCTAAATGTCGACTCTCTCCAGAAGCCAACTGCACCCTGTAGCCCCGCCTCTCTACTGTGAGGCCACGCCCCGTGTGGATAATGTAATCCTGTGTTTTTTTGTAGCTCAGCCTCCATGTCATATCACTCTGTTAACAAGCGTTAGCATTAGCATTAGTGTTGGCCTCAGTTCAGTGGTTTGTTGATGCAGATTGAGTGTCTCTGTGCTGATGATGAAATGCTTTCTGATGTTATTATGACAGTTGTAAACAGGAAGTGATGTCATACCGTCAGCATGTGAAATAAAGTGTTTTGTTGCATTCAGATGCGTGTCGATGATTCGTAAACTCACTGATGTTCACGGTATCTTTTTCATGTGTCTTCAGGTTTATGTGGTTGTTTTTCCTCATGATAATTAAACTGCACTTTAAAGAGGGAACAGTTCCTCCTCATGACAAACACCAATAAAAACATTAAGGTCCCTGTAATAAGCATGAATTAATAGGTAATATTAATAGCACCAGAGCTAGCATCCTCCATAGCACCAGAGCTAGCATCCTTTCATAGCACCAGAGCTAGCATCCTTTCATAGCACCAGAGCTAGCATCCTCCATAGCACCAGAGCTAGCATCCTTTCATAGCACCAGAGCTAGCATCCTGTCATAGCACCAGAGCTAGCATCCTCCATAGCACCAGAGCTAGCATCTTTTCATAGCACCAGAGCTAGCATCCTCCATAGCACCAGAGCTAGCATCCTTTCATAGCACCAGAGCTAGTATCCTCCATAGCACCAGAGCTAGCATCCTCCATAGCACCAGAGCTAGCATCCTTTCATAGCACCAGAGCTAGCATCCTCCATAGCACCAGAGCTAGTATCCTCCATAGCACCAGAGCTAGTATCCTCCATAGCACCAGAGCTAGCATCCTTTCATAGCACCAGAGCTAGCATCCTCCATAGCACCAGAGCTAGCATCCTTTCATAGCACCAGAGCTAGCATCCTCCATAGCACCAGAGCTAGTATCCTCCATAGCACCAGAGCTAGCACCAGCTGTCCTTCAGGGTATCTACACAAGTACAGATTGAATGAGTAATTTTAGACCTTTTCAATAACTCAAGATGAAAAAACATGAATAAAGATATCAGCTGAACTGGACAACAGTATTTACGGTTATTTACTTTTTATTGAGACTCAATTCATTTGAAAATGAAAAAAAAAAATGTAATATCAGCTTTAAAATGTGGATTACATTTTAGAATGAGGAAATAGTGAAAAAGTGAATGTTTTCTTTGAGAAACTGGATAACGCCTTGAGGCAGCTCCCCAGAATCAGAATCAGCTTTATTGGCCATGTATGTAAACGCAAACATGGAATTTGTCTCCGGTTTCCACTCCGCTCTCAAACATACATTATTTTAGAATAAACAAGAAAAAATATATAAAGAATAAAAAAGGGTAGCAAAAAAGTAGAACAGATGTAGGTATAAACATTTAACAGCTATATACAATATAAGTATACATATAAATAATATATATATATATATACACACACATGTGAACATAAACCTATAAACAATGGCAATGGAATTGAGGTGATAGTGCAAGTAGTGGTGATAGTGCAGACAGAGGTAGTAGAGCAGTATGACTGATTCATTGTTCATCAGAGTGACGGCAGAAAGAAGCTGTTCCTGTCTGGTGGTTTTGGTGTACAGAGCTCTGTAGCTCCTACCAGAGGGGAGGAGTTGAACAGCTTGTGTCCAGGGTGTGAAGGGTCTGCAGTGATCTTTCAGCCCGTCTCCAGACTCTGGAGGTGAACAAGTCCAGGATGGAGGGCAGGCTGGAACCAATGATCCTCTCTGCAGACCTGACAGTCCGTTGTAGTCTGTTCCTGTCCCGTTTGGTGGCCGATCCAAACCACACAGTGATGGAGGAGCAGAGAACAGACTGATGATGGTGGAGTAGAACAGGATCAGCAGCTCCTGAGGCACAGGTCGTCAGCCAGTTGGTGATTGTCCTCAGTGGGGGGGGATGGTCTCCTGTAGTTGGTGAGTACTTCCAGGCCTCTCCAAACTGACGAGGGGTCGTTGGCTGAAAACTTTTTCTCCATCTTTTCAGTGTAGCTCCTCTTAGCTACCTTGATCTCCCTCGTCAATGTGTTCCTGGCCTGGTTGTACAGGATCCTGTCCCCACTTCTGTAGGCCTCCTCCGACGAAGCTGCCTGAGTTTTTCAGTAAACCAGGTTTATTGTTGTTGAATGTGCAGAAGGTTTTTTTCGGCACACACATGTTCTCACAGAAACTGATGTATGATGTCACAGTGTCAGTGAGCTCATCCAGGTCTGTAGCAGCAGCCTCACAAACACTCCAATCAGTGCAGACAAAGCAGGACTGTAGCTCCAGCTTTGCCCCGTTGGTCCATCTCTTCACAGTCTTCACCACAGGCTTTGCAGATTTTTATTTCTGCCTGTAGGTCTGGAGAAGATGGACCAGACAATGATCAGAGAGTCCCAAAGCTGCACGGGGGACTGGGTGATATGCATCCATTGATTCCTATGAAAGATGCTCAGAGACTTAAAAACAACACAGTTTGACTCCAGAGTGTAAAATAAGCCAGATGTTCCTCTAAACCCGGTCGTTCTCTTTTAGGAGCTGATGATTTGAATAAGAGGTATTCAAGTGTTCATACAGGAAGTTCATTCACATCAAATGATCTTTCCCATTCTAAGTCTATGGGCAAAGTATTGTTGGATGACATCACGTGACACCGTTTGCTCAGTGGGTTCCTAACGGAGTGAAAGGAAAGGTGCTTCAATGCTGCCTTTCTTATCTCCTTTAGCTTAGGAAACACTGGACCATCCTTAAGGAAAGGAGGAGACAATATAATACCCACAATTCCTTGCTCAGATTTAACAATTTTTTTCATACAGTCATCTACTGACACTGACAACCATCTGGTATTATTGTCTTCATATTTATTTACTTTGAAACAAATAAGTAAAAAACAAAACAAGAATAACAAATAAGATTAATGGCAAATATAGCAAACTGCTAATAAACACAATGAATTATCAACATTAATAAATAACAGTAAATAATATATGTCACATAGACATTTCTCCATAATTCAAACATTTAACTTAATATTTGTCATATAAACATTTGTCATATTTTTTCATGTTTAAGATAAATTAATCCGTTAATCGTTCCAGAGATGAAGAATGTAAAGTCTTAAAGCCGCAAAGAGGACAAAAACTAAAATAAGCTGTCGGAAATCATGTAGGAAACATTGATAGGAAACATTGATAGGAAACACTGATAGGAAACATTGATAGGAAACACTGATAGGAAACACTGATAGGAAACATTGATAGGAAACACTGATAGGAAACATTGATAGGAAACACTGATAGGAAACACTGATAGGAAACACTGATAGGAAACACTGATAGGAAACACTGATAGGAAACACTGATAGGAAACATTGATAGGAAACACTAGGAAACATTGATAGGAAACACTGATAGGAAACACTGATAGGAAACATTGATAGGAAACACTGATAGGAAACACTGATAGGAAACACTGATAGGAAACACTGATAGGAAACACTGATAGGAAACATTGATAGGAAACACTGATAGGAAACACTGATAGGAAACACTGATAGGAAACATTGATAGGAAACACTGATAGGAAACATTGATAGGAAAACACTGATAGGAAACACTGATAGGAAACATTGATAGGAAACACTGATAGGAAACATTGATAGGAAACACTGATAGGAAACATTGATAGGAAACACTGATAGGAAACATTGATAGGAAACACTGATAGGAAACATTGATAGGAAACACTGATAGGAAACACTGATAGGAAACACTGATAGGAAACATTGATAGGAAACACTGATAGGAAACACTGATAGGAAACACTGATAGGAAACATTGATAGGAAACACTGATAGGAAACATTGATAGGAAAACACTGATAGGAAACACTGATAGGAAACATTATAGGAAACACTGATAGGAAACATTGATAGGAAACACTGATAGGAAACACTGATAGGAAACATTGATAGGAAACACTGATAGGAAACACTGATAGGAAACATTGATAGGAAACATTGATAGGAAACACTGATAGGAAACACTGATAGGAAACATTGATAGGAAACACTGATAGGAAACACTGATAGGAAACACTGATAGGAAACATTGATAGGAAACACTGATAGGAAACATTGATAGGAAACATTGATAGGAAACATTGATAGGAAACACTGATAGGAAACATTGATAGGAAACATTAATAGGAAACACTGATAGGAAACACTGATAGGAAACACTGATAGGAAACATTGATAGGAAACACTGATAGGAAACACTGATAGGAAACACTGATAGGAAACATTGATAGGAAACACTGATAGGAAACACTGATAGGAAACATTGATAGGAAACATTGATAGGAAACACTGATAGGAAACATTGATAGGAAACACTGATAGGAAACATTGATAGGAAACACTGATAGGAAACATTGATAGGAAACACTGATAGGAAACACTGATAGGAAACACTGATAGGAAACACTGATAGGAAACATTGATAGGAAACACTGATAGGAAACACTGATAGGAAACACTGATAGGAAACACTGGTAGGAAACACTGATAGGAAACACTGATAGGAAACACTGATAGGAAACATTGATAGGAAACATTAATAGGAAACACTGATAGGAAACACTGATAGGAAACACTGATAGGAAACATTGATAGGAAACACTGATAGGAAACACTGATAGGAAACACTGATAGGAAACACTGATAGGAAACATTGATAGGAAACACTGATAGGAAACATTGATAGGAAACACTGATAGGAAACACTGATAGGAAACATTGATAGGAAACATTGATAGGAAACATTGATAGGAAACACTGATAGGAAACACTGATAGGAAACACTGATAGGAAACACTGGTAGGAAACACTGATAGGAAACACTGATAGGAAACACTGATAGGAAACATTGATAGGAAACACTGATAGGAAACATTGATAGGAAACATTGATAGGAAACACTGATAGGAAACACTGATAGGAAACACTGATAGGAAACATTGATAGGAAACACTGATAGGAAACACTGATAGGAAACACTGATAGGAAACACTGATAGGAAACACTGATAGGAAACATTGATAGGTAACATTGATAGGAAACACTGATAGGAAACACTGATAGGAAACACTGATAGGAAACACTGATAGGAAACATTGATAGGAAACACTGATAGGAAACACTGATAGGAAACACTGATAGGAAACATTGATAGGAAACACTGATAGGAAACATTGATAGGAAACACTGATAGGAAACATTGATAGGAAACACTGATAGGAAACACTGATAGGAAACATTGATAGGAAACACTGATAGGAAACATTGATAGGAAACATTGATAGGAAACACTGATAGGAAACACTGATAGGAAACACTGATAGGAAACATTGATAGGAAACATTGATAGGAAACACTGATAGGAAACATTGATAGGAAACACTGATAGGAAACATTGATAGGAAACACTGATAGGAAACACTGATAGGAAACACTGATAGGAAACATTGATAGGAAACACTGATAGGAAACACTGATAGGAAACACTGATAGGAAACATTGATAGGAAACACTGATAGGAAACATTGATAGGAAACACTGATAGGAAACACTGATAGGAAACATTGATAGGAAACATTGATAGGAAACATTGATAGGAAACACTGATAGGAAACACTGATAGGAAACACTGATAGGAAACATTGATAGGAAACATTGATAGGAAACATTGATAGGAAACATTGATAGGAAACACTGATAGGAAACACTGATAGGAAACACTGATAGGAAACACTGGTAGGAAACACTGATAGGAAACACTGATAGGAAACACTGATAGGAAACACTGATAGGAAACACTAGGAAACACTGATAGGAAACATTGATAGGAAACACTAGGAAACATTGATAGGAAACACTGATAGGAAACACTAGGAAACACTGATAGGAAACACTGATAGGAAACATTGATAGGAAACACTGATAGGAAACACTGATAGGAAACATTGATAGGAAACACTGATAGGAAACATTGATAGGAAACACTGATAGGAAACATTGATAGGAAACACTGATAGGAAACATTGATAGGAAACACTGATAGGAAACACTGATAGGAAACATTGATAGGAAACATTGATAGGAAACACTGATAGGAAACACTGATAGGAAACACTAGGAAACATTGATAGGAAACACTGATAGGAAACACTGATAGGAAACATTGATAGGAAACACTGATAGGAAACACTGATAGGAAACATTGATAGGAAACACTGATAGGAAACACTGATAGGAAACATTGATAGGAAACATTGATAGGAAACACTGATAGGAAACACTGATAGGAAACACTAGGAAACACTGATAAAAAACACTAGGAAACATTGATAGGAAACACTGATAGGAAACACTGATAGGAAACACTGATAGGAAACACTGATAGGAAACATTGATAGGAAACACTGATAGGAAACATTGATAGGAAACACTGATAGGAAACATTGATAGGAAACACTGATAGGAAACATTGATAGGAAACACTGATAGGAAACACTGATAGGAAACATTGATAGGAAACATTGATAGGAAACACTGATAGGAAACACTGATAGGAAACACTAGGAAACATTGATAGGAAACACTGATAGGAAACACTGATAGGAAACATTGATAGGAAACACTGATAGGAAACACTGATAGGAAACATTGATAGGAAACACTGATAGGAAACACTGATAGGAAACATTGATAGGAAACATTGATAGGAAACACTGATAGGAAACACTGATAGGAAACACTAGGAAACACTGATAAAAAACACTAGGAAACATTGATAGGAAACACTGATAGGAAACACTGATAGGAAACACTGATAGGAAACACTGATAGGAAACACTGATAGGAAACATTGATAGGAAACATTGATAGGAAACACTAGGAAACATTGATAGGAAACACTGATAGGAAACACTGATAGGAAACACTGATAGGAAACACTGATAGGAAACACTGATAGGAAACATTGATAGGAAACACTGATAGGAAACACTGATAGGAAACACTGATAGGAAACATTGATAGGAAACACTGATAGGAAACACTGATAGGAAACACTGATAGGAAACATTGATAGGAAACACTGATAGGAAACATTGATAGGAAACATTGATAGGAAACATTGATAGGAAACACTGATAGGAAACATTGATAGGAAACACTGATAGGAAACATTGATAGGAAACACTGATAGGAAACACTGATAGGAAACATTGATAGGAAACACTAGGAAACATTGATAGGAAACACTGATAGGAAACACTGATAGGAAACATTGATAGGAAACACTGATAGGAAACACTGATAGGAAACATTGATAGGAAACACTGATAGGAAACACTGATAGGAAACATTGATAGGAAACATTGATAGGAAACACTGATAGGAAACATTGATAGGAAACACTGATAGGAAACACTGATAGGAAACACTGATAGGAAACACTGATAGGAAACATTGATAGGAAACATTGATAGGAAACACTGATAGGAAACACTGATAGGAAACATTGATAGGAAACATTGATAGGAAACACTGATAGGAAACACTGATAGGAAACACTGATAGGAAACATTGATAGGAAACACTGATAGGAAACACTGATAGGAAACATTGATAGGAAACACTGATAGGAAACACTGATAGGAAACATTGATAGGAAACATTGATAGGAAACACTGATAGGAAACACTGATAGGAAACACTGATAGGAAACACTGATAGGAAACACTGATAGGAAACACTGATAGGAAACATTGATAGGAAACATTGATAGGAAACACTAGGAAACATTGATAGGAAACACTGATAGGAAACACTGATAGGAAACACTGATAGGAAACACTGATAGGAAACACTGATAGGAAACATTGATAGGAAACACTGATAGGAAACACTGATAGGAAACACTGATAGGAAACACTGATAGGAAACATTGATAGGAAACACTGATAGGAAACACTGATAGGAAACATTGATAGGAAACACTGATAGGAAACATTGATAGGAAACACTGATAGGAAACACTGATAGGAAACATTGATAGGAAACACTGATAGGAAACATTGATAGGAAACACTGATAGGAAACATTGATAGGAAACACTGATAGGAAACACTGATAGGAAACATTGATAGGAAACACTAGGAAACATTGATAGGAAACACTGATAGGAAACACTGATAGGAAA
This sequence comes from Leptoclinus maculatus, assembly GCA_032191485.1. Classification (NCBI taxonomy): domain Eukaryota; kingdom Metazoa; phylum Chordata; class Actinopteri; order Perciformes; family Stichaeidae; genus Leptoclinus; species Leptoclinus maculatus. Next base: position 839,324 of record JAVDOI010000059.1, on the reverse strand, counting down.
CATTGATAGGAAACACTGATAGGAAACACTGATAGGAAACATTGATAGGAAACACTGATAGGAAACACTGATAGGAAACATTGATAGGAAACATTGATAGGAAACACTGATAGGAAACATTGATAGGAAACACTGATAGGAAACACTGATAGGAAACACTGATAGGAAACACTGATAGGAAACACTGATAGGAAACATTGATAGGAAACACTGATAGGAAACACTGATAGGAAACATTGATAGGAAACACTGATAGGAAACACTGATAGGAAACACTGATAGGAAACATTGATAGGAAACACTGATAGGAAACACTGATAGGAAACACTGATAGGAAACACTGATAGGAAACACTGATAGGAAACACTGATAGGAAACATTGATAGGAAACACTGATAGGAAACACTGATAGGAAACACTGATAGGAAACACTAGGAAACATTGATAGGAAACACTGATAGGAAACACTGATAGGAAACACTGATAGGAAACATTGATAGGAAACACTAGGAAACATTGATAGGAAACACTGATAGGAAACACTGATAGGAAACACTGATAGGAAACACTGATAGGAAACACTGATAGGAAACACTGATAGGAAACATTGATAGGAAACACTGATAGGAAACACTGATAGGAAACACTAGGAAACATTGATAGGAAACATTGATAGGAAACACTGATAGGAAACATTGATAGGAAACACTAGGAAACACTGGTAGGAAACACTGATAGGAAACACTGATAGGAAACACTGATAGGAAACACTGATAGGAAACACTAGGAAACACTGATAGGAAACATTGATAGGAAACACTGACATTATAGGAAACATTGATAGGAAACATTATAGGAAACATTGATAGGAAACACTGATAGGACACATTATAGGAGACATTGATAGGAAACATTATAGGAAACATTGATAGGAAACATTATAGGAGACACTATAGGAAACATTATAGGAAACACTATAGGAAACATTATAGGAAACACTATAGGAAACATTATAGGAAACATTATAGGAAACATTATAGGAAACACTATAGGAAACATTATAGGAAACATTATAGGAAACATTATAGGAAACATTATAGGAAACATTATAGGAAACATTATAGAAAACATTGATAGGAAACATTATAGGAAACATTGATAGGAAACATTATAGGAAACATTGATAGGAAACATTATAGGAAACATTGATAGGAAACATTATAGGAAACACTACAGGAAACATTATAGGAAACACTGATAGGAAACATTATAGGAAGCATTATAGGAAACATTATAGGAAACATTATAGGAAACATTATAGGAAACATTATAGGAAACACTGATAGGAAACATTATAGGAAGCATTATAGGAAACATTGATAGGAAACATTATAGGAAACACTACAGGAAACATTATAGGAAACACTGATAGGAAACATTATAGGAAGCATTATAGGAACCAGGTAAGACTAAGCTGAGTAAAAAACCCGACAGGAGCTCAGATCGGCTCCTACATATCTTATTTTATCTTATACCTGATTTCACCAGCAGGGGGCGCATCTGCAGCTTCGGCTCCCTCCGTTTGACACTCGTTCATCTCCGCCTCGGCCCTCTGAAACCTCCTCGGCATCCTTCGGCTGTGTTCGGCTGTTAACGGTCGGTGAGTTCGAATCTTCGGCCGCAGCTCCTCCTGGAGAGCAAAGTGAAGAAAGAGAAGAGGAGAAAAGAGGGAAAACAGACGAAGAAGAGCAGACAAACGGAATGACGGTGCTGCAGGAACCTGTGCAGGTAAACACACACCTGTACCTGGTTGTCACGAGCGTGGAGCCGAGTGTTTATGGAGCTCGTGCTCTTCTCGGCCACAGGCCTCCAGCTGCTCGTCTTTATCTGTATCGATCTCTTTATCGGTGTTATTGTGTTTAACCCGGGTCATCACAACGAGGCCGTTCTGTTCCATACTTAAACGAGGGTTAGCTACTCGTTACCTTCTAACAGCAGCTCGTTACAGTTCAGATATCTGAGCTCATACCAGAACCCCTTTAGAAAGACGTCACTTTAAGGGTTCCGTGTCTGTGTGTTACTAAATAAATAGAGTAAAATGATTATTGTGACCTCTGGTTGTTCACTTTGTTCCTCTCGTCTCTTCGGCTGAGACAGAACTCGCATCTGGTCTCTGAGTTCACGTTAAATAATCAAACATTACAGGCGTTTGTCTGTGGTTCCTCTGGCTGAGGTCAAAACGCGTTTATACAGTTATTTAACTTCATATTTACCAAAATAAACCATCTCTGACTGAATGTATGTTTGCCGAATGAATCAATGAACCTCATTCATTGATTAACTGTATTTATAAAGAGTTCTGTGGTTCTGCTGATGAGCAGAAACCAATCAGCTGGATTTCAAACGGAGTTTTGTATCATTCGCGTCGCTAATGCTAAATGCTAACAGGAGCTAATGGCTAACGTTTAGCTGAATATAAATCACCTCTAAAGTTCATTAAGGACAATAAACTGCTTCTGTTGTTGTTAGTCAAAGAGTTCAGACCTCAGCTGTCCAGCTAAAGTTAGCCAACAACTGATTAGCCTCTAGTTGCTAACTAGCATCAGCTAGCTGCCGGTTAGCATGAGTAACATTAGCATCAGAGTATAAATATCTTTATTGCTGTGACGTCACCACAATAAACTGTTTATATTCTTTATTCTTCACTGTTGTGACGTATTTAACAGGATTTATTGAGATTACTTTGATCATAATGAAGATCAATAGAAACTTTCAATTCACCTGACTGACCATTGATCATCTGTAACCAGGTGATCACAGATGTTATATATATATATATATATATATATATATATATATATATATATTTAAGAACAGCCTGCCCAGTGTAGACCAGTACAGGCTGCCCGGTGTAGACCAGTACAGGCTGCCCGGTGTAGACCAGTACAGCCTGCCCGGTGTAGACCAGTACAGGCTGCCCGGTGTAGACCAGAACGTCTCGGGTTTGCATAACCTGTAGTTAATTATGCACAACCAAATCTTAACGACGCAACAAAAGAACACTTCTGAATCAATACATCGAATATAAATGCTTTGGCATAATCTGCCCAATGTCAATGTAATAAATGATCAATACACAACTGCAGGGTTTTATAGAAGCTAAAGTCTATGTATGCTTAGATACAGTGGCGGGCTGTGCATTTTATACCTGGTCCTTCACTGCTGTCCTCATTATAACGCCACAGCTACGGTTATTATTTGTTTCGTGTAAAAATGAAGCTCAACACCTATAAATACACTAACTGCAGAGTGCAGATATATGAATATGCCGAGACTGCGTCTCCTCTCTGCTCTGACTGCAGCACGAGGCTGCTGTGAGAGTACCCGCCTGTGAGTGCTTTGGGGCGGCGGAGGGGCTCACGGCAGCACCCGCTGCTCGTTCACGACAGTGTAGAACGTACGTGTTTTAACGTCATCGAGTCAAAACACCAGAACAAGTCTCTAGATTTTTTCGCTAGTAGCTTTTGACAAATAAAGTCTCCATGAGGGTTTGGAAAGTCGCCAGATTTAGCGAGAAACTCGCCAAGTTGGCAACACTGGCACCGGCTAAATATGTCCCCAGAGCAACATAGGACGTAACAATGGTTCCTATCACATATAAAACCAAACAAAAATCCATCTTCATAAAAACAAGTTGTACAAATAATAATATATAAACAAGCATATTAAAGCTACTGCAGATGTAAAAACAAACACATTTAACTTACCAGAGCTGCTGTTCACTATTTAAAGACAAAGTCCATCCTCCTTTCTTTGTTAATAAAGAGTTTAATCTCACGGTTGTTCAGTACATCCGTGTGTTTTAGTTCCAGTAAGAAGTCCTTCTGGATTCATGGACGCCAGTGAAGACAGTCGAGCCTCCCCAGTTGTATTTCTTGAATACGTTTTAATGTTTGAGGCTGAAAATGTCCGCTCGACAGAGGCAGCAGATATTGGGATTGTCACCGCCCAACATGTCAGGCTAGCCCACTGACCAATCACGTATGGCTAGGCCAGCTAGCAGGCTCTGACACGTCAAAGAATACGCCCAACATGTCAAACTAAAGATCTGATTGGTTGAACACGATGACAATCAACAATATCGTCCCCATTCACTTAAACTGCACATGGATTCACTTGTGAGTCTGCAGGCCTCGGGCCTCTCTTCTACCTAGAGACACAGAGGTGACATCTGATTGGATAAAAGCTCTACTTAAAACAAGCTGCACTGGAAGCAGAGCAACTGAGGAAGACAGTAGCTGTGCAATGAGAAAATAAGATAATGGGGAAAAAAATTATAATACATGTAGTGTATTTATGAAAAATGATTAAATTATAAAATAGCTATAACTTTGTGATTCTGTCTAGGCCAGCAGAGAAGGCGTTGCAGGCCCTGATGGCCCACCACTGCTTAGATAGAACTACAATGAGGCACAGTAGACTGTTATGGAACAACTGTGCTACTTTAGGTGCACCAAGGCGACGTAGGTTTTTCTATACTTTAGCTTTCATGAATGAAATGTGTCACAATCAAACTATAAAGCGAGGCATGTTTGGAGAACAGTTCATCTGACCTACGTTCAGTATTAATGCACTTTGAATCAACATACCGGCAGAGAGGAATCCAGATCATAGAGAGAGGAGAGCAGAGTGGAGCTCAGAGAACAACCAAGGAGGTGAAGACACACTTGTCTCCATTAATGGAGCTGAGGAGGAGCAAGTTAACAGCTTCAAGTTCACAACCTGACGTGGTCCTGAAACATCTCATAAACGGCTGTATTTCTGAAGGAAACTTAAGAAGTTCTTGTTAACTTTTACAGAGGAGCAATAGAAAACATTTAAAACTAACATGAGATGTTCAGGGTCCAGGAGTATAGAGCTCTACAGATCATCAGTGATGTTGGTGAGAAGAGCTCAAAGATTTTAAAAGACAACGTGATCACCTGCTGAGGTCTGTTACTTCACAGCAGCTTCTTTCCTCTTCATTCATCCTCCACATATCATTTTGTATCTGTAGTTTTCTTATGGAGCTAAATTGGACTACAAACTGCATTTTGTAGCACAGCCCTGTTGTACAATAACAATAAATAACCGTGTAACCCTACAACGTTTCCACCGGCTAAATAGCCGCGCTCTACTTTATACCTTTGTACCTGTTCTCAGACTGATGCGTCTTCTGGGTTTCTTTCCACCACATTGTTGGAGCAGAAGACGGTTTAGGTTTGAATGTTTGAATAAAGTGTGTTTTTATGTCTGTTCAGGCTGCAGTGTGGCAGGCTCTAAACCACTACGCCTACCTGGATGCTGTCTTCCTCGCTGAGAGACTCTACGCTGAAGGTAACCCGTGTATGTGTCTGATCACCTGTATGTCTGTCTACTCAGTGAGATCACTAGATGCCCTCTACCTAGTACCGGTTTTAATTTCCCGTATGATATTCATTTTTCACACACCGCCATACATAGCCGAAATAACTGCTGTAACTCTTCAACAGGCAGCAAGATATATTGTTCGCCGCAAAGGGCGCTGCGATCGGAGCTAGTTGTCTAGAGTGTATTGAGAGGGACCCCTAGTCATGGTTATAACTCTCTTTAACAGGACAAAACACCACAGCACACAACAGTTTGTGACACATAAACAATTTGTAACACTAATAATTGTACATTTATAAAATTACACCGCCGAACAGCATGCTGGGTACAGCTCACTAGCTAGCCGGTAGCACAACAGTCTGTTAACAGCTGGGAGAGGCTCCGTCGCTACAGTAACGTTACATTAAAGAACAGAACAGAGCGATGCAGGATGAACAATAGAGTCTGTGCTCTAAAAAAAAAAATACCGTGAAACCGGCAGAATCTTAAAAAATACCGTGTTACAAATTTTTGGTCATACCGCCCAGCACTAAATCTACCTGTCTGTCTACCTGTCTGTAGAGTTGTTATCATACCGACACCAGTACTGGAAATATATTCTAATTCTAGTCTAATATGTTTTACGCTCATTTACAACAACAGGTGTGCATCCATACGTCCGGTTCCACACGTCCTGATCCATACGTCCGGTTCCACACGTCCTGTTCCATACGTCCGGTTCCACACGTCCTGATCCACGCGTCCGGTTCCATACGTCCCGCTCCATACGTCCCGCTCCATACGTCCGGTTCCATACGTCCGTTTCCATACGTCCCGCTCCATACGTCCGGTTCCATACGTCCCGCTCCATACGTCCGTTTCCATACGTCCCGCTCCATACGTCCGGTTCCATACGTCCGTTTCCATACGTCCGTTTCCATACGTCCGGTTCCATATACGTCCGGTTCTATACGTCCGTTTCCATACGTCCCGCTCCATACGTCCCGCTCCATACGTCCCGATCCATACGTCCGGTTCCATACGTCCCGCTCCATACGTCCAATTCCATACGTCCCGCTCCATACGTCCGGTTTCATACGTCCGGTTCCATACGTCCGTTTCCATACGTCCGTTTCCATACGTCCGTTTCCATACGTCCCGCTCCATACGTCCCGCTCCATACGTCCGGTTCCATACGTCCCGCTCCATACGTCCGGTTCCATACGTCCCGCTCCATACGTCCGGTTCCATACGTCCGGTTCCATACGTCCGGTTCCATACGTCCGTTTCCATACGTCCGTTTCCATACGTCCGGTTCCATACGTCCGTTTCCATACGTCCCGCTCCATACGTCCGGTTCCATACGTCCGGTTCCATACGTCCGTTTCCATACGTCCCGCTCCATACGTCCCGCTCCATACGTCCGGTTCCATACGTCCCGCTCCATACGTCCGGTTCCATACGTCCGGTTCCATACGTCCGTTTCTATACGTCCCGCTCCATAAGTCCGGTTACATACGTCCGTTTCCATACGTCCCGCTCCATACGTCCGTTTCCATACGTCCGTTTCCATACGTCCGTTTCCATACGTCCGTTTCCACGCGTCCGTTTCCACACGTCCCGCTCCATACGTCCGGTTCCATACGTCTGTTTCCATACGTCCGGTTCCATACGTCCGGTTCCATACGTCCGGTTCCATACGTCCGGTTCCATACGTCCGTTTCCATGCGTCCGTTTCCATACGTCCGTTTCCACGCGTCCGTTTCCACGCGTCCGTTTCCACGCGTCCGTTTCCACGCGTCCGTTTCCACGCGTCCGTTTCCACGCGTCCGTTTCCACGCGTCCGTTTCCATACGTCCCGCTCCATACGTCCGGTTCCATACGTCCGTTTCCATATGTCCCGCTCCATACGTCCGGTTCCATACGTCCGTTTCCATACGTCCGGTTCCATATACGTCCGGTTCCATATACGTCCGGTTCTATACGTCCGGTTCCATACGTCCCGCTCCATACGTCCCGCTCCATACGTCCCGATCCATACGTCCGGTTCCATACGTCCGGTTCCATACATCCCGCTCCATACGTCCAATTCCATACGTCCCGCTCCATACGTCCGGTTTCATACGTCCGGTTCCATACGTCCGTTTCCATACGTCCGGTTCCATACGTCCGGTTCCATACGTCCGGTTCCATACGTCCCGCTCCATACGTCCGTTTCCATACGTCCCGCTCCATACGTCCGGTTCCATACGTCCCGCTCCATACGTCCGGTTCCATACGTCCGTTTCTATACGTCCCGCTCCATAAGTCCGGTTACATACGTCCGTTTCCATACGTCCCGCTCCATACGTCCGTTTCCATACGTCCGTTTCCACGCGTCCGTTTCCACACGTCCCGCTCCATACGTCCGGTTCCATACGTCTGTTTCCATACGTCTGTTTCCATACGTCCGGTTCCATACGTCCGGTTCCATACGTCCGGTTCCATACGTCCGTTTCCATGCGTCCGTTTCCATACGTCCGTTTCCACGCGTCCGTTTCCATACGTCCCGCTCCATACGTCCGGTTCCATACGTCCGTTTCCATACGTCCGTTTCCATACGTCCCGCTCCATACGTCCGGTTCCTTGCGTCCGGTTCCTTGCATCCTCGCTCCATGTGTCCCGCTCCATACTTCCCTGTACCTGTTGGCTACATGTTGACCTAACTTTCTACCTGTCTGTCTCTCAGTGAGGTCAGAGGAGGCCCTGTACCTGTTGGCTACATGTTACTACCGCTCGGGGAAGCCATATAAAGCGTACCGGCTGCTGAAGGCTCACAGCTGCTCCACGCCGCAGGTTCGATTCTTGTTGGCAAAGTGCTGCGTCGAACTCAGCAAGTAAGCACACAGAACTAGTTAAAACTAGTAAACCTAGTCGTACTTTCGTACCAGTAGAACCAGACATTTTTATGTCTTTCAATGGAGCTGTTAATTCTGAGACATTTGAAAATGAAACAAAATGACTAAAGCTGTCCACCTGTCTCTCTCTTTATCTACCTGTCTGTCTCTCAGGCTGGCTGAAGGAGAACAGGTTCTGATTGGTGGAGTGCTGAACAAACAGAAGAGTCAGGATGACATCATCACAGAGTTTGGAGACTCCGCCCCCTTCACACTGTCGTTACTGGGACACATTTACTGGTAAAACAGTTCAGTCAGTCTGCTACCGGTGTTAATGATGTTAGACACCAGTTTACTGACCCATCTCTCTCTGTCTGTCTGTCTGTCTGTCTCTCTGTCTGAGCAGTAAGACAGATCGTGTTGCTAAAGGTGCAGAATGTTTCCAGAGGAGTTTAACTCTGAACCCATTCCTCTGGTCGCCTTTCCAGAACCTCTGTCACCTAGGTAATTCACACACACAGACACACACCTGAACAGGTGAGTCCTGACACTAACTAACGTCATCATGTGATTTACTTCTGTGTTCCAGGAGAGAAACCAGATCCAGATCAAGTCTTTAGGTTGTCCTCTCTACACAACTCTTCTATAGCACCGCTGCCTCCTTCTGTTAGCCCCGCCCAGAACCCCCCCCACCGCCTAGACACCGCCCTCATGGAGACGCCCCAGGACACCCTGGTACTTAAAACGCACCACTACTCAGATTACTGAGGGTTTCATTTGAGGGATAAGGTTACTTTCAGTTTCAATGTCTTAAATCTGATTATCAGATTAAATGATCAGATGAATGAGGTGGTTGTAGTCTGATAATCGGATTGAATGATGTTGACATATGTTTTGTTTTCTTCTCAGGAGTTGAATCGTTTAAATCTCGAATCGTCTAACGGAAAGCTGATGTCTGATTTGTCGGTTTCCTACATTGACTCCTCCCTAATCTCCCCGGAGACTGGCTCCCTATTGGGTAACTCGGTTTCCATGGCGTCAGCTGGCTCCTTGTTGGCTAAACAGAACAAGCCCAAAAGTGGGCGGAGTTTACTTGGAGGACCTGCAGCACTCAGCCCGCTGACACCCAGGTGAGTTCTTGAACACCTCTACAGGTAAATGTTCCCATTTAACTCTATTGAAACCTGTATGAGGGAGAAATTCAACCCACTTATAGAAACACTGCTGCTCTGTGTGATCAGTTGACCAGTAGAAACACCTTGTTTTACAGTTTATTATTAATATTTGTTTATTACCCATGACATCACATTTTTTTAACCCAATGAGGGAATTTATATGAATACAAACGTAAAGAGAGTCCCTGTCTGTTTGTTTACCTCTCTTTTGGTTTACCCCTCTGTTGGTTTACCCCTCTGATGGTTTACCCGTCTGTTGGTTTACCCCTCTGATGGTTTACCCCTCTGTTGGTTTACCCCTCTGATGGTTTACCCCTCTGATGGTTTACCCCTCTGATGGTTTACCCCTCTGATGGTTTACCCCTCTGTTGGTTTACCCCTCTGATGGTTTACCCGTCTGTTGGTTTACCCCTCTGATGGTTTACCCCTCTGTTGGTTTACCCCTCTGATGGTTTACCCCTCTGATGGTTTACCCCTCTGATGGTTTACCCGTCTGTTGGTTTACCCCTCTGATGGTTTACCCCTCTGTTGGTTTACCCCTCTGATGGTTTACCCCTCTGATGGTTTACCCCTCTGATGGTTTACCCGTCTGTTGGTTTACCCCTCTGATGGTTTACCCCTCTGATGGTTTACCCCTCTGATGGTTTACCCGTCTGTTGGTTTACCCCTCTGATGGTTTACCCCTCTGATGGTTTACCCATCTGTTACAAGGTAATAAACACACACGGACCTAACTAAGCCCAGACGCCAAGTTAAACCTCTTACGGTAAGAGGACTTCTTAGTGGTCCTTGTTAGTGGTCCTTGTTAGTGGTTCTTCCGAGTTTCTTGGTTAAACTCAGGTGCGGAGCTTTCAGATGCGCGACAATACAACCTGTGTGTTGGCAGAGCGTTTCCTCTGAAATAAAGGGTATTCTACTTTCTTATAACCGGCACAAAGTCAATGTTAACGGGCAGAGAATGGGGCTTTATTCATCCATGAATGTAAAACTGACCTAGGTTCTTTTAAAAGCAACAGTTCTTCGATGTGCCTCCTTCTCCGACGCGAGTCAGACGGGACCGGCGGTGCGTTCAGGTACACTCTGATATTTTATCAACTCTGACATCCGGTCATAAACCCGGCGGCCCCGCCTCGTTATTCCCGGCCTCGTACAATGAGGACCCAGCGAACTCAGCCCTGAGTTTTGGTCAACCGAAACTTGTTTCTTGGGGGTTTGGTGTTGTTATCTTAACTCAGATCAGGCTTTTGTCTTTTCCTTTGATCAGCAGCACATGGTCCCAACACTTCTTTACCTTTTGTCTTCTTAGAGACGAACGTTTACATCATTCTTAACATTCATTGTTTTCTATAGTTTTGGCATCCTGCCCCTGGAGCCCAGCCCGGGAGACCCCACGTATCTACAGAACTATTCAGCTACCATGGAAACACAATCTACAGCTCCGAGCAAGAAGGTACACACACACACTACACACGCATTACAACATTATACATAAATAATATACACGCATAATACACACATTGCACACATATACACACATTATGCACACATTATAAACACATTACACATACAGGGGCCGCTCTACAAGAGACCTGCTGAAGCTTCATGATGAACCTGGTTCGTTCTGTGTGTCTCTCAGTCTGTCTCCAGGATCAGTCAGTCAAAATCTGTCTTCAGTCAGAGTGGAAACAGCAGAGATGTTCTCCCCATCCCCTTCAACCAATCACAGAGCTCCGCCCCTCACACCAGGTAACTATAGCACCCACTCTGTCCATCTGACGACCTGTCTGTCTGTTGACCTATCTGTCTGATGACCTGTCTGTCTGATGACCTGTCTGTCTCTCAGTGGCTCTCCTCAGGTCCTCAGTCCCAGTATGTCTGGTCCTCCAAACGTTCAGCCCAGAAGAAGCTCCAGACTGTTTACTAGCGCCAGTTCTACTGCCAAGGTACTGTTACTACAGTAATACTGCAGTACTACAACACTGTACTGCTGAACTAATACTGATTGAAGTAGTACTTTACGGCGGAGTACTTTACGGCATCCTAACGTCTGTCTCTGTTTCTGCAGGAGAACAGCAAGAAGTTAAAGATGAAGTTTCCTACAAAGATCCCCAACAGGAAAACTAAATGTAAATCAGCAAAGACGTCAAATAGCAGCAACCTGAACGAGAGTCTGGACATCCTGAGACTGGACGCCAGTCTGAGTCTACCAGACACCAAGATCCCCCAGTACCAAAGGGCTGCTGCAGGTAATAATACTAATACTATGAAATACTGCAGTAGTGTTTTAATTTCCCGTATGATATCAATTTTTCACACACCGTCATACCGGTGCATAGCCGAAACAACTGCTGTCACTCTTCAACAGGCAGCTAAATATATTGTTTGCCGCTGAGGGCGCTGTGGTCGGAGCTAGTTGTCTAGAGTGTATTGAGAGGGACCTCTAGTCATGGTTATAACTTTATAACAACAATTAATAACCCACAACTAACGCTCTTTAACAGGGCGAAACACCACGACACAACAGTTTGTGACACATAAACAATTTGTAACACTAATAATTGTACATTTATAAAATGACCCCGCCGAACGGCATGCTGGGTACAGTCTGTTAACAGCTAGAAGAAGCTCCGTCGCTACATTAAAGAACAGAACAGAGCGATGCAGGAGGAACAAATGGAGACCGGAGATGCACCGATACCAAAGGGCTGCTGCAACTAATACTACTAATACTATGAAATACTGCAGTACTCGGTCTGAGTCTACCAGACACCAAGATCCCATTACCAGAGGGCTACTGCAGCTAATAATACTACTAATGACATACTGCAGTACTCGGTCTGAGTGTGAACATGATCTTACATTTAAGCCTGAACCCTCTACAATAAGAACAGGAAGTTACACTGACGTTATAAACATGTTCTGTGTGTACACAGACAGTGTGATGGCGTTGCTACGGGAGATTGGACGCGGTTACCAGGCGTTGTGCTCGTACAACTGCAGAGAAGCTATCAACATCCTGACCTCACTGCCTCCTCAGCACTACAACACCGGCTGGGTCCTCACACACATCGGCAGGGCTTACTTTGAACTGGCCGAGTACACACAGGTAACACACAGGTGACGCACCTCATTGACAGCAGCGTCAATAAGGTGCGACCCGTAAAGAACCCTGAAGCTCCACTTCCGCTCCACTCCTACATTATATACTTGTGGGAGTGACCTGATTGGTGTTTGGTTTCTGTTCACGTGGGTCATGATGTCATAATGTTTGTTTGTAGGCGGAGCGTCTGTTCAGCGAGGTTCGCAGGATCGAGTCGTACAGAGTTGAAGGAATGGAGATTTATTCAACTACACTGTGGCACCTACAGAAAGACGTGGCGCTGTCCGCCCTGTCCAAAGACCTGACCGACATGGACAAGAACTGTCCCGAGGTAAGAACTGGTCCTGTCCTCAAACTGGACTGAGCTTAGACGTTTGGTTCTGCCCGGCCTTAAACCTGGATCCTGGCCTGTCAGACATGAGACCCTGACCCAAGATCAAGGGTGTGTTTTTTTTTTGAATAACTCATTTGACTACAAAACAACCATATATCAGATCTGAATGAATGAAATATTCAAGTTGAAAATCTTCCTTGGATAATTCGATGAGAACTAAATTAGAACGATCAATAGAAACCAAATCCATGAACCTACAGAGGGCTGGATTCAAAATCAAAGTGAAAAACCAAACTCGCATGCCTGTATGCCCCCCCGACAATGTCTGGGCATGCTCCTGATGAGACGACGGATGGTGTCCTGGTGGATATCCTCCCAAACCTGGATCATCAACCTGGGCATCAGTGAGGTCCTGGACAGTCTGTGGTTCTTCTTGGCGGCGTTGGATGCAGAATACAAAACGTCTGCGAGGTTTTTTTATTGGATTTAGGTCTGAATGTGAAGACCAGTCAATGGCATCAATGCCTTTGTCATCCAGGAACAGCCTACACACACTGACCACATCCTGGACATGGAGGAACCCAGGACCCACTGCATCTGGAGGAACCCAGGACCCATTGCACCTGGAGGAACCCAGGAACCCACTGCACCTGGAGGAACCCAGGACCCATTGCACCTGGAGGAACCCAGGACCCACTGCACCTGGAGGAACCCAGGACCCATTGCACCTGGAGGAACCCAGGACCCACTGCACCTGGAGGAACCCAGGACCCATTGCACCTGGAGGAACCCAGGACCCACTGCACCTGGAGGAACCCAGGACCCACTGCACCTGGAGGAACCCAGGACCCACTGCACCTGGAGGAACCCAGGACCCACTGCACCAGCATAAGGTCGGACAATGGGTCTGAGGATTCTATCCCGGTACCTCACAGCAGTCAGGGTACCGTTAGTTGCACCTGGAGGTTTGTGCGACCCTCCAAGGATCTACCTCTCCAGACCTTCAGTGACTCACAGTCAAACCAGTTCTGCTGGATGATGTTGCAGGCAGCATAACATTCTGGCTCACTAGCTCACTGTAGGTCATGTTGTAGAGCTCTGGGAGTGCTCCTCCTGTTCCTCCTGCTGGGTCGTTGACCTTCTACGTCCCGGTCCAGGTCCTATATAGTCACCTGTGCTCTGGTCACCTTTCTGTCTCTGATAACCTGTCTGTCTCTGCAGGCCTGGTGTGTAGCAGGAAACTGTTTCAGTCTGCAGAGGGAGCATGACATCGCCATCAAGTTCTTCCAGAGAGCCATCCAGGTGAGCCGCTGTTACCGTGGTTACTGTTTGGGGCGGTTTCACATGTAGGTCTCTTGTGTGTCTGACCCGTCTTTCTGTCCTCTCGTCTGTCTCTCAGGTGGACCCGGGCTTTGCTTACGCCTACACTCTGTTGGGTCATGAGTTTGTTCTGACGGAGGAGTTGGACCGAGCTCTCGCCTGCTTCCGTAACGCCATCAGAGTGAACAACAGACACTACAACGCCTGGTACGGTGACCTCTTTAGTTTATTGATCACAGGGCCGACGGTTCGAGACCCGGTTCCTCTGACAGTGTCTGTGTTGCTTTAGGTACGGTCTGGGGATGATTTACTACAAACAGGAGAAGTTCAACTTGGCAGAAATCCACTTTAAGAAAGCTTTGAGCATCAACCCTCAGAGCTCTGTGCTGCTCTGTCACATCGGAGTGGTACGTAGCTCGTAGCATCCGCCATCGATAACAGCTTCGGTCTTCTGCTATTAATTAGTGATTGATGGATTCTGTGTATGTATGTGTGTGTGCAGGTGCAGCATGCGTTGAAGAAGTCTGATGCAGCTTTAGAGACTCTGAACAGAGCGATCGTGATCGACCCCAAAAATCCACTCTGCAAGTTCCACCGTGCCTCCATACTCTTTGCTAACGACAAGTACAAGGTAATCAATACTGATTTATACCAATCAATTCAGCCCTAACTATAAGCTCCTTAAGATATGATGGTGCTCTCTAGTAGGATAATATGGTACTATAACCCGTCTCTCTCTCTGACCCGTCTCTCTCTCTGACCCGTCTCTCTCTCTCTGACCCGTCTCTCTCTCTCTGACCCGTCTCTCTCTCTCTGACCCGTCTCTCTCTCCCTGACCCGTCTCTCTCTCCCTGACCCGTCTCTCTCTCCCTGACCCGTCTCTCTCTCTCTGACCCGTCTCTCTCTCTCTGACCCGTCTCCCTCTCTCTGACCCGTCCCTCTCTCTGACCCGTCTCCCTCTCCCTGACCCGTCTCTCTCTCTGAACCGTCTCTCTCTCCCTGACCCGTCTCTCTCTCTCTGACCCGTCTCTCTCTCTCTGACCCGTCTCTCTCTCTCTGACCCGTCTCTCTCTCCCTGACCCGTCTCCCTCTCCCTGACCCGTCTCTCTCTCTCTGACCCGTCTCTCTCTCTCTGACCCGTCTCTCTCTCCCTGACCCGTCTCCCTCTCCCTGACCCGTCTCTCTCTCCCTGACCCGTCTCTCTCTCTCTGACCCGTCTCTCTCTCT
The DNA here is from genome assembly GCA_032191485.1 of Leptoclinus maculatus. Lineage (NCBI taxonomy): Eukaryota > Metazoa > Chordata > Actinopteri > Perciformes > Stichaeidae > Leptoclinus > Leptoclinus maculatus. The sequence goes on along the minus strand of JAVDOI010000059.1, from coordinate 823,904 downwards.
CTGACCCGTCTCTCTCTCTCTGACCCGTCTCTCTCCCTGACCCGTCTCTCTCTCTCTGACCCGTCTCTCTCTCTCTGACCCGTCTCTCTCTCTCTGACCCGTCTCTCTCTCCCTGACCCGTCTCCCTCTCCCTGACCCGTCTCTCTCTCTGAACCGTCTCTCTCTCCCTGACCCGTCTCTCTCTCTCTGACCCGTCTCTCTCTCTCTGACCCGTCTCTCTCTCCCTGACCCGTCTCCCTCTCCCTGACCCGTCTCTCTCTCTCTGACCCGTCTCTCTCTCTCTGACCCGTCTCTCTCTCCCTGACCCGTCTCCCTCTCCCTGACCCGTCTCTCTCTCCCTGACCCGTCTCTCTCTCTCTGACCCGTCTCTCTCTCTCTGACCCGTCTCTCTCTCTCTGACCCGTCTCTCTCTCTCTGACCCGTCTCTCTCTCTCTGACCCGTCTCCCTCTCCCTGACCCGTCTCCCTCTCCCTGACCCGTCTCTCTCTCTCTGACCCGTCTCTCTCTCTCTGACCCGTCTCTCTCTCCCTGACCCGTCTCCCTCTCTCTGACCCGTCTCTCTCTCCCTGACCCGTCTCTCTCTCCCTGACCCGTCTCTCTCTCCCTGACCCGTCTCTCTCTCCCTGACCCGTCTCTCTCTCTCTGACCCGTCTCTCTCTCTCTGACCCGTCTCTCTCTCTGACCCGTCTCTCTCTCTCTGACCCGTCTCTCCTCTCTCTGACCCGTCTCCCTCTCTCTGACCCGTCTCCCTCTCTCTGACCCGTCTCCCTCTCTCTGACCCGTCTCCCTCTCTCTGACCCGTCTCCCTCTCCCTGACCCGTCTCTCTCTCTCTGACCCGTCTCCCTCTCCCTGACCCGTCTCTCTCTCCCTGACCCGTCTCTCTCTCCCTGACCCGTCTCCCTCTCTCTGACCCGTCTCCCTCTCTCTGACCCGTCTCTCTCTCTCTCTGACCCGTCTCTCTCTCTCTGACCCGTCTCTCTCTCTCTGACCCCGTCTCTCTCTCTCTGACCCGTCTCTCTCTCTCTGACCCGTCTCTCTCTCTCTGACCCGTCTCTCTGTCTCTGACCCGTCTCCCTCTCTCTGACCCGTCTCTCTCTCCCTGACCCGTCTCTCTCTCCCTGACCCGTCTCTCTCTCCCTGACCCGTCTCTCTCTCCCTGACCCGTCTCCCTCTCTCTGACCCGTCTCTCTCTCTCTGACCCGTCTCTCTCTCCCTGACCCGTCTCTCTCTCCCTGACCCGTCTCTCTCTCTCTGACCCGTCTCCCTCTCTCTGACCCGTCTCTCTCTCTCTGACCCGTCTCCCTCTCTCTGACCCGTCTCTCTCTCTCTGACCCGTCTCTCTCTCTCTGACCCGTCTCCCTCTCTCTGACCCGTCTCCCTCTCCCTGACCCGTCTCCCTCTCTCTGACCCGTCTCTCTCTCTCTGACCCGTCTCTCTCTCCCTGACCCGTCTCTCTCTCTCTGACCCGTCTCTCTCTCTCTGACCCGTCTCCCTCTCTCTGACCCGTCTCTCTCTCTCTGACCCGTCTCCCTCTCTCTGACCCGTCTCTCTCTCTCTGACCCGTCTCCCTCTCTCTGACCCGTCTCTCTCTCTCTGACCCGTCTCCCTCTCTCTGACCCGTCTCTCTCTCCCTGACCCGTCTCTCTCTCTCTGACCCGTCTCTCTCTCTCTGACCCGTCTCCCTCTCCCTGACCCGTCTCTCTGTCTGTCTTTCTGCAGGCTGCTCTTCAGGAGTTGGAGGAGTTGAAACAGATCGTTCCCAAAGAGTCTCTGGTTTACTTCCTCATAGGAAAGGTAATGAGTTTAACCCTTTCATGTGTTTAGTTGCATCTTCAGACTCGATACACGGTGTCACTAGTTAACTAGGTAATGTTTTAGATGTATAGAGTGTATTTAGTAGTTTAGATACTGTGTTTAATGAATAGACTGGTGGTTGTTCTGTAAACCTCTGTCTCTTTACCTGGCCCCGCCCCCTTGTCCCCGCCCCCTCAGGTTTATAAGAAGCTGGGTCAGACTCACCTGGCTCTGATGAACTTCAGCTGGGCGATGGACTTGGATCCTAAAGGAGCAAACAACCAGATCAAAGAAGCCATCGACAAGAGATACCTGCCAGAGGACGAAGGTGAGACAGGTACAGCCATATGATGATGTCATGATGTGAGAGTTCAGTTCAACTGATGTTCTTTAGTTTAATGTTTTATTATAGACTCAGGACCAGCTGGTCTCTGTCCACCTGTCTGTCTCTCTCCTCTCTCTCTGTCCACCTGTCTGTCTCTCTCCTCTCTCTCTGTCCACCTGTCTGTCTCTCTCCTCTCTCTCTGTCCACCTGTGTGTCTCTCTCTCTCCTCTCTCTCTCTGTCCACCTCTCTCTCTGTCCACCTCTCTCTCTGTCCACCTGTCTGTCTGTCCACATGTCTCTCTACCTGTCTGTCTTTACTCCTCTCTCTGTCCACCTGTCTGTCTCTACTCCTCTCTCTGTCCACCTTACTCTCTACCTGTCTGTCTGTCCACCTGTCTCTCCACCTGTCTGTCTCTACTCCTCTCTCTGTCCACCTGTCTCTCTACCTGTCTGTCTGTCCACCTGTCTCTCCACCTGTCTGTCTCTACTCCTCTCTCTGTCCACCTGTCTCTCATTACCTGTGTAATTACCATTACCTGTCCCAAGTCTCTTAATTGCATCCACGTTTCCCTCACTCGCGTCCTTTCCTTGCGTCTTAGTCCCTCCCACCAGAGATGCATGGAGACGCAAGGAAAGTATGCGAGGAGAGAGGAAACGAAGAAATATGTTTTAACTCTTTGAAACCTGACACGCCCGTCGGCGACACACTTGGACCACATGCAATACCGAACGCTACTGTAGAAAGCAATTTTCAGTAACAAATATAATATTTCCACAACAATGCAGCATACCGTGTGAACGGAGAATCTCTCATGAACCGAAGCATATATAACACTTTATACATGCAAAACACAATAAAACACGATCTCCGACAACGTTCCTAGTCTTGTGCTAAATATCGTCACTTTTCGCGTTCATTTGGCCGAGACACTCATCAGAAATAGTGCCTCAAAAAGTGGCTACTCAGCCGCCTTGCTAAAGCTACATAGCATACAACATTAGCATTCAACGACGAGACGAACGTACATCTCCGATTTCCTCTCAGGGAATCCCTTCAAAGTTTACCGGGGATACAGCAGCCCCCAGCAACAGTTACACAGCCAAAGATTTCTGGGGTGGTACTCACAGTTTTGAAGCAAAATCATCTAACAGTCTCCATAAACTCCATTTGACCGCTGAAACAGCTCCAACAACGCATTTCCGTTTAAAAAAAAAAAAGTCGCGTGTGCTTACACGCCGGGTCTTCGGCTTCGATCGAAATTTTTCGGAAAACTAAAGACTTCCTGGTAAATCTGTTAACGCCATTCGTTTGGCCACATGCAGACACGTGCACAGAGCTAAAAAAAATGAAAATCGGCCAACCAGGATCGATTTCTACCGACGGAATGTTTCTTATATATTTGCGTCTGTACGTTTTGAAATTGTGACGTCATTATTAAATAACCCAGAATATGATTATTGTTTCTCTTAAATGATAAAACTCATCAAACACTCAGGAATGATCCGCCTCACGTGACTGAATGAAATGATGATCAATGATGTAAAAAGCTCTCTCTCACTTTAATTGTTTCATAATGAAGTTATTGAGGGAAACATCAGATCATGAAAACACAAATCTTTATAATAAATGAAGAAAGTTGTTTGTGGTCCTTTTGTTGTTCAGACTACAATGAACATATATTTAAACCAGACGGTGAATCAGAAAACTAATCAAATATAAACTAGAGTTTAATCTGTGATCCGTCTTCACTGTTTACATGTTGAAAGAAATCGTATCAGTCCGATCGGCTGCAGCGTCCAATCACATAACAGATGAACAATGAGGGGGCGTGTCGGCCGTAAAAACACTTCCTGGAAGGCTGTTCTAAATCCAATCTAAATAAGAGCTTTGGGATGGCCGTCAATATGGAGGAGCAGAACAACTTCCGGTTCAATCGAGGAGCGAGGAAACGACAATTAAGAGACTTGGGATGTACCCTCTGTCTCTCTGTGTCCACCGTCTCTCATTACCTGTCTGTCTCTGTCTCCACCTGTCTAGCTGCTGAAGTGGACGACAGTCAGGACAGCAGTATCATGACAGACGCTGACGACACGCAGCTCCACACGGCTGAGAGTGATGACGTCCTTTAACCCCGCCCCCTGTCATTAACCCCGCCCCCTGCTCATGCCAAGCCCTGCCCCGATTGGCTGGAGCAGTACTATTGCTAGACAACATTCTGACAGATGGATGTTCAGTCACGCTCCGCCCCTCCTCACTGTCTTCTGATTGGCTCAAACAGACTGCTGCTGCCCTGAAGCCCCGCCCCCTGCCCCTCTTCCTTATATGTCATCAAGCTTGTCTTCTGACATCACAGCTGTTTTTTATGTTCTTTTTATCATCGTTATGGGAATAAATCAATAAAAACGTGTAAACCCCGCCCCCGCTGTCTTTCTACTTCTTGCTACCAACAGCCAATCAGAGCTCTCTGCAGTGATTGGACCAGGTGAGTGAATATTGATTATACCTGTGACAGTCAGGTACAGTTCATGTGTGACTCCAGCAGGTGGAGGTGTGATCACACAAAGAAGAAAAGATTCATGAGGAAACAGCAGAAGAAGAAAACTCAGGCGACAAAGTGGTTCGTTAGTCGACAGGTAACTTTAATTAATCAATTAGTCTGAAATCAATCTTTAAAACGTCTGTTACAGTGAGACAAGTGAATCAGACAGACGGGTTCAACCCCTAACCCTGCCGCAGAGTCTAGAGGTGGAGCAGGTGGTGGAGGGCAGGCTGCTGGTGGTGAGGGCAAAACTTGAACATTTTAACTTTGTCTTCATGAACGTGTATGCTCCCGTGTCTGGACCTGAACAAGTAGGTTTTTAAAGGTCTGAAGCAGTGTTTTAAGCAGAGTGAATGTGGAGGACCTTTTATTTTTGGGAGGAGATTTGAACTGCACTGAGAATGTGTCAGTAGACAGGAACCACCTGGAACCTCACGGTCCTTCACAGAGAGCACTGAGGCAGCTGGTAGAGGAGCATGAGGTGGTGGATGTCTGGAGGAGGATGAATGGAGACGAGACAGTATACGTGGGCTCACTCGAGAGGGAACTTGATTTCCCTCGCTAGACAGGACAGGTTTTATTGTTTTAAACACCATTTTAACATCTTTAAAAAGTGCAGCATGCTGCCTGGTGGGTTTACTGACCACGCTGGTTATGTGCAACGTTTAACGTGAAGTCTAAAAGTGCATACTGGCATTTTAACACGTCTCTCTTAGAAGATGCACATTTTAAGGAGGTTTTTAGCAGTTTTAAAGAAACAAAACATGACTTTAACTCTTTAAAACAGTGGTGGGATCGTGGGAAAGTAGAGATAAAGCAGCTCTGTCAGCAGTACACTCAATGTCACACGGGACATCACCAGATCTATGAAGGATCTGGAGACTGAAATCGTGGAGCTGCAGAGTTTAGCAGAATCCACTGGAAATCAAGATCACATTGAAGATCTCAAGTCTAAAAAGTCTTCTCTTACAGACCCGCTGGGCACTAAGACCCAGGGGGCGCTGGTCAGGTCCCGCTTCATGGATGCAGCGCTGATGGACGCACCGTCTAAGTTCTTCTTCAGACTAGAGAAGAAGAACGGGCAGAGCAGGGTCATCCATGCTCTACGTTCTGATTCAGGGCAAGAACTCAGAGACGCAAACAAGATCCGGAGGAGAGCGGTGAGTTTCTACTCTGAACTCTACTGTAGTGAACTCGCCAATGACAATGAACTGTTTGAGTCTTTCTGTGGAGAGCTGCCAAAGGTCCCAGAGGACGTGAACGCCGGGTTGAAGGGTCCTCTGGTGATAGGAGATGGAGGGGCATGGAGATGGGGAAGGCCCCCGGAATTGACGGGATCCCGATAGAGCTCTATAAAGAGTTCTGGAGCGTGATGGGAGAAGATCTTTTAACTGTTTTTAACGAGTTTTAAAGACATGATGCTGCCGCTCAGCTGCAGGAGAGCAGTAATAACTTTACTGCCGAAAAAAGGAAACCTGTAAGAGCTCAAGAACTGGCGTCCTGTGTCCCTTCTCTGCTCGGACTATAAGATCCTGTCCAAAGCGCTGGCCAACAGACTAAGAGAAGTGATGGACCAGGTGATCCACCGAGACCAGACCTACTGCGTGCCTGGTAGGAGCATCCTGGACAATGTGTCCTTAATTCGCGATATTTTGGACATCTCTGGTTCTTTGGGCATTAAAACTGGTCTCATTTCTCTAGACCAGGAAAAGGCTTTTGACCGGGTTGAGCACCTTTACCTCTGGAAGACTCTAGAGAGTTTTGGCCTCAGCCCAGGTCTCATAGCTATGATCAAGGTTTTGTACCAGGACATTGAGAGTGTACTGAACATTAATGGAGGTCTAAGTGCCCCCTTTAGAGTGTTCAGAGGGGTGAGACAGGGCTGCTCTCAGGGATGCTGTATGCGCTGGCTATTGAACCCATGTTGTGTAAAATCAGAGCGAACATTGAAGGTCAGGTTTTAAAGGGTTTTAACAAACGTTTTATTTGATCAGCTTATGCTGACGACGTTGTTTTTATTAAAAACCAGGAGGAGGTCAGAACACTGACCACTATTGTCAAAGACGTCGGCACCCTGTCAGCCGCAAAGGTGAACTGGGCAAAGAGTGAAGCACTGGCAGTGGGGACCTGGAGGGAGGGTCTGCCCAGTCTACCAGGGGGGTTGACCTGGAAAAGGACAGGTTTTATCTTGGTGTGTATGTGGGGAATGAATGTATTGTAAAGGAGAACTGGGAGGGAGTTGTGGAGATTTCTACCTAAAGAGGAGGGGTCAGGGGATACTCTTCCTACCTAAAGAGGAGGGGGTCAGGGGATACTCTTCCTACCTAAAGAGGAGGGGGTCAGGGGATACTCTTCCTACCTAAAGAGGAGGGGGGTCAGGGGATACTCTTCCTACCTAAAGAGAAGGGGGGTCAGGGGATACTCTTCCTACCTAAAGAGGAGGGGGTCAGGGGATACTCTTCCTACCTAAAGAGGAGGGGGGTCAGGGGATACTCTTCCTACCTAAAGAGGAGGGGGTCAGGGGATACTCTTCCTACCTAAAGAGGAGGGGGTCAGGGGATACTCTTCCTACCTAAAGAGGAGGGGGGTCAGGGGATACTCTTCCTACCTAAAGAGGAGGGGGGTCAGGGGATACTCTTCCTACCTAAAGAGAAGGGGGGTCAGGGGATACTCTTCCTACCTAAAGAGGAGGGGGTCAGGGGATACTCTTCCTACCTAAAGAGGAGGGGGTCAGGGGATACTCTTCCTACCTAAAGAGGAGGGGGTCAGGGGATACTCTTCCTACCTAAAGAGGAGGGGGGTCAGGGGATACTCTTCCTACCTAAAGAGGAGGGGGGTCAGGGGATACTCTTCCTACCTAAAGAGGAGGGGGTCAGGGGATACTCTTCCTACCTAAAGAGGAGGGGGTCAGGGGATACTCTTCCTACCTAAAGAGGAGGGGGTCAGGGGATACTCTTCCTACCTAAAGAGGAGGGGGGTCAGGGGATACTCTTCCTACCTAAAGAGGAGGGGGTCAGGGGATACTCTTCCTACCTAAAGAGGAGGGGGTCAGGGGATACTCTTCCTACCTAAAGAGGAGGGGGGTCAGGGGATACTCTTCCTACCTAAAGAGGAGGGGGGTCAGGGGATACTCTTCCTACCTAAAGAGGAGGGGGTCAGGGGATACTCTTCCTACCTAAAGAGGAGGGGGGTCAGGGGATACTCTTCCTACCTAAAGAGGAGGGGGTCAGGGGATACTCTTCCTACCTAAAGAGGAGGGGGGTCAGGGGATACTCTTCCTACCTAAAGAGGAGGGGGTCAGGGGATACTCTTCCTACCTAAAGAGGAGGGGGTCAGGGGATACTCTTCCTACCTAAAGAGGAGGGGGGTCAGGGGATACTCTTCCTACCTAAAGAGGAGGGGGTCAGGGGATACTCTTCCTACCTAAAGAGGAGGGGGGTCAGGGGATACTCTTCCTACCTAAAGAGGAGGGGGGTCAGGGGATACTCTTCCTACCTAAAGAGGAGGGGGGTCAGGGGATACTCTTCCTACCTAAAGAGGAGGGGGGTCAGGGGATACTCTTCCTACCTAAAGAGGAGGGGGTCAGGGGATACTCTTCCTACCTAAAGAGGAGGGGGGTCAGGGGATACTCTTCCTACCTAAAGAGGAGGGGGTCAGGGGCTGGTGCACATTGACAGCAGAGTGACCACTTTCAGGTTCCAGTTTTTACAGAGATATCTCAATGGTCCAACAGATGTGGTGTGGAGAGAGGTGACGGACTGTATTTTAAGGAAGGCAGCTGGTCTGGGAGTGGACACTGCACTTTTTTTAATGGATTTTAATCTTTTTAAATTGTGTGGATTATCTCCGTTTTACCAGTCACTCTTTATGGTATGGAACTGTTTTAAATGGATGAGACCAGAACCCACGTGCTCACTACACTGGCTGCTTCAAGAACCGCTGGTAAACGGAGCCAGGATGGACATCCAGGACGGCACGACTCCAGGTCTCAGCAGCATGCTGAGCTCCTCTGGGACCACCACCCTGAGGAGACTGGTGGATGTAGCCTCAGGACCACCATTCAGTGGAGAGTCTGAACTCTTGGACCTCCTGACCTTTTGTTGATTTGTTTCTATTTAATTCCATGACAACAATATTTTGTTCTTTCATGTTGTTTTAAGTAAATAAAGGTCTCTCTCTCTCCTCTCTGTCTCTCTCTTTCTGTCTCTCTTTCTCTCCTCTCTGTCTCTCTTTCTGTCTCTCTCTCTGTCTCTCTGTCTCTCTGTCTCTCTGTCTCTCTCCTCTCTTTCTGTCTCTCTCCTGTCTCTCTCCTCTCCTCTCTGTCTCTCTCCCTCGCTCTCTCCCTCGCTCTCGCTCTCGCTCTCTCTCTCTCTCTCTCCCCCCCCCCCCCTCTCTGATCTGATTGGATGACGCTCTGCAGCAACCTCCTCACCGCTTTCTGAACAGACCCGGACTGAGCTGGACCTCTTTTCTCTCCGTGGTGTTGTGTGTGTGAGATGTAACCTGGCTCGGACCAGCTCGGACCCAGTCTCTCCTACTCTGATGTGGATCTGTAGGACCCACATGACGCGGGACGGGGCTGTGAACGCAAAGCGCGTGCGGGAGGAATGAATGACAGAGATGGAAAAAATACTGAGTCAGGTAAGAGAGAGCGCGTGCGTGTTTAACAGTTTGTAAATAATTAACATAATCATGATATTGATCATAATAATTACCATCAAAATTAAAATGATCGATCTGTCTTAATTTGTATTCATTTGTTCTCAAACAGCTTTAAGACTTTAGAACCTGAACGTCATGTGTTCCCTTTGTTTCTTTACCTCTATTTACTATTATATTACTATTGTGTGTGTGTGTATATATATATTAGTGCTGGGCAAGTTAACGTGTTATTATCGCTTTAACGCATTCATTAATTAACGCCGACAATTATTTTATCGCGCGTTAACGCAGTTTTTTTTTATTATTAAGAGACATTTTTAACACAAGAACTGGCAGCCAGCGGTGAACAGCTGTTTGTGTGGCATCTCTTCCGTCACTCCTGTTTCCTTCACCTACACTCCCCTGGGTCCTAAGTCCCTCCATGTACAGCTTCTTATCACCCTCTATGTACCAACGTACATTTATAACAAATACCACACATATTACGGTAATCAGCGTTAAATATGTGTCTGACCAAAATACCAAAAGAGAAATTATTCATTTAAATAATTTTTTTTAGAGTTTTTAAAGTTGTTTTGTTTGTAAAATATATAATAAGCATATCATTTAGTTATCGCTACTGAGAATTTAACAAACATTAAAAAAAAAGAAAAAAACATGACGTAGATAGGTTTACAGTTTTCAAGGTTTATATTTCAAATTGCATCTCTTACACACATGAAGATAAACACCGGCTGAATATCTATTATCAGAATCATTATAACTGTGTTATAACTGCTACTGTGTATACTGCTGTTAACAAGAACCTGATGTGTTTAAAGTGTTTGCAAACCAAATGTTATTGCACTTTTGTTCATATAGCAGTACTTTTAAAATAAAAGTGCACAATACACTACTTTTGAATTCATTATTGAATTTTGCGCATAACAATGAGATTAATCGCAAAACAATCATGCGATTAATCGCGATTAAAAAGTTGAATCGTTAGCACTAATTATTATATAAATATAATATGTTATTATATAAATATATGATTATATATATAATATTATATAAATATATGATTATATAGAGGTGGTATCAGAGGGATTAGATCAGGCAGCTGTGTCTCCTCAGCCTCCCACTGCTCTAATGGTTCTAATGGTTCTGTATGTTTAGACTCTTTTAGATCCTCGATGACGTCACGCTGTTAGCTGGAGACAAACAAACAAACAAAGACTGGAGGAAACAGATTCAAACAGCATCAATATTATTAAATTATAAACTGTGATTCTAGTCTTTAGTGAACTTTAATATTAACCTTTACCTCCTGCTAACCTCAACCACGACAGCTAGCTACTTAGCTAGCTAGCTTGATAACTCCGCCATGCGTTCATGCTACACTTATAACAGAAAACAATACAAACAAGTTGCGATAACAAAATACCTTTCCTCTGCAATGTGTGGATGAAGCAATCTAGTTATTTAACTACTTTGCTAACTCCATCGTCCTTTAGTGCTAACTTTAGTGTTACTGTCCCTCTGCCTCACTTCGCTGGGAGGTCCGGAGACTAGCTAGCTAACTAACCAGCATTATAATGCTAACATGCTCACAGTGACAATGCTAGCATTATCAGTCTAATATGTTAACATTAGCATATTACTCCCCAGACTCCCTGATTGTCGTTAGACATAAACGTTGAGCTGCTGAATCGTCCAATAGGATCAGAGTTCCTCTGCAGAACTGCTGTAACTCCTCCCACTGAAGACTGAGAGTGTGCTGCTCTCAGCTCCGTCTAAATTTAGCTGCTGCAACACGCCAGTAAATCTCAGTGGACAACAGATTTACACTGTGTGTGTGTGTGTGAGTGTGAGTGTGTGTGTTCAATGTCACACTGTGAAGTCACGCTGAGTGAATTATGAATCAGTGACATTTGCGAATAATTCTTCAATAACTGAATGTAACAGTGAATCTGAGCTGATCTGTTGTTTGTTGTTGTTGTTCGGATCAAACGTCTCACTTCCTGTCAGAGCCTCTGATATTAACTATCTGTCATGTTGACACTCAGCAGCAGGAAAGAAAGACAAAGATGACAAAATATGAATATGAATATGAGCTTCCTCAGACCTGTCTACCTCTCTAACTATGACTATGTATGTGTGTCTATGTCTATGTGTATATGTGTATATCCTAATTATCATGATGTTACAGAACATTAAACCATAATATTGTTGTGTTTCAGGTGGTGTGTGTGTGCGTTTTGCTGAGCGGACGAGTTTCTCCGGCTGAGTTAACTTGTGAAGCTCTGATCCTGCTGTCGACCAACCTGACAGGTGACTTCCTGTTTCTCTGCATCTAGTTTCTATTTTCACATCGTAGACTCACATGTGAAAAGTTAACTTGTGCTTCCTGTGTCTCTGTCTCTTAGCGAGGATGTTAGCGTTACTGAACCAGACGTTCACCATCAGTAACACCTCAGGTTTGTAGAGTTTACTCTTAAACCTTCACTCAGTAAACAACTGCCCTTTAGTGGTGAATATGTTAGCATTGTTGTACCCTTAGGACGTGGTTTTGTGGTAGACCTGTTCAGTGTTTAAAGACTCAGTCAGTCCAGGAACAAGCCCTCAGCAGTTATGACCACAACTGGTCTACCAGGTCAAGGATCCCTTTGGTTTGACCTGGTCCACTGTAGATTATTGTGAACTACCCAAGACAAACTTTAAATGTTGTGGAGTACCATCTGATCCATCTAGAAGTGTAGTGGACCATCTAGGACTGTACTGGACTACCTAGGAGTGTACTGGACCACGTAGGACTGTACTGGACTACCTAGGACTGTACTGGACTATCCCAGACTACCTAGAATTACTCTGGATGGCTCTGGAGTGTTCATGAAGCCTAATCACTGCACAGGAGTACCCTTAGTGCAGAGGACTAGGCGCATTGTACACTAGTACCCTTAACTGAAGAACACAGGGTACCCTGTGTCTGTCTCTCTGTCTGTCTCTCTCTGTATATCTGTCTCTCTGTATGTCTGTCTCTCTGTCTGTCTCTCTGTATGTCTGTCTCTCTGTCTGTCTCTCTCTGTATGTCTGTCTCTCTGACTGTCTGTCTCTCCACAGGTCTGTACTGTGACCTGTCTGTGGACGGTATAGGAACCTGTTGGCCTCGTAGTGCAGCAGGACAGCTGATCTCCAGACCCTGTCCTGAACAGTTCAACGGCATCCACTACAATACCACCAGTAGGTACCTGTCTGTCCCCCTGTCTGTCCCCCTGTCTGTCCACATGTCAGTCTACCACCTGTCTGTCTACCTGTCTGTCCACATGTCTGTCCACCTGTCTGTCCACCTGTCTGTCCCCCTGTCTGTCCCCCTGTCTGTCCCCTGTCTGTCCCCTGTCTGTCCCCTGTCTGTCCACATGTCTGTCCACATGTCAGTCTACCTGTCTGTCCACATGTCTGTCCACATGTCTGTCCACATGTCAGTCTACCTGTCTGTCCCCCTGTCTGTCCCCTGTCTGTCCACATGTCTGTCCACATGTCTGTCCACATGTCAGTCTACCTGTCTGTCCACCTGTCTGTCCACCTGTCTGTCCACCTGTCTGTCCACATGTCTGTCTACCTGTCTGTCCACCTGTCTGTCCACCTGTCTGTCCACATGTCAGTCTACCTGTCTGTCTACCTGTCTGTCCACATGTCTGTCCACATGTCTGTCCACCTGTCTGTCCACATGTCTGTCTACCTGTCTGTCTACCTGTCTGTCCACCTGTCTGTCCACCTGTCTGTCCACCTGTCTGTCTACCTGTCTGTCTACCTGTCTGTCCACATGTCTGTCTACCTGTCTGTCTACCTGTCTGTCCACATGTCTGTCTACCTGTCTGTCCACATGTCTGTCCACCTGTCTGTCTACCTGTCTGTCCACATGTCTGTCCACCTGTCTGTCTACCTGTCTGTCCACATGTCAGTCTACCTGTCTGTCTACCTGTCTGTCCACCTGTCTGTCCACCTGTCTGTCTACCTGTCTGTCCACATGTCTGTCCACCTGTCTGTCTACCTGTCTGTCCACATGTCAGTCTACCTGTCTGTCTACCTGTCTGTCCACATGTCTGTCCACCTGTCTGTCTACCTGTCTGTCTACCTGTCTGTCTACCTGTCTGTCCACATGTCTGTCCACCTGTCTGTCCACCTGTCTGTCTACCTGTCTGTCCACATGTCTGTCCACCTGTCTGTCTACCTGTCTGTCTACCTGTCTGTCCACATGTCTGTCCACCTGTCTGTCCACATGTCTGTCCACCTGTCTGTCTACCTGTCTGTCCACATGTCTGTCCACCTGTCTGTCCACCTGTCTGTCTACCTGTCTGTCCACATGTCTGTCCACCTGTCTGTCCACCTGTCTGTCTACCTGTCTGTCCACATGTCAGTCTACCTGTCTGTCTACCTGTCTGTCCACATGTCTGTCCACATGTCTGTCCACCTGTCTGTCCACCTGTCTGTCTACCTGTCTGTCCACTTGTCTGTCCACATGTCTGTCCATATGTCTGTCTACCTGTCTGTCTACCTGTCTGTCTACCTGTCTGTCCACATGTCTGTCCACCTGTCTGTCTACCTGTCTGTCTACCTGTCTGTCCACATGTCTGTCTACCTGTCTGTCCACATGTCTGTCTACCTGTCTGTCTACCTGTCTGTCCACATGTCTGTCTACCTGTCTGTCTACCTGTCTGTCCACATGTCTGTCCACCTGTCTGTCTACCTGTCTGTCCCCGTTCAGACCGAGATGCCGTCAAACACAAGAAACCTCTGATGGTCTCGAGGAGCTGCAGCTTTTATTTCTTCCTCTTGACTTCCTCACCGCCAAACTAAAAGTCTTCACCACAAACTCGTTCACTAACACACATTACTGCCAACGTAAACTTTCAACTGGTAGCAACCTCACCGATAGATGGCGCCACATCCTGCTACTGCCCCTTTAAACCGCTCTCATGACCTCATTGAAATGGTGTAGATGTGAACTTATTAATGGAATAATTACTTCACCCTGAACTTCACACACGGACCAATCACAGCGCAGCATCGCTCTGCTCCAGACTCATAATGTAAACTCTCTCAAATCACTTCATCAATCACATTTATTTTGGGGTTGCAGTTGGTGATGGTGTGGTCTCCATGGTAACGCAGCTCTGAAAGCTGAAATAGCAGTGGGGGGCGGGGCTTAGGGTCTTCTCAGTGAGGAAGCTGAATGTGAACTGGGACTCTAGACCTCATCCCTCCTCAGTCCTTGACCAATCGACCAATAGTTTGTGTGTGTGTGTGTGTGTTGTTAATGTGTTAGTGTGTGTGTGTGTGTGTGTGTGTGTGTGTGTTAATTTGTGGGTGGCAATAAATATCCTGTTTAATTAGAGGTTTAGTTGTTGATCTGACTTAATAACATGAGTCAACTGTCTGTGTGTGTGTGTGTGTGTGTGTGTGTGTGTGTGTGTGTGTGTGTGTGTGTGTGTGTGTGTGTGTGTGTGTGTGTGTGTGTGTGTGTGTGTGGACCAGCTGGAACTCATGTCTCATTCCTTCTTCTTCTTCATCATCATCATCATCATCATCATCATCATCATCATCATCATCTCTTCACACAGTGAGAAAAACCCTCTCTGTTTCTCCTCTTGTGTAATCAGATCTCTGGCCTCTGATTGGTCGGCTTGTGTCTCATGTTGAAACAGCTCAAACTGATGAGTATTGATCCGTTCATAACGTTTATTAATATGAATGTCTGGATGATCAGAACTGTAACATTTAGTTATAGATTTAATATCATGAAAGCATCTATCAATCAAATCGATCGACTTTAGTTTGCTGAGATGATCAGACTTGTTTCTCTGTCACTTTATTCTTCTACATGTTTTACTTTTTACTGCCGGTTCAAGATTTAACATGAAAATAACTTTATTTACAAAATGATCACAAACATGATCTTCATCCCTTGTTATAGAGCTGTAGATGTTAATGTTGTATAATAACGTGTGTGTGTGTGTGTGTGTGTGTGTGTGTGTGTGTGTGTGTGTGTGTGTGTGTGTGTGTGTGTGTGTGTGTGTGTGTGTGTGTGTGTGTGTGTGTGTGTGTGTGTGTGTGTGTGTGTGTGTGTGTGTGTGTGTGTGTGTGTTTTCAGACCAAGTGTACAGAGAGTGTCAGTCCAACGGCAGCTGGGCTCTGCGAGGAAACTACAGTCAGTGCACTGAGATCATCGTCCTGGTGAGACCATCAATACACTGATCAATACACTGATCAATACATTGATCAATACATTGATAAATACACTGATCAATACATTGATAAATACACTGATCAATACACTGATCAATACACTGATCAATACACTGATCAATACATTGATAAATACACTGATCAATACATTGATCAATACACTGATCAATACACTGATCAATACACTGATCAATACACTGATCAATACACTGATCAATACATTGATAAATACACTGATCAATACACTGATCAATACATTGATCAATACACTGATCAATACACTGATCAATGCATTGATCAATACACTGATCAATACATTGATCAATACACTGATCAATACACTGATCAATACACTGATCAATACACTGATCAATACACTGATCAATACACTGATCAATACACTGATCAATACATTGGTCAATACACTGATCACTACATTGATCAATACACTGATCAATACACTGGTCAATACACTGATCAATACATTGATCAATACATTGATCAATACACTGATAAATACACTGATCAATACACTGATCAATACATTGGTCAATACACTGATCAATACACTGATCAATACACTGATCAATACACTGATCAATACATTGGTCAATACACTGATCAATACATTGATCAATACACTGATCAATACACTGATCAATACACTGATCAATACATTGATCAATACACTGATCAATACACTGATCAATATCAATAACATTTACATTGACTTCATGTTGGTCCTGAAAGACCAGACAGAGAACGAGTGTCCCCAGATACCCTTAAAACAAGTGTGTGTGTGTGTGTGTGTGTGTGTGTGTGTGTGTGTGTGTGTGTGTGTGTGTGTGTGTGTGTGTGTGTGTGTGTGTGTGTGTGTGTGTGTGTGTGTGTGTGTGTGTGTGTGTGTGTGTGTGTGTGTGTGTGTGTGTGTGTGTGTGTGTGTGTGTGTGTGTGTGTGCACATCTATTGGGTGATAATGTGTTTTTCTGATACTGTCGTCTATAATGGATCACACACACTCAGAGGGCAGAGATTTGTTCTAAATGTTTGTTGACCTGAAACCACTCAGAACAACCAGTCTGTCCGTCTGTCTGTACTAACGTCGCCAGTAACCAGTAACCAGTAACCAGTAACCAGTACCATGTTGAAGGAGTTATAACTAAGGTGGGGTCGAGGCTTTTGTTGGGTTCTGACAGGAGCGGGTTTGGTTATATTGGTTATTATAGGTATAAAAATGTATTATTGATATCAATAAAATGATTAATATCAATAGAATTATTAACATATATTAATAATAACGGGGCAACACGCTGGGATCAATAACCAAACTGAGGGAACAGTGAAGGTTTGAATGTGAACACTTTAACATGCAGCTATATCACAACTCATATACACAATAATAATCACAGAAAGCTGCTCTTTAGAACTATAACAGAGTTTATTTATCTCTAAGAATACTGATCAATAATCAACAATCAGATCCTCACTGCTGCAGTAAAGAGCCGTAGCTGTTACTTAGCCGTAGCCGCTCCTCTGGACCTTTAACTAATAAAGTACCGACTTTACTTTAAACAAAGCTCAGCGCTGTGAGGCGACACTAATACAGACAGCACTGAACAAGACTCGGTGGTACGTAAAATACACAATGTGCGTTACTCGTGTCTATTCACGTCTGTGCATTGACTTTGTATTTAATCTACTCGCGCTAAAAATTCACGCTGCGTTTGGTGTGAACACGACATTAAGAGTAGCTCCATTAGTCAAGGAAAAGGTCCGGGAACTAGTTGTAAAAGTCAAAGACTGTCATCGAATGTGAGTGTTGATGACTAGCTGTTGAGTTCCGGGACTACTTACAAAATGAATTTTGTGTCTTTACAGCTGTTAGTGGTAACACAACATGATGAGTGTCAACTTTGGGCCAATTAACCATCAGCTGTTGCCCCAGAAATCTTCTCTGAGGATCACAGGGCAACTAACTCACCCGTCATGAAGGAGGACATATTTGTATGTTTGGTGAAATCTCTGTGACACAAAAAGTCCTCAAAATGTGATAATTAGACAGATTTTCTGTTTCTGATCTGCACAAACACAACTTCAGCTGCAACACAAAAAAACCTCTGCAAACAAATGAGCAGGAACCAATCAGAGACGAGTGTGAGAGTCCAGATCAGAGGGAACCATCTGGACCGTGTGTGTGTGTGTGTGTGTGTGTGTGTGTGTGTGTGTGTGTGTGTGTGTGTGTGTGTGTGTGTGTGTGTGTGTGTGTGTGTGTGTGTGTGTGTGTGTGTGTGTGTGTGTGTGTGTGTGTGTGTGTGTGTGTGTGTGTGTGTGTGTGTGTGTGTGTGTGTGTGTGTGTGTGTGTGTGTGTGTGCGCGCGCAATACATAATGAGAGAGAAAAGTGTTTGTTTGCAGGCCGAAGATAAAAGCAAAGCTACGTAGATTAACCATCAGAGAACAGACTCTCTGAGAAGTGTTCTCTGATGGTTTGTGCACACAATGCACACAAAGAAAACACATCAACTGAACGATGTGAAATGAAAGAAAGTTAAACAATTATAGTTTTAGTATAGGGACTAGTTACAGAGGTCTGGGGACTAGTTACAGAGGTCTGGGGACTAGCTACAGAGGTCTGGGGACTAGTTACAGAGGTCTGGGGACTAGTTACAGAGGTCTGGGGACTAGTTACAGAGGTCTGGGGACTAGTTACAGAGGTCTGGGGACTAGTTACAGAGGTCTGGGGACTAGCTACAGAGGTCTGGGGACTAGCTACAGAGGTCTGGGGACTAGTTACAGAGGTCTGGGGACTAGTTACAGAGGTCTGGGGACTAGTTACAGAGGTCTGGGGACTAGTTACAGAGGTCTGGGGACTAGTTACAGAGGTCTGGGGACTAGCTACAGAGGTCTGGGGACTAGTTACAGAGGTCTGGGGACTAGTTACAGAGGTCTGGGGACTAGTTACAGAGGTCTGGGGACTAGTAACAGAGGTCTGGGGACTAGTTACAGAGGTCTGGGGACTAGCTACAGAGGTCTGGGGACTAGTTACAGAGGTCTGGGGACTAGCTACAGAGGTCTGGGGACTAGTTACAGAGGTCTGGGGACTAGTAACAGAGGTCTGTGGACTAGTAACAGAGGTCCGGGGACTAGTTACAGAGGTCTGGGCACTAGTTACAGAGGTCTGGGGACTAGCTACAGAGGTCTGGGGACTAGCGACAGAGGTCTGGGGACTAGCTACAGAGGTCTGGGGACTAGTTACAGAGGTCTGGGGACTAGCTACAGAGGTCTGGGGACTAGCTACAGAGGTCTGGGGACTAGCTACAGAGGTCTGGGGACTAGTTATAGAGATCTGGGGACTAGTTACAGAGGTCTGGGGACTAGCTACAGAGGTCTGGGGACTAGTTACAGAGGTCTGGGGACTAGTTACAGAGGTCTGGGGACTAGCTACAGAGGTCTGGGGACTAGCTACAGAGGTCTGGGGACTAGTTATAGAGATCTGGGGACTAGTTACAGAGGTCTGGGGACTAGCTACAGAGGTCTGGGGACTAGTTACAGAGGTCTGGGGACTAGCTACAGAGGTCTGGGGACTAGTTATAGAGGTCTGAGGACTAGTTACAAATTCCTCATTCCCAACATGTTTTCATTGACAAGTTACACCAAAAGTGAATCTTTCATGACTGTTGTCTGTTTACTTCTTTCCTCTTCTGGTGTTACTGTCAGATTCTTTCTTTGTGTTTTTACGTTTTATATTACGATTTGTTGTACAAATAAACTAACTAAACTAACTGCTGAATGTTTTCTGTGTTCAGAGGAAGAGTAAGGTTCATTATCAAGTCGCTGTGATGATCAACTACCTGGGTCACTGCATCTCTCTGAGCGCTCTGCTGCTCGCCTTCACACTCTTCATGAGACTCAGGTAAGTTCTGTCTGTCTGTCACTCAGTCATTTCGTTTAATAAGTCGTATTTTAAGAGGGCGGAGCTTGTTCACTAGCTTGGTCGCTAACAGGACAATAAATGTCCACAGTGTCTTAAAAGCTGAGTCAGTATTTCGTCCTCAACAACTGGAGGAAACACACAGCTGATAGGCTGCAATAGCTTCCTCCATTTTAACTCTCCAGCTATCCGTCCAATCACAGGTCAGCTCCGTCAGAATGGCTTCTTATTAGTCAATGGCACAAATCCTGAGTCACTCTCGTCCTAACTCGTGTGTGTGTGTGTGTGTGTGTGTGTGTGTGTGTGTGTGTGTGTGTGTGTGTGTGTGTGTGTGTGTGTGTGTGTGTGTTACAGGAGTATTCGATGTCTGAGGAACATCATCCACTGGAATCTGATCTCAGCGTTCATCTTGAGGAACGCCACCTGGTTCATCGTCCAGTTAACGATGAACCCAGCTGTTACCGAGAGCAACCAGGTAAATAAACACTCTGACTTGATTGACAGGTTGGTTTTCTGTGATATCACTGGTTACTATGGTAACAAAACATAGAGGGAGAAGCACCAGTGAACACAGATTTACTCTTTTCCTCCTCTTCCCCCTCCTCTTCTCCTCCTCCTCTTCCCCTTCCCCCACTTCCCCCCCTCCTCCTCTTCCCCTTCCCCCACTTCCCCCTCCTCTTCTCCTCTTCCCCCCTCCTCTTCTCCTCCTCCTCTTCCCCTTCCCCCTCTTCCCCCTCCTCTTCTCCTCCTCCTCTTCCCCTTCCCCCTCTTCCCCCTCCTCTTCTCCTCCTCCTCTTCCCCCTCCTCTTCTCCTCCTCCTCTTCCCCTTCCCCCACTTCCCCCTCCTCCTCCTCCTCCTCCTGCTACTCCAGGTGTGGTGCAGGTTGGTGACAGCAGGTTATAATTATTTCCACGTGACAAACTTCTTCTGGATGTTTGGTGAAGGTTGTTATCTCCACACGGCCGTCGTTCTCACGTATTCTACCGACAAGCTCAGGAAGTGGATGTTCATCTGCATCGGCTGGGGTCAGTCCACCTGTCTGTCTACAGACATACCTGTCTGTCTACAGATATAGCTGTCTACCTGTCTACCTACAGATATACCTGTCTGTCTACAGATATACCTGTCTGTCTACAGATATAGCTGTCTACCTGTCTGTCTACAGATATACCTGTCTGTCTACAGATATAGCTGTCTACCTGTCTACCTACAGATATACCTGTCTGTCTACAGATATACCTGTCTACCTGTCCACCTGTCTCTATCTACAGCTTTACCTGTCTACCTGCCTCTGTCCACAGCTTTACCTGTCCACCTGTCTGTCTGTTTACAGGTATTCCATTTCCCATCATAGTGGCTTGGGCTTTTGGAAAGCTTTACTATGACAATGAGAAGTAAGTCACATGATCATAATAACAGGTTTGTTATAGAAGAGTCAGGTCCTGTGAGGACCTGACTCTTCTATAACCGGCAGTCCTCCCAGAATGCATGCTGGGTAGATTTGTGTCACAATGCATGCTGGGTAGATTTGTGTCACAGTGCATGCTGGGTAGATTTGTGTCACAGTGCATGCTGGGTAGATTTGTGTCACAGTGCATGCTGGGTAGATTTGTGTCACAGTGCATGCTGGGTAGATTTGTGTCACAGTGCATGCTGGGTAGATTTGTGTCACAGTGCATGCTGGGTAGATTTGTGTCACAGTGCATGCTGGGTAGATTTGTGTCACAGTGCATGCTGGGTAGATTTGTGTCACAGTGCATGCTGGGTAGATTTGTGTCTGATTTGATCCCGGTTTGTTCTGACGTCATGCACACCTGGTCAATGATGACCTCACTGCTCTCCACCGACACTCTGTGTCCATGTTGTCATCAGTATGAGTAAAAAAAACCTGTGAGGTGGTCTGAACTGATTGGTGGTTATGTTTTGATTGACAGGTGCTGGTTTGGAAAGAAGGCGGGGGTTTATACCGACTACATCTATCAAGGCCCCATGATCCTTGTCCTGCTGGTAAGAGGTTGTTATACACATAAGAGTTGTTATACATATAAGAGGTTGTTATACATGTAAGAGGTTGTTATACACGTAAGAGTTGTTATACACGTAAGAGTTGTTATACACGTAAGAGGTTGTTATACACGTAAGAGGTTGTTATACACATAAGAGTTGTTATACATATAAGAGGTTGTTATACATGTAAGAGGTTGTTATACACGTAAGAGTTGTTATACACGTAAGAGGTTGTTATACACGTAAGAGGTTGTTGTACACATAAGAGGTTGTTGTACACATAAGAGGTTGTTATACACATAAGAGGTTGTTGTACACATAAGAGATTGTTGTACACATAAGAGGTTGTTATACACATAAGAAGTTGGTATACACATAAGAGGTTGGTATACACGTAAGAGGTTGTTATACACGTAAGAGATTGTTATACACGTAAGAGATTGTTGTACACATAAGAGGTTGTTATACACATAAGAAGTTGGTATACACGTAAGAAGTTGGTATACACGTAAGAGGTTGTTATACACGTAAGAGATTGTTATACACATAAGAGTTGTTATACATATAAGAGGTTGTTATACATGTAAGAGGTTGTTATACACGTAAGAGTTGTTATACACGTAAGAGTTGTTATACACGTAAGAGGTTGTTATACACGTAAGAGGTTGTTGTACACATAAGAGGTTGTTGTACACATAAGAGATTGTTATACACATAAGAGGTTGTTATACACATAAGAGATTGTTGTGCATATAAGAGGTTGCTATACACATAAGAGGTTGTTATACACATAAGAAGTTGGTATACACGTAAGAAGTTGGTATACACGTAAGAGGTTGGTATACACGTAAGAGGTTGGTATGCACGTAAGAGGTTGTTATACACGTAAGAGGTTGTTATACACGTAAGAGGTTGTTATACACGTAAGAGGTTGGTATACACGTAAGAGGTTGTTATACACGTAAGAGGTTGTTATACACGTAAGAGGTTGTTATACACGTAAGAAGTTGGTATACACGTAAGAGGTTGTTATACACGTAAGAGGTTGGTATACACGTAAGAGGTTGTTGTACACGTAAGAGGTTGTTGTAAACGTAAGAAGTTGTTATACACGTAAGAAGTTGTTATACACGTAAGAAGTTGGTATACACGTAAGAAGTTGGTATACACGTAAGAGGTTGTTATACACGTAAGAGGTTGTTATACACGTAAGAGGTTGTTATACACGTAAGAGGTTGTTATACACGTAAGAAGTTGGTATACACGTAAGAGGTTGTTATACACGTAAGAGGTTGTTATACACGTAAGAGGTTGTTATACACGTAAGAGGTTGTTATACACGTAAGAAGTTGGTATACACGTAAGAAGTTGGTATACACGTAAGAGGTTGTTGTACACGTAAGAGGTTGTTATACACGTAAGAAGTTGGTATACACGTAAGAAGTTGGTATACACGTAAGAGGTTGTTATACACGTAAGAGGTTGTTATACACGTAAGAGGTTGTTATACACGTAAGAGGTTGTTATACACGTAAGAAGTTGGTATACACGTAAGAAGTTGGTATACACGTAAGAGGTTGGTATACACGTAAGAGGTTGGTGTACACGTAAGAGGTTGTTGTACACGTAAGAGGTTGTTGTACACGTAAGAGGTTGTTGTACACGTAAGAGGTTGTTGTACACGTAAGAGGTTGTTGTACACGTAAGAGGTTGTTATAAATATAAGAGGTTGTTATACATATTTATACATATAAGAGGTCGTTATACATATTAAGACTTGTTATACATATTTATACATATAAGAGGTTGTTATACATATAAGAGTTGTTATACATATTTATACATATAAGAGGTTGTTATACATATAAGAGTTGTTATACATATTTATACATATAAGAGGTTGTTATACATATAAGAGTTGTTATACATATTTATACATATAAGAGGTTGTTATACATCTTCTGCCCTAACAGAGCGCCTTTATACAATCAACCTTCATCCAACATGTAAAAACTACATAGAACTGTGTAAAAAATAAGAACATCTGTTTAAAAATGATAGAACTAAATACCTCTTTATTTTCTAAATAAATAAATCAAACAAATCAATGTATATCCATGATCCTGTAGATCCAGTGAAATCATTCAGAACCATTTAATATAGCCAATGCTTGCAAACCCTGTCCACCTTAAATACAATCCATCTCAACTGGTCACATCAAGTCCACCTTAAATACAGTATATCTTAACTGCTCACATCAAGTCCACCTTAAATACAATCTACAATCTTTAAGCTGAGAAGTTGAAAATATAAAAAAAAAATTTAGCACGTCTAAAAACTGCTAGAAAAACGAGGAACAAGAGAGCAGCTAGAGACACAACAGGAAACAGTGGTTTTACTGACAGTCAGTGTTCATCTGTTCCTCTCCTCAGATTAACTTTGTCTTCCTGTTCAACATTGTTCGGATCCTGATGACCAAACTGAGGGCATCAACCACATCAGAGACCATCCAGTACAGGTACCAGACAAACAACAAACACAGATCACACAGAATGGGATGCGGCCGCAGATAGCAGCATGAATTACGTATCATTTGATCTTTCTTCATGTGTACAAACTATAAAGTTCTAGTAGATTAGTTATCCGTCCCTCTTCCTGACTA
Organism: Leptoclinus maculatus; assembly: GCA_032191485.1. Lineage (NCBI taxonomy): Eukaryota > Metazoa > Chordata > Actinopteri > Perciformes > Stichaeidae > Leptoclinus > Leptoclinus maculatus. The sequence goes on along the minus strand of JAVDOI010000059.1, from coordinate 799,755 downwards.
ATACTGGTTCTGGTCTCTTCCTGATTAATGCTGGTTCTGGTCTCTTTGATTAATGGTGGTTCGGGTCTCTTCCTGCAGGAAGGCCGTGAAGGCGACTCTGGTGCTGCTTCCTCTGTTAGGAATCACCTACATGTTGTTCTTTGTGAATCCTGGAGGTGAAGACGAGGTCGCTCAGATCGTCTTCATCTACTTCAACTCCATACTGGAGTCCTTCCAGGTTCGTTCTTGTCTTTACAAACCTTAGAGACCAGTTTCAGGGTAAACCTGGTCCGGGGCTGCAGGGTAGTTAAGTGGGTCCTGGTTTGATCCTTCTTGGTTCACGTTCTCATCTCCGTCCAAAGACATGCAGTGCTTAGTATGTGTTAGCCTATCTATGTGTTAGAATCTATGCTAAGCTAACGTTATTAGCTCTGTTATTAGCCTATTTGCTATTTGCATTGTTAGCATCTAACACTCTCCCTCTGTTTGTCTCTGCAGGGTTTCTTTGTTTCTGTTTTCTATTGTTTTCTCAACAGTGAGGTAATTTGTTCTTCTTTAATCTGTGGTGTTCCACAGGGTTCTACCTTTGGTCCCATTTAATTGTTCTTTTTAACGATGATATGTTTAAACCAACATACGTTATTGTTCTTATTAACGATGATATGTTTAAACCAACATACGTTATTGTTCTTATTAACGATGATATGTTTAAACCAACATACTTTATTGTTCTTATTAACGATGATATGTTTAAACCAACATACTTTATTGTTCTTATTAACGATGATATATTTAAACCAACATACTTTATTGTTTTTATTAATGATGATATGTTTAAACCAACATACTTTATTGTTCTTATTAATTATGATATATTTAAACCAACATACTTTATTGTTCTTATTAACGATGATATGTTTAAACCAACATACTTTATTGTTCTTTTTAACGATGATATGTTTAAACCAACATACTTTATTGTTCTTATTAACGATGATATGTTTAAACCAACATACTTTATTGTTCTTATTAATTATGATATATTTAAACAAACATACTTTATTGTTCTTATTAACGATGATATATTTAAACCAACATACTTTATTGTTCTTATTAATGATGATATGTTTAAACCAACATACTTTCTTGTTCTTATTAATGATGATATGTTTAAACAAACATACTTTATTGTTCTTATTAATGATGATATGTTTAAACAAACATACTTTATTGTTCTTAAAAATTATATGTTTAAACCAACATACTTTATTGTTCTTATTAATGATGATATGTTTAAACAAACATACTTTATTGTTCTTAAAAATTATATGTTTAAACCAACATACTTTATTGTTCTTATTAATGATGATATGTTTAAAACAACATACTTTATTGTTCTTATTAATGATGATATGTTTAAACCAACATACTTTATTGTTCTTATTAACGATGATATGTTTAAACCAACATACTTTATTGTTCTTATTAACGATGATATGTTTAAACCAACATACTTTATTGTTCTTATTAATGATGATATGTTTAAACCAACATACTTTATTGTTCTTATTAACGATGATATGTTTAAACAAACATACTTTATTGTTCTTATTAACGATGATATGTTTAAACCAACATACTTTATTGTTCTTATTAACGATGATATGTTTAAACCAACATACTTTATTGTTCTTATTAACGATGATATGTTTAAACCAACATACTTTATTGTTCTTATTAATGATGATATGTTTAAACCAACATACTTTATTGTTCTTATTAACGATGATATGTTTAAACCAACATACTTTATTGTTCTTATTAATGATGATATGTTTAAACCAACATACTTTATTGTTCTTATTAATGATGATATGTTTAAACAAACATACTTTATTGTTCTTATTAACGATGATATGTTTAAACCAACATACTTTATTGTTCTTATTAATGATGATATATTTAAACAAACATACTTTATTGTTCTTATTAACGATGATATGTTTAAACCAACATACTTTATTGTTCTTATTAATGATGATATGTTTAAACAAACATACTTTATTGTTCTTATTAATGATGATATGTTTAAACAAACATACTTTATTGTTCTTATTAACGATGATATGTTTAAACCAACATACTTTATTGTTCTTATTAACGATGATATGTTTAAACCAACATACTTTATTGTTCTTATTAATGATGATATGTTTAAACCAACATACTTTATTGTTCTTATTAATGATGATATGTTTAAACAAACATACTTTATTGTTCTTATTAACGATGATATGTTTAAACCAACATACTTTATTGTTCTTATTAATGATGATATGTTTAAACAAACATACTTTATTGTTCTTATTAATGATCATATGTTTAAACAAACATACTTTATTGTTCTTATTAACGATGATATGTTTAAACCAACATACTTTATTGTTCTTATTAATGATGATATGTTTAAACCAACATACTTTATTGTTCTTATTAGCGATGATATGTTTAAACCAACATACTTTATTGTTCTTATTAATGATGATATGTTTAAACAAACATACTTTATTGTTCTTATTAATGATGATATGTTTAAACCAACATACTTTATTGTTCTTATTAATGATGATATATTTAAACCAACATACTTTATTGTTTTTATTAATGATGATATGTTTAAACCAACATACTTTATTGTTTTTATTAATGATGATATGTTTAAACCAACATACTTTATTGTTTTTATTAATGATGATATGTTTAAACCAACATACTTTATTGTTCTTATTAATGATGATATGTTTAAACCAACATACTTTATTGTTCTTATTAATGATGATATGTTTAAACCAACATACTTTATTGTTTTTATTAATGATGATATGTTTAAACCAACATACTTTATTGTTCTTATTAATGATGATATGTTTAAACCAACATACTTTATTGTTCTTTTTAACGATGATATGTTTAAACCAACATACTTTATTGTTTTTATTAATGATGATATGTTTAAACCAACATACTTTATTGTTTTTATTAATGATGATATGTTTAAACCAACATACTTTATTGTTTTTATTAATGATGATATGTTTAAACCAACATACTTTATTGTTTTTATTAATGATGATATGTTTAAACCAACATACTTTCTTGTTCTTATTAATGATGATATGTTTAAACAAACATACTTTATTGTTCTTATTAATGATGATATGTTTAAACAAACATACTTTATTGTTCTTAAAAATTATATGTTTAAACCAACATACTTTATTGTTCTTATTAATGATGATATGTTTAAACAAACATACTTTATTGTTCTTAAAAATTATATGTTTAAACCAACATACTTTATTGTTCTTATTAATGATGATATGTTTAAACCAACATACTTTATTGTTCTTATTAATGATGATATGTTTAAACCAACATACTTTATTGTTCTTATTAACGATGATATGTTTAAACCAACATACTTTATTGTTCTTATTAACGATGATATGTTTAAACCAACATACTTTATTGTTCTTATTAATGATGATATGTTTAAACCAACATACTTTATTGTTCTTATTAACGATGATATGTTTAAACAAACATACTTTATTGTTCTTATTAACGATGATATGTTTAAACCAACATACTTTATTGTTCTTATTAACGATGATATGTTTAAACCAACATACTTTATTGTTCTTATTAACGATGATATGTTTAAACCAACATACTTTATTGTTCTTATTAATGATGATATGTTTAAACCAACATACTTTATTGTTCTTATTAACGATGATATGTTTAAACCAACATACTTTATTGTTCTTATTAATGATGATATGTTTAAACCAACATACTTTATTGTTCTTATTAATGATGATATGTTTAAACAAACATACTTTATTGTTCTTATTAACGATGATATGTTTAAACCAACATACTTTATTGTTCTTATTAATGATGATATATTTAAACAAACATACTTTATTGTTCTTATTAACGATGATATGTTTAAACCAACATACTTTATTGTTCTTATTAATGATGATATGTTTAAACAAACATACTTTATTGTTCTTATTAATGATGATATGTTTAAACAAACATACTTTATTGTTCTTATTAACGATGATATGTTTAAACCAACATACTTTATTGTTCTTATTAACGATGATATGTTTAAACCAACATACTTTATTGTTCTTATTAATGATGATATGTTTAAACCAACATACTTTATTGTTCTTATTAATGATGATATGTTTAAACAAACATACTTTATTGTTCTTATTAACGATGATATGTTTAAACCAACATACTTTATTGTTCTTATTAATGATGATATGTTTAAACAAACATACTTTATTGTTCTTATTAATGATCATATGTTTAAACAAACATACTTTATTGTTCTTATTAACGATGATATGTTTAAACCAACATACTTTATTGTTCTTATTAATGATGATATGTTTAAACCAACATACTTTATTGTTCTTATTAGCGATGATATGTTTAAACCAACATACTTTATTGTTCTTATTAATGATGATATGTTTAAACAAACATACTTTATTGTTCTTATTAATGATGATATGTTTAAACCAACATACTTTATTGTTCTTATTAATGATGATATATTTAAACCAACATACTTTATTGTTTTTATTAATGATGATATGTTTAAACCAACATACTTTATTGTTTTTATTAATGATGATATGTTTAAACCAACATACTTTATTGTTTTTATTAATGATGATATGTTTAAACCAACATACTTTATTGTTCTTATTAATGATGATATGTTTAAACCAACATACTTTATTGTTCTTATTAATGATGATATGTTTAAACCAACATACTTTATTGTTTTTATTAATGATGATATGTTTAAACCAACATACTTTATTGTTCTTATTAATGATGATATGTTTAAACCAACATACTTTATTGTTCTTTTTAACGATGATATGTTTAAACCAACATACTTTATTGTTTTTATTAATGATGATATGTTTAAACCAACATACTTTATTGTTTTTATTAATGATGATATGTTTAAACCAACATACTTTATTGTTTTTATTAATGATGATATGTTTAAACCAACATACTTTATTGTTTTTATTAATGATGATATGTTTAAACCAACATACTTTAGTCTGTTTGTCTGTGTTCAGGTGCGGTCGGCGGTCAGGAAGCGTTGGATTCGTTGGCAGGACCGTCACTCCTTCCGGAGCCGGGCGGTTCGCGCCACGTCACTGCCGACCTCACCGAGCAGAGTGTCATTCCACAGCATCAAACAGTCCTCCAACCTCTGACCTTCCAACTGTTGGAGCTGAACTCAATTTTAACACATTTGTAGGATATTCCAGATTAGTTACACACCATAAAAAAAAATCTTAAATATGTTGACGACATGTTTTTGTACTTTTAATATTTGCACTTTCCATGAGATGGACAAGTATATAGCTGGAAATATATATATTTATAATAATTGTTGTAATGCACATTTGCACTCTGCAGAGGTAACTGATTTTCTTTATTTACCCATAGAGGTAACCATAGCAACCATAGTAACCATAGTTGTGATACCTGTGTGTGTGTGTGTGTGTGTGTGTGTGTGTGTGTGTGTGTGTGTGTGTGTGTGTGTGTGTGTGTGTGTGTGTGTGTGTGTGTGTGTGTGTGTGTGTGTGATTGAAATGTAAAATCAGAGGCATTATTTATTAACAAGTACATTCTTGATGAACAGCTAATTTAAAAAAATATATTTTTGTAAATATTTAATTTAAAAAAATAATAAAACCTGATTAAAATGTATTTCTGATATAATAATATAATATAAGATGTTTCATGAGGAGCGCTTGGTTTGTCCACCAGACACATAAAGAGATATTGTACTTTTCCATGTGACTGCAAATTATGTTTGAAGTTGAATAAATTCATTAATCAACAGAAATAATATTATTATGACAGTTTGTGATGGACATGAAACTCTTCTGATGAATCATCAGAGTTGAGAAGAGTTTTAACTTTAACTTCACTTAAGATCAGATAAGATTAAATAAGCGAAGATAAAAAGGGGTTGAATTAAATAAGATTAAATAAAATAAGATAAGATAAAATAGGAGGGGGATTTAAACAGGTGTTTGAGAGGAGGAGTCACACAGGTGTTCGAGAGGAGGAGTCATACAGGTATTCGAGAGGAGGAGGAGTCACACAGGTGTTTGAGAGAAGGAGGAGTCACACAGGTGTTTGTGAGGAGGAGTCACACAGGTGTTTGTGAGGAGGAGTCACACAGGTGTTTGTGAGGAGGAGTCACACAGGTGTTCGAGAAGAGGAGTCATACAGGTATTCGAGAGGAGGAGTCACACAGGTGTTCGAGAAGAGGAGTCATACAGGTGTTTGAGAGGAGGAGGTGTCACACAGGTGTTCGAGAGGAGTAGGAGTCACACAGGTGTTTGAGAGAAGGAGGAGTCACACAGGTGTTTGAGAGAAGGAGGAGTCACACAGGTGTTTGAGAGAAGGAGGAGTCACACAGGTGTTTGTGAGGAGGAGTCACACAGGTGTTTGAGAGAAGGAGGAGTCACACAGGTGTTTGAGAGAAGGAGGAGTCACACAGGTGTTTGTGAGGAGGAGTCACACAGGTGTTCGAGAAGAGGAGTCATACAGGTATTCGAGAGGAGGAGTCACACAGGTGTTCGAGAAGAGGAGTCATACAGGTGTTTGAGAGGAGGAGTCACACAGGTGTTCGAGAAGAGGAGTCATACAGGTGTTTGTGAGGAGGAGGTGTCACACAGGTGTTCGAGAGGAGTAGGAGTCACACAGGTGTTTGAGAGAAGGAGGAGTCACACAGGTGTTTGTGAGGAGGAGTCACACAGGTGTTTGTGAGGAGGAGGTGTCACACAGGTGTTCGAGAGGAGTAGGAGTCACACAGGTGTTTGAGAGAAGGAGGAGTCACACAGGTGTTTGTGAGGAGGAGTCACACAGATGTTTGAGAGGAGGAGTCACACAGGTGTTTGAGAGGAGGGGGAGGAGTCACACAGGTGTCTGGTTATTTCATCTGATGTTACTTGTTGACGAGGAAAGTCTCTGAAGAAACAAGTTCATCAGTTTATAATTTTTCTGGTCTACTGCTCCAGAACAGCAGGTGACAGTATTTCACCTTTCAGATGGTTCACCAACAGACTCAAACAGCTAAAGAAGAAGAGTCTCTGACACACCTGCTCGTGTCACCCAGGTTTGAACAGGTGAGTCGCTCTTTGATGTGATGATTGACGGGTCAGTTACTTATGTTTTACTTTTACTAGTCTGGGAATCTTTGGTTTCTTTTTGTTTGATCTTTTCAAGAGAAGTTCTACGACTTCAGCAGCAGATCAGTGAATCACACAAACTTAATGTGAACGCTTGAAATATATATTTATATAAACATAGCACAAAAAGTAAGGAAATTTGTGTTTGGTAGATTATTTCTTTGTTGTAACAATGCTTCTTGGCAATAAATCTTATACCGTCGGAAAGCCTATTTATTTGTAGCCACGTTTCTGGGAGACATGGAAAGTCCAGGTTTGAATCCACAACAAGATGTTTTTTTTGATCCATTTTAAGCAAGAGACTTCCAATATTCAAATGCCCCCCAAACAGTCCTTTAGGTCTTGCGTGCGTATCCCAGAGCACCCGGGCATGATTGACCGTTTTGAAAAGTTTTTGTGTACGTAATCTTCTGATAGCTGGATTCAGGCCGCTTTGTTTCACTTTCGTTGTTACAGCGCAATGTTCGGAGTTTTCAATTTGTTGTGAGCAGGTATCCATGTCAGTGTGTGAGTTAGTCAGTGGACTGAAATGAGTGACAATTGAGTTTGTATTATCGATGGATTTGAAAGCGTGGTTCTTAGTCTTTCACACCCAACCTGGCAAACAATACAGCCAATTATATTTGTTATAGTGTACCGGGCCCCAGGTCCGTATTCTGAATTCCTATCGGAATTTTCTCAGTTTTTGTCAAATCTCAGAATCAGAATCAGAATCGTTTATTGCCAAGGAAGTTTGCACCTACAAGGAATTTGTCATGGCGGGTGGTGCGTAACATTTAACAATAAACAACAACATTAAACAACAACATTAAACAATCAGCACAGTGCAGGAAATGGAGACATATTAAAATTTACAATAAAATATAAGATAAAGTATAAGATATAAAATAAAGTGCACAACAAAAACAGATAACAGGAAAACAAGTGAAATGTTAAAAGTGTCGATTGTGATTAAATTAAGAAACAGGTCCTAGTCCTAGTCCTTAAAACAGATAAAGTAATTATTGTAGGTGACTTTAATATTCATGTGGATGTTGAGAATAATAGCCTTAGTACTGCGTTTATCTTATTATTAGATTCGATTGGCTTCTGTCAGAGTGTACAGAAACCCACTGGTTCTGACTTATGGCATTAAATGACCAGCCTCTAGATAAGCTGATATAGGCTTAGACTACTGGGGGACTTCCTAGGATACACTGAGCTCCTCTCTCCTCTTCTTCATCTCCTTCTGTATGAATTGATGTCCCATTAATGCTCATTACTAACTTTGCTTCTTCCTCGGAGTCTTTGTGCTTTCTCTCCTCACAGGTTCCATGGATCGTAGTTTTATCTGGACCCTGGTCCTTCCTCCCGCCATGGCCCTGCTGACTCCCACTGCTAATATCACTTTTATTATTACTCACATTACTATTTTATATTACCGATACCATTAACGCACATTACTGACTTTGCTTCTTCACCTGAGTCTCTGTGCTTTCTCACCTCACAGGTTCCTGTGGATCCTGGTGATACCTGGACCTGGACCTGGTCCTGCCTCCTGCCGTGATTCTGTCATATACATTGAATGTGTTGTAATTCTGTTATGTTGTTCATTCTGTACACATGACATTTATCACACTTCTGTCCATCCTGGGAGAAGGATCCCTCCTCTGTTGCTCTCTCTAAGGTCTCTCCCTCTTTTCTCCCTGTTAAAGGTTTTTTTGGGGACTTTTTCCTGTTCCGATGTGAGGGTTCCGGGACAAGAGGATGTCATGAGTGTAGGCAAATTTGTGATTTTGGGCTATACAAAAATAAATTGAATTGAATTGAATTCATGAATTCTGTGCTGCCCCCTGCTGACACTGTGATGTCATACATATACACACATATATATATACACACATATACACACATATATATATATATACACACATATACACACATACACACATATATATATACACACATATACACACATACACACATATATATATACACACACATACACACACACACACATATACACACACATATACACACACACATACACACACACACACACACATATACACACACATATACACACACACACATATACACACACATATACACACGTACATATATTTATTTATTTATTTTACCAGGACAATGCACACTAATCAACAGTTAAACTGTAAGTGAACCAGAGTTAGCCAGAGAGGCTAATTTACATCTGCTGTCCCAGGCCAGATGTTTCAAGGCAGCCTAAAATAATAAAATCTAAAAATGGAAACGGAATTAAAATTCATGGACAAACGGACAGCAACGTATAGAAAAAAACAATACAGTATAACACTGAAGCACATAACATACACATCAAAGAATGGAAAATAGCCGCACTGAACAAGACAAATGCACATATAGGTGAAACAAGCAGGCAGGACAGAAAGTACATATACACACATATACATATATATACACACATATACACACATATACATATATACACACATATATACACATTTACATACATATACATATATATACACACATATACATACATACATACATATACATATATATACATATATATACACACATACACATATATACACACGCACAGAAGTAAAGAGGGTTCAAACAGTTAGCTAACATTAGCTTAAGAGCAGTGACGGTTAAGAAGCTGGTAGGCTAACATAAGCTTCTTAGCACTTAAGCTAACATTAGTTTGTTAAAAACGTGAGTCTGTTAAACAGTTTTGCTGCCGGATTGAGTGTTGAGACCCAGAAATTATTATCTTTGCACATCCGGTTCAACATCTCCAAGTCTGTTTTTTATCAGCCTTATTTAATTAATAATAAACTTTAGTTAAATAATCGTAGGTTTGAGTTCAAGTTACAGATTGTACCATTAAATGTGACTTATTTTTGTTGGAAAAATTCACTCGAGACCGGTTGAAAATCATTAATCACAGGACATTTATTCTTTGCAAAGAAGGAGACAGAGTTGAAACACATTCAGGATATGCATCAAGGCCGCTCGGAGATCTGACTCTGAGCTTCTGATATTTATACTGAGTAAACAACATGCAATGGGCTGGCACAGGATTGGTTTACAATGAGGTCTTCGTCACAAAAGGTGACACACACACACAAAATGGCGTCCACGCCATGTAGTCTGGGAAGAGAACTTCACTTGAGCATCTGTTCTGGCACAAAGTTCACTTTCTCAAAACAACTCTGTGTCTATCTTCCTTATTATCATTTACAGACTGAGAATGCTTTCTTTCCCAGCCGCTGTAGAACCTAATGTCAGAGTAAGTTCACATGCACACATTCACATGAGGACGCAGGCCATGAAGTTCACGTGAGGACACCAGACTTTGTGAGCACACATATTATAATTAGTCATTTAGATTTTTGAACCTAACAATTTTCATTTACCCTTGAGTCATTACCCTCTAATGTTTTGTGCTGACAGGTTGTATTTAGTGTTTCTCTTATGAACAGATGAAGTTGTGATTTATCTTTGTGGTTTTTAGATAAACTGTGTTTCTGTGAGTCAGAGCTTCATGAGTTAAAAGCTTCAAGCTACAAACTGAATGTGAGTCACTGTTACAGTCTGAATGAGTCTGAAAGTGAAAGTAACATGTTTTAAGAGTTTATTTATTTTATTACGGATAACAGAGTTGAGTAGCTTAGCATTAGCTAATATTAACTAGGTCAGTATCTTTCCATGTGTACCTTAGCATTAGCTAATATTAACTTGGTCAGTATCTTTCTATGTGTAGCTTAGCATTAGCTAATATTAACTGGGTCAGTATCTTTTTATGTGTAGCTTAGCATTAGCTAATATTAACTTGGTCAGTATCTTTCTATGTGTAGCTTAGCATTAGCTAATATTAACTGGGTCAGTATCTTTACATGTGTAGCTTAGCATTAGCTAATAGTAACTGGGTCAGTATCTTTCCATGTGTAGCTTAGCATTAGCTAATATTAACTGGGTCAGTATCTTTCCATGTGTACCTTAGCATTAGCTAATATTAACTTGGTCAGTATCTTTCTATGTGTAGCTTAGCATTAGCTAATATTAACTGGGTCAGTATCTTTTTATGTGTAGCTTAGCATTAGCTAATATTAACTTGGTCAGTATCTTTCTATGTGTAGCTTAGCATTAGCTAATATTAACTGGGTCAGTATCTTTACATGTGTAGCTTAGCATTAGCTAATAGTAACTGGGTCAGTATCTTTCCATGAGTAGCTTAGCATTAGCTAATATTAACTGGGTCAGTATCTTTCCATGTGTAGCTTAGCATTAGCTAATATTAACTGGGTCAGTATCTGTTACCTCTCATCAGTTAAACTTTCATATTCAAGACAAGTTACAAAGTTAATTTATTGTCATCAAAACGTGTTTTAAATGATCTAAATTTTACGAATGAGATCTTAAACATTAACCTTTAATCTTCATGAATGTTTCTGAAGCTACAGACAGTCTAGAATAGAAACATGTGAGTCACTTCAGAGCTGAGTCAGCATGTTTACTGTCTGAGTGGATGATTAAAGTCTCAATAAAGTCTCAATAAAGGGTTAATAACCTAACCTAACCCCGGGGCTACCCCCCCTCTACCCCCCCCCCCACACACACACACACACACACACAAACATCAGCCTTCACTCACGACTGGTGTTACAGTTAATGACACACCAAATACAAGTGTGTGTGTTTGTGTGTGTGTGTATGTGTGTATGTTGTTTGTGTTTGTGTTTGTGTTTGTGTGTGTGTGTATGTGTGTGTATGTTGTTTGTGTTTGTGTGTGTGTGTGTGTATGTGTGTGTATGTTGTTTGTGTGTGTGTTTGTGTGTGTGTTTGTGTGTGTGTATGTGTGTATGTGTGTATGTTGTTTGTGTGTGTGTGTGTATGTGTGTATGTTGTTTGTGTGTATGTTGTTTGTGTGTGTGTTTGTGTGTGTATGTGTGTATGTGTGTATGTTGTTTGTGTGTATGTTGTTTGTGTGTGTGTGTGTGTGTTTGTGTGTGTGTGTTTGTGTTTGTGTGTGTATGTTGTTTGTGTGTGTGTTGTTTGTGTGTGTGTTTGTGTGTGTATGTGTGTATGTGTGTATGTTGTTTGTGTGTATGTTGTTTGTGTGTGTGTTGTTTGTGTGTGTGTTTGTGTGTGTATGTGTGTATGTGTGTATGTTGTTTGTATGTATGTTGTTTGTGTGTGTGTGTGTGTGTGTGTGTGTGTGTTTGTGTGTGTGTGTTTGTGTGTGTGTGTGTGTAGAGTAAAAGTCAAACTGTCAGTTTTATTTTCATGATGCTTTAATATAGTTAGATAGATCATTGAGACAACCAGACAAACAGAATTTAAATTTAAAAAATAATTTATAAAATATAAAATATAGGTATCAAAATATAAAACATGTCTTAATAAATAAATAAATAATTAAATAGATAGAACTAGGAACTAATAAATAAATATTGTCAGTGTTGTCAGCGGGCGTGGCCTCTTTCCATTGTGGGCGTGGTCACTCTCCTCAGTGGGCGTGGTCACTGTCCTCAGTCTCTCCAGGTGAAACAGGTGTGTTGGTTGTGAAGGGTGGACTCTAGGACCCGGAGCAGATCTCTCCTCAGAGCCATCCAACCACAGGCTGCGCTGTCCTGAGTGACACAGAGAGAGACCCGCCCCCTCAGTTGTAATTGGTGCAAGCCCTCTGACTGACAGACCTATCACCCAATGACTAGAGACTCTAATATATATATAAAAACATGTTTTTATATATATACAGTGTTTATTTACCTGCTGCAGAACTTCTGTCACATTACTGAAGTAAGAAGACAAAACACCTAAACCATCAACACTGGACAACTGGAGAGAGAGAGACAGGTTAGAGAGAGAGACAGGTTAGAAAGACAGTCATTCAGACAGACAGGTGTTCAGACACACAGACAGGTATTCAGACAGACAGACGTTCAGACAGACAGACAGACAGACAGACAGATGTTTAGACAAATTGTTGTTCAGACAGACAGGTGTTAAGACAGAAAGACGTTCAGACAGACGTTCAGATAGACAGTGGATCAGATAGACAGGTGTTCAGACAGACAGACAGACTGACAGCTATTCAGATAGACAGCCGTTCAGACAGACAGATGTTCAGATAGACAGTGGATCAGATAGACAGGTGTTCAGACAGACAGACGTTCAGACAGACAGACAGACAGGTATTCAGATGGACAGCCGTTCAGACAGACACACAGACAGGTGTTCAGACAGACAGGTGTTTAGACAAATTGTCGTTCAGACAGACAGGTGTTAAGACAGACAGACAGGTATTCAGATAGACAGTCGTTCAGACAGACAGTCGGTCAGACACACAGACAGGTATTCAGACAGACAGTTGTTCAGACACACTGACAGGTATTCAGACAGACAGTTGTTCAGACACACAGACAGGTATTCAGACAGACAGACGTTCAGACAGACAGACAGGTATTCAGATAGACAGTCGTTCAGACAGACAGTCGGTCAGACACACAGACAGGTATTCAGACAGACAGTTGTTCAGACACACAGACAGGTATTCAGACAGACAGACGTTCAGACAGACAGACAGGTATTCAGACAGACAGTCGTTCAGACAGACAGTCGTTGAGACACACAGACAGGTATTCAGACAGACAGCCGTTCAGACACAGACAGGTATTCAGACAGACAGTTGTTCAGACACAGACAGGTATTCAAACAGACAGTTGTTCAGACAGACAGACAAGTATTCAGACAGACAGACGTTCAGACAGACAGGTACTCACACAGCTTCCATTCTCCAGCAGTCGGTGCTGCAGGTGTCGGAACTTGATGAACTTGTCGTTGTCCCAGGTGACTCCTCCCACTCCGACAGGTAACTCATGATCCTCAAACACTTGCTCCGCCCCCTGCAGTGACTCATACACCACCCATAATGCTCGGCGACACTGCAGGTAACCAAATAGAGGTCAGTGTTTTCAACCAGCAGCAGAGTTTTAAAGGTTTTTAAACAAACTGTTTGGACATAAATCAAAGCTCTGTGATTGGCTGACAGGTCAGAGGATTACCTGGATGTGATTGGCTTTTGCAGCAGGGAAGGCGGAGTCTGGAAAGGAGATGTTTGCGTTGTACGGCAGGCAGTGGACAGGAAACCTCCCGCCCTACAGGAAGGAAAGGAAACAGACCAACCTTTATACACTGACCTGCTAAAAGTAGCTAATGCTAAGCTACACAAAGAAAGATACTGACCCAGCTAATAATAGCTAATGCTAAGCTACACATAGACACATACTGACCCAGTTATTATCAGCTAATGTTAAGCTACACATGTAAATATACGGACCCACCTATTATCAGCTAATACCAAACTACACATAGACACATACTGACCCATCTAATGTCAGCTAATGCTAAGCTACACATAGAAACATACTGACCCAGTTAATATTAGTTAATGCTAAGCTACATATACAAACATCCTGACACAGCTAATATTAGCTAATGCTAAGCTACACATATACACATACTAACCCATCTAATGTCAGCTAATGCTAAGCTACACATAGAAAGATACTGAAATAGCTAATATTGGCTAATACTAAGCTACACATAGAAACATACTGACCCAGTTAATATTAGTTAATGCTAAGCTACATATACAAACATCCTGACACAGCTAATATTAGCTAATGCTAAGCTACACACTTTCTGAAGAAACAAACTGTTAAAAACTTGAAATTGTTGTTTCAACTGAAAGAAGTTGAAGTGAACGTTTAGTTGTTGTTGAGCTGACAAACGTTTGAGGTGTCAGTCGAAACGAAAGCAGAGCTAGTTCAAGATCAATCTCTTATTCTTTAACTAGTTAGTCTGCTTTCATCTGTTGTTCTTTAACTAGTTAGTCTGCTTTCATCTGTTGTTCTTTAACTAGTTAGTCTGCTTTCATCTCTTATTCTTTAACTAGTTAGTCTGCTTTCATCTGTTGTTCTTTAACTAGTTAGTCTGCTTTCATCTGTTGTTCTTTAACTAGTTAGTCTGCTTTCATCTGTTGATCTTTAACTAGTTATTCTGCTTTCATCTGTTGTTCTTTAACTAGTTAGTCTGCTTTCATCTCTTATTCTTTAACTAGTTAGTCTGCTTTCATCTCTTATTCTTTAACTAGTTAGTCTGCTTTCATCTGTTGTTCTTTAACTAGTTAGTCTGCTTTCATCTGTTGTTCTTTAACTAGTTAGTCTGCTTTCATCTGTTGTTCTTTAACTAGTTATTCTGCTTTCATCTGTTATTCTTTAACTAGTTAGTCTGCTTTCATCTGTTGTTCTTTAACTAGTTAGTCTGCTTTCATCTGTTGTTCTTTAACTAGTTAGTCTGCTTTCATCTGTTGTTCTTTAACTAGTTATTCTGCTTTCATCTGTTGTTCTTTAACTAGTTAGTCTGCTTTCATCTCTTATTCTTTAACTAGTTAGTCTGCTTTCATCTGTTGTTCTTTAACTAGTTAGTCTGCTTTCATCTGTTGATCTTTAACTAGTTATTCTGCTTTCATCTGTTGTTCTTTAACTAGTTAGTCTGCTTTCATCTGTTGATCTTTAACTAGTTATTCTGCTTTCATCTGTTGTTCTTTAACTAGTTAGTCTGCTTTCATCTGTTGATCTTTAACTAGTTATTCTGCTTTCATCTGTTGTTCTTTAACTAGTTAGTCTGCTTTCATCTGTTGATCTTTACCTAGTTATTCTGCTTTCATCTGTTGTTCTTTAACTAGTTAGTCTGCTTTCATCTGTTGTTCTTTAACTAGTTAGTCTGCTTTCATCTGTTGATCTTTAACTAGTTATTCTGCTTGTATCTGTTCATATTTAACTAATTTAGTTAGTCTGCTTTCATCTCTGATTCTTTAACTAGTAGTCTGCTTTCATCTGTTGATCTTTAACTAGTTAATTAAAGATGAACAGATGAAAGCAGACTAACTAGTTAAATAATTAATATAGAATTCTAAAGTATCTTTAAAGTGTCAGACCAGTTGACTAGTTATTTAACATGAGTGTGTTTTGTTTGAAGGTGAAATGTCGTACCAGGTCTCTCAGCAGGTGGTGGGCCGACCGGACCATGTTTCCCTCCAGCGTACAGGTCGGCATGGCCACCGCCATCAGGTGGAGGCCGTAGACCTGCAGGAGGACGAGGAGGACTGAAGACACTGTCATGGTTCTCGTGGTTCTGGTCCTGATCTTCAGCCGGTTTTCAGAAGGTCCTGGTTCGGATGTTTACTGGTCCCTCAGGTTGTTCTTCAGGTGGTTCTGATGGTTCTGGTCCTTCAGGTGGTTCTGATGGTTCTGGTGGTACTGGTCCTTCAGGTGGTTATGGTTCTTTAGGTCCTGAGGTTCTGAAATTGACATCAGTTTTAGTTGAAGTTCTACAAAAAGACAAATTGAGGTTCTGCATTTTAAAAACCTTCACCTGAAGCGAGTCCTGGTCCTGGTGTTGGTGCTTGTGCTGATCCTGGTCCTGGTCCTGGTCTGGGATGCTTCAGGTGTGCTGTGTGAGCCGGCAGCTTCGGTGAGTTCAGGTAACCTGGAACACAGAGCAGCAGATTGGCTGGAAGTCAGGACCAATCAGCGGGCGTCTACCTGAGTCATCAAATCCTGGAGAGTCTGATCCAAACCACAACCCCAGGGACCAGGACCAGCAGAGGTCTGCCAGGTGAGTCACTGCAGGTTCATGCAGGTCGGTACACAACTCTTTCCATGTGGAATTAATAGATTTGTTTTGTCTGAGATCAACACAAAGTATCTTTATTATTTTATTTATTATCAATCAGGTCTGTTAATGAAGACGATCAAACTAATACTATGTGATAACAATAACAATAATAACAATAATAACAACAACAACAACAACAATAATAACAAAAATAGTAATAACAACAATAACAATAATAGTAATAATAACAATAACAATAAGAGTATTAATAACAATAACAACAATAATAATGTTGGACATACAGACCGGTCGATGATGACGACTCACAGATAAATGGTTTGTCACAATAACGACTCAGCGAGTTTCCAGATCAGAGGCAGAAATATTAAAGACGGAGAAACCAGTGAAGTTTCATTTCAGTGGAAATAAACTGACACATGAATATTGATATTAAGGCTAAAGTCACATAATATGAAATGATCGTGTGCAGTTTCAACACGAATGAAAACGAGCTACTTCGTAATGTTTGTGAGTCAAACTGATCTCAGACCAGGACTCTGAAACTGTTGAATCAGCGTTTCTATCGGTTGACTAATATTTCCATTTAAGACGCTCGATGTTTGTGACCGAAACGGACGAGGAAACTCCACGTGGAAATCAGTTCTCGTTATTACGATAACTGTGACCATCGTCATCGAGCTTCATACAATATGATCATCGGTTTACCGTCAGGTGGGAAAAATACTCTGTTACCAGTAAAAGTACTAATACCACTCTGTAAAAATACTCTGTTTCACTAAAAGTCCTCAATTGAAAATGTTCTTTCAGTAAAAGTCCAATCAACAGTCCAAACCTCAACATTATTTCTTAAATATTAATGTTATTAACATTATTACTAATACATTATCATTATAACTAATACAATAACATTGTTAACAATATTAGTAATACATTAATAGTATTAACATTATTACTAGTACTTTAAAGTTTAGTAACATTAACATTGTTAATACTACATTAAAGTTATTACTAATACATTAACATTGTTATTACTACTTTAAAGTTATTACTAATACATTAATATTGTTAATACTACTTTAAAGTTATTACTAATACATTAATATTATTAACATTATTACATCTGGAATCAGCAAATGTATTTACATGAAAAATGACTTCAACCATCAAAATTGTTTCACATTCATTATCTGTCAATTCACTAATTGATTATTGGACTAATTGATTAATATGCTATTGATTAATGGACTAATGGTACTTGTATAATCTGTTGGGGACTTTAATTTATGCTAAACTATATTTTTTGTGTAAAAGTCTTAATTTGTAAAGTTACTAAATCTGTCTGTTAAATAAGAAGACAAGTACCTTAAAGTTGTACTTCAGTAGTTAAGTAAACGTTCTTAGTTACTCTGAACAGTGAAGTACTGAATTGATTCATTATTAATTCAGATAATAAACGATTGATCAAAGGAATCACAAAAAAGGAAATCTATCATGAGAAGTTTCATAATGAAATTAATTAATCTTAAAATAAAAAGTAAAAACAGGAAACGTGAAACCAAGATGATGATTGTTGTCTGGATCATTAAATTATCAATATTCTTGTTTAATCCTTCGAATATATAAATGATAATTAATTATAATAAGAAACTGTGAATATATAAATGATAATTGATTATAATAAGAAACACGTGAAATAAACTCACCGTAAGAGGGGTGCTGGTCTGTGGAGGTCCTTCAGGTGCTGGTCTGTGGAGGTCCTGCAGGTGCTGGTCTCTGGAGGTCCTTCAGGTGCTGGTCTGTGGAGGTCCTGCAGGTTCTGGTCTTCCCGCTGAGGTTGTTGTGGTTCTGATGAGCATCTCTGTCATCTTGTGGTTTAAATAAAGCTTCATCCTGCTTCAGAAACTGAAACTCTGATGTCTTCAAAGCAAATCAAAGCAAAAAATTCTGCGAAATTTGGAAATTTCCCTCCCCCCCCCCCCCCCCCCCCCCAGGGTGCCAGGCTTCATGTGAGGCATCTTTCTATCCCTGTTAGTACAAATGTACACAGTAAAAAGTACAATAAGAACACACAAATATAAGAAATGAAGTGGAGTACTTTGTGTCTTTAAGTTATTACGGAACCATTTAGTTTGAGCTGATTCCTCTTCCCTTACATAAGAGTGGGTCCCTATGTCCTTAAACACTTCTTTCACCTTGAAAAGACATCAGAGACTTTCAATTTCCATTTAATAAAAACATTTAAGGACCTGATATGTTTTTAAGTAAAGGAGAATCCAAAGTTCAGGACCCTTTAAAAAAAAAAAGAAAAATCAATCTATGATTAAATTAAATGTTTATAAAAAAAATGTCACAACAGAAAACCTTCTAAAAGTACAACAGTAGTATACAAATACCAACATGTATTATTGTCCATTCATTCATTCAGTTCTTTAAAATATCTGAACTAAATAATTATTAATTTGTAAATTAATATGATTAAGTGTAAAAAATGAAGATCCATTTAATGAGCCAGGAGATGATTCACAGGAAGAAGAAGTTAATGTTCCCCAAAGTGTTTCTTTAGATTCAAAGGAGAAAATTCATTTATTAAAGTTTTAACATTTAAATAAAGTTGGAAACTAAGACATCAATTTGCTGCATCATGATTTTCTTCCCGTTGTTTCACACTGAGGAGTGTCTTCGGTTCTTCATGCTTTCTGTATGAATCAAAGTGGACTCCGTCTTCCGTCATCACACATTGACTCTCAGGATGCGGTTTAACCCCCAAATATTTCAGTTTACATTTACAGAGAAGAGACGAGGGAGACGGTTTGACACGAGGCAGGAAGTTCAGCCTCAGTCGACGTTTAGACAGAAAAGAAAGAGTGAAGACAGAGAACCATCGAGGATCTCTGAAAACAGGAAGGAAACCACGTAACTCCCTCTGAGGTTTTTCTCTACAACTCTTCTGAATGACTTTCAGCTGCAGTTTGTTCAGAAATGTGATAATGAAGGAAAGTCCTCATCCTTCACTCCTTCTGTTTCATTCGGTTTCCACTTCGCTTCAGCTGGAAGGAAAATAAAGAAACAAACTCTCCTGCATCTGGTCTCTCAGTTTAAAGGCTTCATCGTCTGCTTCAGCACATTTTCCATTAAACATAAATAGTCACATCATTAAATACCCGGCGCTGCTCTTAGGAAAAAACAACTGTACATTGTTATATAAATAATTCAGTGTAAGAAATTATTACCGAATAAAATTGTTCAAACATGAAATTATATCAAAAAATTGCTGCTGCCTGTGGCCGAATTATCAGATAACCTGAAAAAAAATCTAAAAACATGTCTCTTTGTTCTCTGTAGTACCTTTGTGTTTTGTTTTTAGTTTGAAACAGAATAAATGTTGTTAACAGTGAAACAGAATAAATGTTGTTAACAGTGAAACAGAATAAATGTTGTTAACAGTGAAAAAGAATAAATGTTGTTAACAGTGAAAAATAATAAATGTCGTTAACAGTGAAGCAGAATAAATGTTGTTAACAGTGAAACAGAATAAATGTTGTTAACAGTGAAACAGAATAAATGTTGTTAACAGTGAAACTGAATAAATGTTGTTAACAGTGAAACAGAATAAATGTTGTTAACAGTGAAGCAGAATAAATGTCGTTAACAGTGAAGCAGAATAAACGTTGTTAACAGTGAAACAGAATAAATGTCGTTAACAGTGAAGCAGAATAAACGTTGTTAACAGTGAAGCAGAATAAACGTTGTTAACAGTGAAACAGAATAAATGTTGTTAACAGTAAAACAGAATAAATGTCGTTAACAGTGAAAAAGAATAAATGTCGTTAACAGTGAAACAGAATAAATGTTGTTAACAGTGAAACAGAATAAATGTTGTTAACAGTGAAACAGAATAAATGTTGTTAACAGTGAAACAGAATAAATGTTGTTAACAGTGAAACTGAATAAATGTTGTTAACAGTGAAGCAGAATAAATGTCGTTAACAGTGAAGCAGAATAAACGTTGTTAACAGTGAAACAGAATAAATGTCGTTAACAGTGAAGCAGAATAAACGTTGTTAACAGTGAAACTGAATAAATGTTGTTAACAGTGAAGCAGAATAAACGTTGTTAACAGTGAAACAGAATAAACGTTGTTAACAGTGAAACTGAATAAATGTTGTTAACAGTGAAGCAGAATAAATGTCGTTAACAGTGAAACTGAATAAATGTTGTTAACAGTGAAAAAGAATAAATGTCGTTAACAGTGAAACTGAATAAATGTTGTTAACAGTGAAACTGAATAAATGTTGTTAACAGTGAAGCAGAATAAATGTCGTTAACAGTGAAGCAGAATAAATGTCGTTAACAGTGAAGCAGAATAAATGTCGTTAACAGTGAAGCAGAATAAACGTTAACAGTGAAGCAGAATAAATGTTGTTAACAGTGAAACAGAATAAATGTCGTTAACAGTGAAGCAGAATAAACGTTGTTAACAGTGAAAAAGAATAAATGTCGTTAACAGTGAAGCAGAATAAATGTCATTAACAGTGAAGCAGAATAAATGTCGTTAACAGTGAAGCAGAATAAATGTCGTTAACAGTGAAGCAGAATAAATGTCGTTAACAGTGAAGCAGAATAAATGTTGTTAACAGTGAAACAGAATAAATGTTGTTAACAGTGAAACAGAATAAATGTCGTTAACAGTGAAAAAGAATAAATGTCGTTAACAGTGAAACAGAATAAATGTTGTTAACAGTGAAACAGAATAAATGTTGTTAACAGTGAAACAGAATAAATGTTGTTAACAGTGAAACAGAATAAATGTTGTTAACAGTGAAACAGAATAAATGTTGTTAACAGTGAAGCAGAATAAATTTTGTTAACAGTGAAACAGAATAAATGTTGTTAACAGTGAAACAGAATAAATGTTGTTAACAGTGAAACAGAATAAATGTTGTTAACAGTGAAACAGAATAAATGTTGTTAACAGTGAAACAGAATAAATGTCGTTAACAGTGAAACAGAATAAATGTTGTTAACAGTGAAACAGAATAAATGTTGTTAACAGTGAAACAGAATAAATGTCGTTAACAGTGAAACAGAATAAATGTTGTTAACAGTGAAACAGAATAAATGTTGTTAACAGTGAAACAGAATAAATGTTGTTAACAGTGAAGCAGAATAAATGTTGTTAACAGTGAAACAGAATAAATGTCGTTAACAGTAAAACAGAATAAATGTCGTTAACAGTGAAAAAGAATAAATGTCGTTAACAGTGAAACAGAATAAATGTTGTTAACAGTGAAACAGAATAAATGTTGTTAACAGTGAAGCAGAATAAATGTCGTTAACAGTGAAGCAGAATAAATGTCGTTAACAGTGAAGCAGAATAAATGTTGTTAACAGTGAAGCAGAATAAACGTTGTTAACAGTGAAGCAGAATAAATGTTGTTAACAGTGAAACAGAATAAATGTTGTTAACAGTAAAACAGAATAAATGTCGTTAACAGTGAAAAAGAATAAATGTCGTTAACAGTGAAACAGAATAAATGTTGTTAACAGTGAAACAGAATAAATGTCGTTAACAGTGAAGCAGAATAAATGTCGTTAACAGTGAAGCAGAATAAATGTCGTTAACAGTGAAGCAGAATAAATGTCGTTAACAGTGAAGCAGAATAAATGTTGTTAACAGTGAAGCAGAATAAACGTTGTTAACAGTGAAGCAGAATAAACGTTGTTAACAGTGAAACAGAATAAATGTTGTTAACAGTGAAACAGAATAAATGTTGTTAACAGTGAAACAGAATAAATGTTGTTAACAGTGAAACAGAATAAATGTTGTTAACAGTGAAACAGAATAAATGTTGTTAACAGTGAAGCAGAATAAATTTTGTTAACAGTGAAACAGAATAAATGTTGTTAACAGTGAAACAGAATAAATGTTGTTAACAGTGAAACAGAATAAATGTTGTTAACAGTGAAACAGAATAAATGTTGTTAACAGTGAAACAGAATAAATGTCGTTAACAGTGAAACAGAATAAATGTTGTTAACAGTGAAACAGAATAAATGTTGTTAACAGTGAAACAGAATAAATGTCGTTAACAGTGAAACAGAATAAATGTTGTTAACAGTGAAACAGAATAAATGTTGTTAACAGTGAAACAGAATAAATGTTGTTAACAGTGAAGCAGAATAAATGTTGTTAACAGTGAAACAGAATAAATGTTGTTAACAGTAAAACAGAATAAATGTCGTTAACAGTGAAAAAGAATAAATGTCGTTAACAGTGAAACAGAATAAATGTTGTTAACAGTGAAACAGAATAAATGTTGTTAACAGTGAAGCAGAATAAATGTCGTTAACAGTGAAGCAGAATAAATGTCGTTAACAGTGAAGCAGAATAAATGTTGTTAACAGTGAAGCAGAATAAACGTTGTTAACAGTGAATCAGAATAAATGTTGTTAACAGTGAAACAGAATAAATGTCGTTAACAGTAAAACAGAATAAATGTCGTTAACAGTGAAAAAGAATAAATGTCGTTAACAGTGAAACAGAATAAATGTTGTTAACAGTGAAACAGAATAAATGTCGTTAACAGTGAAGCAGAATAAATGTCGTTAACAGTGAAGCAGAATAAATGTCGTTAACAGTGAAGCAGAATAAATGTTGTTAACAGTGAAGCAGAATAAACGTTGTTAACAGTGAAGCAGAATAAATGTCGTTAACAGTGAAGCAGAATAAACGTTGTTAACAGTGAAGCAGAATAAACGTTGTTAACAGTGAAACAGAATAAATGTTGTTAACAGTAAAACAGAATAAATGTCGTTAACAGTGAAAAAGAATAAATGTCGTTAACAGTGAAACAGAATAAATGTTGTTAACAGTGAAACAGAATAAATGTTGTTAACAGTGAAGCAGAATAAATGTTGTTAACAGTGAAGCAGAATAAATGTTGTTAACAGTGAAGCAGAATAAACGTTGTTAACAGTGAAACAGAATAAATGTCCTTAACAGTGAAGCAGAATAAATGTTGTTAACAGTGAAAAAAAATAAATGTCGTTAACAGTGAAGCAGAATAAATGTCCTTAACAGTGAAACTGAATAAATGTTGTTAACAGTGAAAAATAATAAATGTCGTTAACAGTGAAGCAGAATAAATGTCCTTAACAGTGAAACAGAATAAATGTTGTTAACAGTGAAACAGAATAAATGTCCTTAACAGTGAAACTGAATAAATGTTGTTAACAGTGAAAAAGAATAAATGTCGTTAACAGTGAAGCAGAATAAATGTCGTTAACAGTGAAACAGAATAAATGTTGTTAACAGTGAAGCAGAATAAATGTTGTTAACAGTGAAACAGAATAAATGTTGTTAACAGTGAAACAGAATAAATGTCGTTAACAGTGAAGCAGAATAAATGTCCTTAACAGTGAAACTGAATAAATGTTGTTAACAGTGAAAAATAATAAATGTCGTTAACAGTGAAGCAGAATAAATGTCGTTAACAGTGAAACAGAATAAATGTCGTTAACAGTGAAACAGAATAAATGTTGTTAACAGTGAAGCAGAATGAATGTTGTTAACAGTGAAACAGAATAAATGTTGTTAACAGTGAAGCAGAATAAATGTTGTTAACAGTGAAACAGAATAAATGTCGTTAACAGTGAAAAAGAATAAATGTCGTTAACAGTGAAGCAGAATAAATGTCGTTAACAGTGAAGCAGAATAAATGTTGTTAACAGTGAAGCAGAATAAATGTTGTTAACAGTGAAGCAGAATAAATGTTG
Source organism: Leptoclinus maculatus (assembly GCA_032191485.1). Lineage (NCBI taxonomy): Eukaryota > Metazoa > Chordata > Actinopteri > Perciformes > Stichaeidae > Leptoclinus > Leptoclinus maculatus. The sequence goes on along the minus strand of JAVDOI010000059.1, from coordinate 774,991 downwards.
TTAACAGTGAAACAGAATAAATGTTGTTAACAGTGAAGCAGAATAAATGTTGTTAACAGTGAAACAGAATACATTACGCTAACAGTGAAACAGAATCAATGTCGTTAACAGTGAAACAGAATAAATGTTGTTAACATTAAAACAGAATCAATGTTGTTAACATTGAAACAGAATACATTACGCTAACAGTGAAACAGAATCAATGTCGTTAACAGTGAAACAGAATAAATGTTGTTAACATTAAAACAGAATCAATGTTGTTAACATTGACTGCCGGAGTTGCTCAGGACATGGGTCACTAGATCGGCAGTAAAAGGAACTGGAGAAAACTGGGACCCAGCGGTGTCAGGAACCAGAGTCGGCCGGAACGCCGACACATAAACCAGGGGTTGCTGAAGCACGACAGTGGCAGCTGGAAATGGACACTATCCAAGGAACCTGATACTATCCAAGGATCCAGATACTATCCAAGGAACCTGATACTATCCAATGATCCAGATACTATCTAAGGAACCTGATACTATCCAAGGAACCTGATACTATCTAAGGAACCTGATACTATCCAAGGACCACTGATACTATCCAAGGAACATGACACTTTCCAAGCAACCTGATACTATCCGATGACCCCTGATACTATCCGAGGAACCTGACACTATCCAAGGAACCTGATACTATCCAAGGATCCAGATACTATCTAAGGAACCTGATACTATCCGATGACCCCTGATACTATCCAAGGAACCTGATACTATCCGAGGAACCTGACACTATCCAAGGAACCTGATACTATCCAAGGATCCAGATACTATCCAAGGAACCTGATACTATCCAATGATCCAGATACTATCTAAGGAACCTGATACTATCCAAGGAACCTGATACTATCTAAGGAACCTGATACTATCCAAGGACCACTGATACTATCCAAGGAACATGACACTTTCCAAGGAACCTGATACTATCCAAGGATCCAGATACTATCTAAGGAACCTGATACTATCCGATGACCCCTGATACTATCCAAGGAACCTGATACTATCCGAGGAACCTGATACTATCCGAGGAACCTGACACTATCCAAGGAACATGACACTATCCAAGGAACCCTGATACAATCCAAGGAACCCTGATACTATCCAAGGACCACTGATACTATCCAAGGACCCCTGATACTATCCAAGGAACCCTTATACTATCCAAGGACCACTGATACTATCCAAGGACCACTGATACTATCCAACAACCACTGATACTATCCAAGGACCACTGATACTATCCAAGGAACCCTGATACTATCCAAGGACCACTGATACTATCCAACGACCACTGATACTATCCAAGGACCACTGATACTATCCAAGGACCACTTATACTATCCAAGGACCACTGATGCTATCCGAGGAACCCTGATACTATCCAACAACCACTGATACTATCCAAGGACCACTGATACTATTCAAGGACCACTGATGCTATCCGAGGAACCCTGATACTATCCAAGGACCACTGATACGATCCAACAACCACTGATACTATCCAAGGAACCCTGATACTATCCAAGGACCACTGATACTATCCAACGACCACTGATACTATCCAAGGACCACTTATACTATCCAAGGACCACTGATACTATCCAAGGAGAGCTGATACTATTCAAGGACCACTTATACTATCCAAGGACCACTGATACTATCCAAGGAACCCTGATACTATCCAAGGACCACTGATACTATCCAAGGAGAGCTGATACTATTCAAGGAACCCTGATACTATCCAAGGACCACTGATACTATCGAAGGAACCCTGATACTATCCAAGGACCACTGATACTATCCAAGGACCACTGATACTATCCAACGACCACTGATACTATCCAAGGACCACTTATACTATCCAAGGACCACTGATACTATCCAAGGAGAGCTGATACTATTCAAGGACCACTTATACTATCCAAGGACCACTGATACTATCCAAGGAACCCTGATACTATCCAAGGACCACTGATACTATCCAAGGAGAGCTGATACTATTCAAGGAACCCTGATACTATCCAAGGACCACTGATACTATCGAAGGAACCCTGATACTATCCAAGGACCACTGATACTATCCAACAACCACTGATACTATCCAAGGACCACTTATACTATCCAAGGACCACTGATACTATCCAAGGAGAGCTGATACTATTCAAGGAACCCTGATACTATCCAAGGACCACTGATACTATCCAAGGATCCCTGATACTATCCAAGGACCACTGATACTATCCGAGGAACCCTGATACTATCCAAGGACCACTGATACTATCCAAGGACCACTGATACTATCCAACAACCACTGATACTATCCAAGGAACCCTGATACTATCCAAGGACCACTGATACTATCCAAGGACCACTGATACTATCCAAGGACCACTTATACTATCCAAGGACCACTGATGCTATCCGAGGAACCCTGATACTATCCAAGGACCACTGATACTATCCAAGGACCACTGATACTATCCAACAACCACTGATACTATCCAAGGAACCCTGATACTATCCAAGGACCACTGATACTATCCAACGACCACTGATACTATCCAAGGACCACTTATACTATCCAAGGACCACTGATACTATCCAAGGAGAGCTGATACTATTCAAGGACCACTTATACTATCCAAGGACCACTGATACTATCCAAGGAACCCTGATACTATCCAAGGACCACTGATACTATCCAAGGAGAGCTGATACTATTCAAGGAACCCTGATACTATCCAAGGACCACTGATACTATCGAAGGAACCCTGATACTATCCAAGGAACCCTGATACTATCCAACAACCACTGATACTATCCAACAACCACTGATACTATCCAAGGACCACTTATACTATCCAAGGACCACTGATACTATCCAAGGAGAGCTGATACTATTCAAGGAACCCTGATACTATCCAAGGACTACTGATACTATCCAAGGAACCCTGATACTATCCAAGGACCACTGATACTATCCAAGGAGAGCTGATACTATACAAGGAACCCTGATACTATCCAAGGACCACTGATACTATCGAAGGAACCCTGATACTATCCAAGGACCACTGATACTATCCAACAACCACTGATACTATCCAACAACCACTTATACTATCCAAGGACCACTGATACTATCCAAGGAGAGCTGATACTATTCAAGGAACCCTGATACTATCCAAGGACCACTGATACTATCCAAGGAGAGCTGATACTATCCAAGGAGAGCTGATACTATTCAAGGAACCCTGATACTATCCAAGGACCACTGATACTATCGAAGGAACCCTGATACTATCCAAGGACCACTGATACTATCCAACAACCACTGATACTATCCAAGGACCACTTATACTATCCAAGGACCACTGATACTATCCAAGGAGAGCTGATACTATTCAAGGAACCCTGATACTATCCAAGGACTACTGATACTATCCAAGGAACCCTGATACTATCCAAGGACCACTGATACTATCCAAGGAGAGCTGATACTATACAAGGAACCCTGATACTATCCAAGGACCACTGATACTATCGAAGGAACCCTGATACTATCCAAGGACCACTGATACTATCCAACAACCACTGATACTATCCAACAACCACTGATACTATCCAAGGACCACTTATACTATCCAAGGACCACTGATACTATCCAAGGAGAGCTGATACTATTCAAGGAACCCTGATACTATCCAAGGACCACTGATACTATCCAAGGAACCCTGATACTATCCAAGGACCACTGATACTATCCAAGGAACCCTGATACTATCCAAGGACCACTGATACTATCCGAGGAACCCTGATACTATCCAAGGACCACTGATACTATCCAAGGACCACTGATACTATCCAACAACCACTGATACTATCCAAGGAACCCTGATACTATCCAAGGACCACTGATACTATCCAACGACCACTGATACTATCCAAGGACCACTTATACTATCCAAGGACCACTGATACTATCCAAGGAGAGCTGATACTATCCAAGGAACCCTGATACTATCCAAGGACCACTGATACTATCCAACAACCACTGATACTATCCAAGGACCACTGATACTATCCAAGGAGAGCTGATACTATTCAAGGAACCCTGATACTATCCAAGGACCACTGATACTATCCAAGGAACCCTGATACTATCCAAGGAGACCTAATACCATCCAAGGAGACCTGATACTGTTCAAGGAGACCTGATACTGTTCAAGGAGACCTGATACTATCCAAGGACCACTGGTACTATCCAAGGAGATCTGATACTATCCAAGGACCACCTGTACAATCCAAGGAGACCTGATACTATCCAAGGACCACTGATACTATCCAAGGAACCCCGGAAACTTAACTAACTAATTTGAACCTTCTCAAGGACCCTGGAAACCCTTCAGTGACAGTAGATGTAACAGTGATGACATCAGTCCCCCTGGTGTTTTAATTGGAGCAGAGGGTCACTTGTCTTTGTGGGCGGGGCTTCAGATCACCAGGTGATGTCATAGTTTATGTTGTTTGTCTGATACTTAAATGGAACTCTGTGTGCAGTGAGTTCATCCAACCAGAAGGTGGAGACAAACAGCAGCTGATTTAAGATCAGCTTCAGGTCACTGACTCGTGTACTTATATTTATCAGTACTCAGGTCCTTTACTACAGTGAAAGTACTAATATCACACTCTCAAATTAGTTTTAGTTAACTCATAAAGGAACACTTCTGTCAGAACCTGGTGTCTGGCTATGCATCAGGTTTGCATCAGGTCATAACAGCAAAAGGATGCTCTACTAAGTACTGAAGACGCTCTACTAAGTACTAAAGATGCTCTACTAAGTACTAAAGACGCTCTACTAAGTTCTAAAGACGCTCTACTAAGTTCTAAAGATGCTCTACTAAGTACTAAAGATGCTCTACTAAGTACTAAAGACGCTCTACTAAGTTCTAAAGATGCTCTACTAAGTACTAAAGATGCTCTACTAAGTACTAAAGATGCTCTACTAAGTACTAAAGATGCTCTACTAAGTACTAAAGATGCTCTACTAAGTACTAAAGATGCTCTACTAAGTACTAAAGATGCTCTACTAAGTACTAAAGATGCTCTACTAAGTACTAAAGACGCTCTACTAAGTACTAAAGATGCTCTACTAAGTACTAAAGACGCTCTACTAAGTACTAAAGATGCTCTACTAAGTACTAAAGATGCTCTACTAAGTACTAAAGATGCTCTACTAAGTACTAAAGATGCTCTACTAAGTACTAAAGACGCTCTACTAAGTACTAAAGATGCTCTACTAAGTACTAAAGACGCTCTACTAAGTACTAAAGACGCTCTACTAAGTACTAAAGACGCTCTACTAAGTACTAAAGATGCTCTACTAAGTACTAAAGATGCTCTACTAAGTACTAAAGATGCTCTACTAAGTACTAAAGATGCTTGTCATGAAGGGGTTGAATAATTTTGAGACTGCAGTAGTCATTAAAAGTGGTATTTTGTGTTGAATTTGGAGAAACCACTTGTAGTAATAGTTGTGTTGAGCTATTATTATTATTGAAAACAGCTGAAAGTTTGTAAATGTTGCCAATAAACCTAATTTGCAATGGGGGTTGAATAATTTTGAGTGCAACTGTATACATATGTATATACATATATATATATATATGTATATATATATATTAGTGCCTAAACAGAATCACAAAAAAAAAAAAAAATGTTTTTATGTATTATAATTTATAAAAATATGTTTCCCATTATCTTATTTTCTCATTGCACAGCTCCTGTCTTCCTCAGTTGCTCTGCTTCCAGTGCAGCTTGTTTTAAGTAGAGCTTTTATCCAATCAGATTTCACCTCTGTGTCTCTAGGTAAGAAGAGAGGCCCGAGGCCTGCAGACTCACAAGTGAATCCATGTGCAGTTTAAGTGAATGGGGATGATATTGTTGATAGTCTTCAACCAATCTAACCCTAATCAGATCTTTAGTTTGACATGTTGGGTGTACTCTTTGACGTGCCAGAGCCTTCTAGCTGGCCTACAACTACTTCAGCATTAACTCGCAGCTCAGTATTGAGGTGCAGCTCTGCAGTGAGGTGCAGCGTGCGCTGTGATTGGTCAGTGGGCGAGCACGTGACTATTGTGAACCGAAACTTAAGGTAGCCATCAGAGCTTAGTTGGAGGAGTAAGAGTTCAAATTGAAAGATATGGAAGAAATTATGAAATATTTTGGGTTTTGCTTGGTGTAGTTTTTTTTGTTTTTTTACCTAGCTTTGTCTCAATGGCTGAAGGAGGAGAAACGGATTTAGTGGCGGAGTTACTGACAACGCCTTTCTCAAGAAGGACATTTCAGGAAAAGCTGGACATCGTAAGAAATGGCCAGTCAACCCCACAGCTGGCAGCCCTGACTCAGCAGGAAAAGGATTTGTATGAACGGTATTTCTGTCTGACAGCGTCGGAGAAGCGTTGCACATTTTATGGCTGAATGTGTTTCATTTTAACTGAGCTCCTGGTGTTTGGAGCTACGCTACGCTAACCTGAGGACACCATAGCACGGCAGGACACAAGCTACGGTGCTTTTGAAAACTTTTGGAGAGACTCGAGTGGATCTACAACTCAACGAACACGTTCGCAGGGAAACAGCTCCACAACGTGCGGTCTGCGGCGGCCAGCCGGCGCCCCGGCGGAGGTGGGATCCCGGCCCCGCTGCGAACCGTAAATACAACTGGGGAGGCTCGACTGTCATCACTGAATCGAGAAGGACTTCTTACTGGAACTGAAACGATGTACTGTACAACCGTGGTATTAAACTCTTTGTCAACAAAGAAAGGAGGATGGAGTTTGTCTTTAAGTGAACAGCATTTGGTAAGTGAAGTGCGTTTGTTTGTTTACATCTGCAGTAGCGTTACTACTGTTCATTTGTCTATCGTGTCGTTTTCATGAATAATATTTGAATGGCTCGTGCTCTTGTGTGGTGGAATGCGTGGATCCTCTGCAGGTCTACTGGATTGATTTGTCATGCTTTGTTATATGAATATATGTGACTGGTTCTAATGAGTTTGTCATTGTGTTAATTACATTGATTTTGAGTATATGCATTGTCCGTTAATGACGCAGCGTCCCATCATGCACGTATTCATGTATCTGCACTCTGCAGTTCGTGTTTTGTAGGTTTGAGCTTCATGTAACATTTTATTTCACTTGTCAAATGTTGCAGTGTTATGTGAATATGCGGCTTTTACACAAAACAAATAATAACCCGTAGCTGTGGCATCATAATGAGGTGATTCAACTGTAGTAGGACAGCACTGAAGACCCAGGTATAAAATGCATGGCCCGCCAATGACATATATATATATATATATACACATTGGCCATAATATCAGTTTCAGGGGACATCAGCAAATACTAAATCATGTTATTGTCATTTAAAAAGCCTTTCATATATCCGAACAAGAAAATGGACGAGATAAAAGAGATACATTCCTTTATTTAAGACGCTGTGTTGCGCTACTTTGTCAATAAAGTCAAAAAAATACATTTACGGCATCACTGTTCGTGAATCAAACCAATTTACATTAAATGTGCATATACATCAAGAGACGGCAGCGGTGTGCCTGACAGTGGACTACCATTTTCAAGCAGAACCTGCCTTCAGCAAACAGTGTGCTGTTGGAAAAGTACTGACATACCACTCTAAGGATCGGTACCTACAGCTGAACAACAGTAGCATACCACTCCAGGGATCAAAAGAACACTTCATCCTTCAGTTTATCATCTCTTTATGTTTATGTCATTATTTGGGTTCAAATAAACATTTTCAAACCCTGCTTCCTGGTTCAGGGACCTGTTGACGTCACTTGGTGTTACCTTAGGTGAGGGGCGGAGCCTCAGACGCTCCCTGAACAGAAAGTAGCCCGGATGTTGGGCGGTGTAACCGTATAAATTACACTTCCTGTTTCAGAGAGCACAGAGCCGTTAAACTAGAAGAAGAAGAGAGCAGAGAGTGAGCGCGCGCTGCCTACACGGTGAGTCTCTGGTGTTTTTCTGTGTTTCTCGTTGTTTCTCTCTGTCGCTTCCGGTCGTCTCGCGGTGGTCGGTGGGTCTGCTTGGAGCTCGCGTGTAAACGCGGAAATACCCTCAACGGGACCGTCAGATGACGCGTAGAGGATCAATAATCCGTTATCGGTCCCGGTCTGGTCCAGGTGACACGTGACTTTTTATTTTGGGGGGTAAAACATATTCCACCCCATTTTTGGGGGGGTTGGGGGTCCCTGATGAATATAAATATGTAAATATCAATCATAAAATGTCTCCCCTCCCCCCTCCCCCCCAGACAGATTTGTGTTTGTTGCTTCAGGACAACCATGTGTTAACAGAGTTCATATGAGATATATATATATATATATATATATATATATATATATATATATATATATATATATATATATATATATATATATATATATATATATATATATATATATATATATATATATGTCACACAGACAGGTGCTGTAGACACGCCCCCTCTGTGAGAGTCACACAGACACACACCTGGTGCAGGTGCTGACAGAAGCATCAGAGTGAAGCTAGACAGGCCCAGTAGTGACAGTCACCACAGAAAGGTCTACCCTCTCCCAGACAATGGAGATATTCTCATCTTTCTGAAAACAATGTAAAGTTGTAGACCATGTCACAGTAATGTGAACATTATTGTGTATTTGAATGACATAGCCTGACAGGAAGTAAACACAGACCCAAGTTGTTTCCGATCAGTTCAGTTCAGTGTAAACAGTGAAGCTAGCTCACTGGCTGTTTCTTTCTTTCAGTATTGATCAAAGGACGAGGGCATCAACATACCTCATGTTGAGCTTAAACTGAACAGAATTGAATATTCTTGAATGTTTTATTTTTATTTGTTATTTATTTCATTTTGTTTCAAATTGGACATCTTCAATATTTTAGTTTTCATATAAGACTGTAGCCCAAAGTTCTTTGCTTTAAGTGTTCTTGAAGTTCTTTAATTAATAAATGGAAAGCAAAGTTATTTGTCACCTCCCCTTTTCTTTGCTGATCCGAAAAATTATCCGAACCGTGAGGTTTGTTAAACATGTCAGGTGATAGTATATACTGTTTTCAAGTTAAAAACAATTAAAAATAGGTGTAAGGTCCATAGAGGGTTAAATAAATAGAACCTATGAAAACGTGTTGAGTCATGTTATGTTTCACATGAATCAGCTGTCTGTCTGTCTATCTCTCTCTGTCTGTCTCGAGATAAACTTGAACTCTACTTCACAGTTTGAGAGTCTGGATTTATCTGAACCTGCTGATCGACTACAGACTGAACAGGACCAAGAGTAGCTACTCCTAAGAGGATCTGGTCTCAGTGGAGCAAGTCTGGATCAAGGATTCTGACCGTGTGGATTAGGACTAAAGTGGTGGACTGAGACTCTAAAATGAGGCACTTGATCAACACTAAAGCTTTGACTGTGGTCGTGCTGTTGGCTCTGATGCTGGGGTGAGTACTGCTACTACTACTGCTACTACTACTGTAACTACTACTGCTGTAACTACTACTACTGTTACTACTATTAGTACTACTACTGTTACTACTACTGTTACTACTACTGTTACTACTACTGTTACTACTACTGCCACTACTGTTACTACTACTGTTACTACTACTGTTACTACTACTGTTACTACTACTGCCACTACTACTACTACTACTGTTACTACTACTGTAACTACTACTGCTGTAACTACTACTACTGTTACTACTATTAGTACTACTACTGTTACTACTACTGTTACTACTACTGCCACTACTGCTAACTACTACTGTTACTACTACTGTTACTACTACTGCCACTACTGCTAACTACTACTGTTACTATTACTGCTACTACTACTACTATTACTGTTACTGCTACTACTACTACTGTTATTACTACTACGACTACTACTGTTATTACTACTACGACTACTACTGTTTGAAATGCATATACTGTTATTAATGATCGATTGTGTTTCTGTTTGAACCCAGAGTCCTGTTCTGCTACATCTCCCTGTCCTACAGGTAGTACAACATATTATATATATATATTAATAACGTTTTATAGGAACTGTATCATATATTTAAATAATAAAGTGTGAATGCCTGATGCTGAAAAGCTGACGATGATGAAGACGATGTGTGTGTGTTGTTTAAACTGAGAGGGTTTGATGTTTTTCTGTTCTATAAAGTGTAAATGTTAATTAACATCAAAAACTACAATAAAATTCACATCAAACTACAATAAAATACACAAACGTCATGACAAACTACACCACAAACTATAACAAACTACACCACAACATATAACAAACTACACCACAAACTATAACATATAGAAAAACCATCAGTCATTCACACACACATGAACAATAACTAATCTGACCTGTCAGAGGAAAGGACAACGATGAGGCATTGGGGTTAGGGGTTTGGTGATTTTGGTGATTGGTAAACCAACGAATACTGAAGTTACTCTCTCTGTTTGTGTGTGTGTGTGTGTGTGTGTGTGTGTGTGTGACACACAGAGGCGTTGAGCTCTTCAAGCAGAACAACTTCAATCAACAGAACGGGTCAGTATAACTTTGGAACCTTTTCCCTGAGTGTGTACTGATCAGCTCCACCCTGTTCACCTGTTTACGTAATCTATAATAAAACTATAATACTACAGAGACACAAAAACAAAGTTATAGTCCTCTTTTTGTCTTTGTATATACGATATATATATTGGTGGTGTAACGGATCACGGGTCGATCCGTGTGTGTCATCATAGTGTGTAATACAGTTTTACTGCTGCTGTTCCTTTACAAGTAACAAGTCCCCGAATATCACTGCAGAGTGTCAGTGAACAGATATAAAGCATGTGTTCAGTGAACGGAGCAGGTTAGAAGCATTTAACGGTGAAAGTCACGGCGAGCGGAGGAGCTTCAGAAGCCCCCGGGTCATTGAAGTCACAAGTTTGGGATCATTTTGTCTTCCCTGTAAAGTATAATGACGGATAAGGGTGGTGGACAAAACCGTTACGGTATGTAGGCGTTATTTAAAAAGAAAGACATACGACAAGGAAAAGACTGTGACCGCTTTCACCACGGAGGAGTGATTCATAGTCCGGTGCTGTAGACACGCCCCCTCTGTGAGAGTCACACAGACAGGTGCTGTAGACACGCCCCCTCTGTGAGAGTCACACAGACAGGTGCTGTAGACACGCCCCCTCTGTGAGAGTCACACAGACAGGTGCTGTAGACACGCCCCCTCTGTGAGAGTCACACAGACAGGCGCTGTAGACACGCCCCCTCTGCGAGGGTCACACAGACAGGCGCTGTAGACACGCCCCCTCTGCGAGGGTCACACAGACAGGTGCTGTAGACACGCCCCCTCTGTGAGAGTCACACAGACACACACCTGGTGCAGGTGCTGACAGAAGCATCAGAGTGAAGCTAGACAGGCCCAGTAGTAACAGTCACTACAGAAAGGTCGACCCTCTCCCCAGACAATGGAGATATTCTCATCTTATTGAAAATCATGTCACAGTAATGTGAACATTATTGTGTATTTGAATGACATAACCTGACAGGAAGTAAACACAGACCCAAATTGTTGCCGAGCAGTTCAGTTCAGTGTAAACAGTGAAGCTAGCTCACTGGCTGTTTCTTTCTTTCAATATTGATCAAAGGACGAGGGTCTCAACTTGGACAACTTCAAATTGGACATCTTCAATATTTTAGTTTTTATGTAAGACTATAGCCCAAAGTTATTTTCTTTAAGTGTTCTTGGAGTTCTTTAATTAATAAATGGAAAGCGAAGTTATATTTGTCTCCTCCCCTTTACTTTGTTGATCCGAAAAATGATCCGAACCGTGACTCAAGAACCGTGATCCGAACCGAACCGTGAGGTTTGTGATCCGTTGCACCCCTACTATATATATATATATATATATATTAGTGCTGGGCAACGATTACAATTTTTAATTGCGATTAATCTCATTGTTATGGTAAAGTTCAATAATGAATTCTAAAGTAGTGTATTGCTTCTCTTTTATTTTTAAAGTACTGCCATATGAACAACAGGTCAATAACATTTGGTTTGTAAACACTTTAAACACATCCGGTTCTTGTTAACAGCAGTATTCCCTTTACACAGTAGAGTTCTATCTCTTCACTATCTGTGCTCAGTGTGCTGACTGGATGTGAAACGTTCCACTGCTGTGAACATGAACACAATGTTTCAGCACGTTTCATCTCAATGTGTGTCTTGTGTCTTCATGACAGTCAGAGCAGGTGAATGCGTTAAGTTGCCCATCACTAATATATATATATATATATATATATTTCTGCACAGATTGGCTGCTGATGATGTCATCCCTGTGAGTAATGAGTTCCACCTGGTGGCTCCTGATCAGTGAGTACCTTCATCAGATTATGTGTTGATTACACCTGTTAACCAGTACTTGTACATACTCTCAGTATGATCATCAACAGTCTTTACTGTTTTTTGCTAACGTTGTCTGAAACAACAGGAACGGTGCTAACAATGCTAACTACCCCTCAGACTGTTGTTTTGTGTTGTAATGAGAGAACTGTTTGTGTTTTAGTCTGCAGTACGAACAGCCGAGCATCCTACGAGGGTGAGTATCATTCATAGTCCTTGTTTGTTTGTTTGTTTGTTTGTTTGTTGATGATGTCAGTCCGTGTTCTTAACCGTAGTCGTACCGACGTGGTGACGGTGACGCCCTGGCTGGCTCCTGTCGTCTGGGAGGGAACCTTTAACCCGGTTCTACTCGACAGCATCTACAAACCAAAGAACATCACCATCTCAGCCACCGTGTTCGCTGTTGGGAAGTAAGTATGATGTCACAACGTTGTGGTTTCTACGTCTCTGCTCTGACCTTTTACCTGGAAGTGACCCCTCTGACCATCTGGACAGGTACATCATGTTCCTGAAAGACTTCCTGGAGACAGCAGAGCAGCACTTCTTCGTTGGTTTCAAAGTGCACATTTACGTGTTCACCGACTCGCCGAATGATGTTCCCCATGTCATGATGGCTGCCGGCCGTCAGGTAAACAAACACGTTGACACTGATTTCTTCTCTTAAACTCCCACACAGGTTTCCTGATATGTTTTGATATGAAATGACTTCCTCCTCCAGCTGACGGTGCTTTCGGTGCCCAGCTCGAACCGTTGGCAGGAGATCTCCGCTCGGAGGATGGAGCTCATCCAGACGCTGATAGAGGAGCAACTTCCGAACCGCAGCGACGACTACGTCTTCTGTCTGGACGTGGACTCCAAGTTCCACGGCCGCTGGGGGGCGGAGTCACTGGGCGGACTGGTGGCTGTGATTCATCCAGGTGAGTGGGCAGACTGGTGGCTGTGATTCAATTTAATTAATTTTTGTATAGCCCAAAATCACAAATTCCCCTCAGAGGGCTTTACAATCTGTACACAATGTGACAACCTCTGTCCCAGGACCCTCACATCAGAACAAGAAGAACTCCCCCCCCCCCCCCCCCCCCCCGAAAAAAACCTTTTAAAGGGGAGAAAAGAGGAAGAAACCTTAGGAAGAGCAACAGAGGAGGGATCCCTCTATCAGGATGGACAGAAGTGTGATACAGAATGAACAACACATTCAATGCATATGACAGAACCACGGCAGGAGGCAGGACCACGGTCCAGGTATCACCAGGATCCACCGAAACCTGCGAGGCGAGAAAGCACAGAGACTCCGGTGAAGAAGCAAAGTCAGTAATGAGCGTTAATGGGACAGAAGGAGAGAGAGAAGAGGAGAGAGGAGCTCAGTGTATCCTAGGAAGTCCCCCAGCAGTCTAGGCCTAAAGCAGCGTATCTAGGGGCTAGTCCAAGGCAAACCTGAGTCAGACCTAACTATGAACCTGACTCAGCCACAACTAGAAACCTGAGCCAGCCCTAACTATGAACCTGACTCAGCCCTAACTAGAAACCTGAGCCAGCCCTAACTATAAGCATTATCAAAAAGGAAAGTTTTAAGCCTACTCTTAAATGTGGTGAGTGTGTCTGCCCCCCGGACTGAAACAGGAAGCTGGTTCCACAGAAGAGGAGCTTGATAACTGAAGGCTCTGGCTCCCATCCTACTTTCTAAGACTCTGGGAACCACAAGTAACCCTGAATTCAGGGAGCGCAGCTCTCTAGTAGGGTAATATGGTACTATAAGCTCCTTAAGATATGATGGTGCCTGACCAGTTCGGGCTTTGTAGGTGAGCAGAAGGATTTTAAATTCTATTCTAGATTTTACAGGGAGCCAGTGCAGAGAAGCTAATACAGGACTAATATGATCTCTTTTCTTAGTTTTTGTTAGTACACAAGCTGCAGCATTCTGAATCAACTGGAGAGATTTAAGAGACTTATTAGAGCAGCCTGATAATAAGGAATCACAGTAATCTAGTCTAGAGGTAACAAATGCATGAACACATTTTTCTGCATCGCTTTGAGACAGGATGTGCCTGATTTATTAAATGTTACGTAGGTGCTGCTGGATGTCAGCGCAATGCCATCTAGAGAAACTATATCATTAGATAACTGATGTTATCTAGTTATTCTACTAGGCCCAGGTGTTCTGGGCCTAGTAGAATAACTTCAGTTTAGTCTGAGTTTAACATCAGGAAGTTGCAGGTCATCCAGGTTTTTATGTCCTGAAGGCTGCTTGAAGTTTAGTGAGCTGGTTTGTTTCATCTGGTTTGATCGATAGATATAATTGAGTATCATCTGCATAACAATGAAAGTTTATAGAGTGTTTTCTGATAATATTGCCTAAAGGAAGCATATATAAGGTGAATAAGATTGGTCCAAGCACAGAACCTTGTGGAACTCCATGACTAACGTTGGTGTTCATGGAGGGTTCATCGTTTACAAACTGAGATCGATCCGATAAATAGGATTTAAACCAGTTCAGTGCGGTTCCTTTAATGCCAATATAATGTTCTAGTCTCTGCAACAGGATGTAATGATCAACGGTGTTGAACGCAGCACTAAGGTCTAACAAGACAAGAACAGAGACTAGTCCTTTGTCAGATCAATTAGAAGGTCATTAGTAGGGGTGCAACGGATCACAAACCTCACGGTTCGGTTCGGATCACGGTTCTTGAGTCACGGTTCGGATCATTTTTCGGATCAACAAAGAAAAGGGGAGGAGTCAAATATAACTTTGCTTTCCATTTATTAATTAAAGAACTTCAAGAACACTTAAAGAAAATAACTTTGGGCTATACTCTTACATAAAAACTAAAATATTGAAGATGTCCAATTTGAAATGAAATAAATACAATTAAAACATTCAAGAATATTCAATTCTGTTTAAGTTTAAGTGCAACATGAGGTATGTTGATGCCCTCGTCCTTTGATCAATATTGAAAGAATATGTGAGCTAGTTTACACTGAACTGAACTGCTCGGCAACAATTTGGGTCTGTGTTTACTTCCTGTCAGGTTATGTCATTCAAATACACAATAATGTTCACATTACTGTGACATTATTTTCAAAAAGATGAGAATATCTCCATTGTCTGGGGAGAGGGTCGACCTTTCTGTAGTGACTGTTACTACTGGACCTGTCTAGCTTCACTCTGATGCTTCTGTCAGCACCTGCACCAGGTGTGTGTCTGTGTGACTCTCACAGAGGGGGCGTGTCTACAGCACCTGTCTGTGTGACTCTCACAGAGGGGGCGTGTCTACAGCGCCTGTCTGTGTGACTCTCACAGAGGGGGCGTGTCTACAGCACCTGTCTGTGTGACTCTCACAGAGGGGGCGTGTCTACAGCACCTGTCTGTGTGACTCTCACAGAGGGGGCGTGTCTACAGCACCTGTCTGTGTGACTCTCACAGAGGGGGCGTGTCTACAGCACCTGTCTGTGTGACTCTCACAGAGGGGGCGTGTCTACAGCACCTGTCTGTGTGACTCTCACAGAGGGGGCGTGTCTACAGCACCTGTCTGTGTGACTCTCACAGAGGGGGCGTGTCTGCAGCACCGGACTATGAATCACTCCTCCGTGGTGAAAGCGGTCACAGTCTTTTCCTTGTCGTATGTCTTTCTTTTTAAATAACGCCTACATACCGTAACGGTTTTGTCCACCATCCTTATCCCTCATTATACTTTACAGGGAAGACAAAATGATCCCAAACTTGTGACTTCAATGACCCGGGGGCTTCTGAAGCTCCTCCGCTCGCCGTGACTTTCTCCGTTAAATGCTTCTAACCTGCTCCGTTCACTGAACACATGCTTTATATCTGTTCACTGACACTCTGCAGTGATATTCGGGGACTTGTTACTTGAAAAGGAACAGCAGCAGTAAAACTGTATTACACACTATGATGATTACACTGTAAAAAAAGAAAAGATTAAAAATAAATAAATAAAAAATACTCAATTGATCCGCGGTTCACGAGTGATCCGAACCGTGAGGGGTGATCCGAACCGATCACGGATCGACCCGTGATCCGTTACACCACTAGTCATTAGTCATTTTTACCAGAGCTGTCTCTGTGCTGTGATGCTTTCTAAATCTTGACTGAAAATCCTCAAATAAACTATTGTTATGTAGAAAGTCACACAACTGATTCGCAACTGCTTTCTCAAGGATCATAGAGAGGAATGGAAGGTTAGAGATCGGTCTATAGTTAGCCAACACCCCTGGATCAAGAGTGGGCTTCTTAAGAAGAGGTTTAACTAGAAATTTTCGCAAGAAATTTTGACAGTGTGGCTTCTACTGCCCGAAGATCATTTAATGAACTTGTCAAAAAGATCGTAGCCTATATGACCCGGTCCAGTTGCCATAGAATGTTTTACCGAACGTTCTAAAACAGTCAATAAATGGAGCTTCTTAATCAGACCTGAGACTGCGAGACTGCGGTCAACTCAGCAGACACTCACATGTTAGTCACCTATAAGCTGAAACTCACGGTAAACGCATTCAAACGGCACAGATCGGGAGCGAGCGAAGGACTTTGAAAGTTAGCGGAAAGATTAACGTGAGACAACATCCGGTTTCTTCAGACGAACATCCGGTTTTCAGAATAAGATGCAAACAAAGTATGAATTATATTCACATTAAGTATAAAACATGCTGCCTGCATCTCGTGAGTTAAAGGGAAAACACACCTAAATTGTGCGTAAAGTGTCTTTATTCTTTGATTTGAGGGTTGCTGGAAATTAATAATACGTGACTGACAGTCAATTAAGATATTTAACTAAGCAAACACTCTGAACTGAATTTGTATCTTCAAATGGCACATTTTGGACATTTTTAAGGTGCTATAAAAATATTTGTTCTCAATAATTCCACACAATGACTGATGTATATGTAATCAAGGCATCGTTGACTTAATAATTGATAGTTGTTTAAAAAATTCAATAATAACAATAAATAACCACAAAGAAATAAGAATACAATTGAATATGATCGTCTGATTTATTTTTTTGTTCAGAAAATCTAAGAAAACACTTTGAATCTGTAGACTACTGCCTAATAGTCTTATTATTGCCATTTGATGACAATAGCTCATATACTGTAAGCCTATTTATTATTTTGAACAAAGGTTAAATGTTATTTCACAAGTTTCAAAAAGTGCCCCAATTTGTTTTTAAATGCTCTGGATTTCAGTCAGTGGGGGCAAAAGTTGCCCCCTAAAAAATATGTAAATGTCCTACCCTGGGCTACAGAGAGACAACACCTCTACTGTGGCAGTGATAACTGTGTGTCTTTATTAGTTATTAGTATTATTAGTTACTATTATTAAGTACAGTGATCATGTGAACAGACACAAACTTCTCTAAAGTCTCTCCAGCTGTTAAAGCCGACTGACAGCTGATCCAGCTGTGATCAGCTGGATCAGCTGTGATCAGCTGATCCTCCGTCATTAGAAACAGACGTCGCTTCACGTGACGCTTCAGAGGAAAGGACGTCTCATGTCTCTATATTTCCTCTCTCCTCGCATGGTTTCCTTGCATCTCTCCATGCAGCCCTGGTGGGAGGGACTAAGACGCAAGGAAAGGACGCGAGTGAGGGAAACGTGGATGCAATTAACAGACTTGGGATGAACCCTCAGTCTCCATTAACAGGTGTTTGTTCCTCTGGTCTGCAGGTTACTATAAAGACGGACGCAGCAGGTTTCCCTACGAGCGGAGGCCCGCCTCCAGAGCCTACCTGGCCCCTGGATGGGGGGACTTCTACTACTGTGGGGGGGCATTTGGAGGTCTTCTGCAGGAAGTACATCAGCTCGCCAAAACCTGCCGCTCCAACTTTGAGGCTGACGCCCAGGAGGGCATTGAGGCTGCCTGGCAGGAGGAGAGTCACCTGAACAGGTAGGCAGGAGGAGAGACACCTGATCAGGTAGACAGGAGGAGAGACACCTGATCAGGTAGACAGGAGGAGAGACACCTGATCAGGTAGATGGGAGGAGAGTCACCTGAACAGGTAGGCAGGAGGAGAGACACCTGATCAGGTAGACAGGAGGAGAGACACCTGATCAGGTAGATGGGAGGAGAGTCACCTGAACAGGTAGGCAGGAGGAGAGACACCTGAACAGGTAGACAGGAGGAGAGACACCTGGACAGGTAGACGGGAGGAGAGACACCTGGACAGGTAGACGGGAGGAGAGACACCTGGACAGGTAGACAGGAGGAGAGTCACCTGAACAGGTAGGCAGGAGGAGAGTCACCTGAACAGGTAGGCAGGAGGAGAGTCACCTGAACAGGTAGGCAGGAGGAGAGACACCTGGACAGGTAGACGGGAGGAGAGACACCTGGACAGGTAGACGGGAGGAGAGACACCTGATCAGGTAGACGGGAGGAGAGTCACCTGAACAGGTAGGCGGGAGGAGAGACACCTGATCAGGTAGACAGGAGGAGAGACACCTGATCAGGTAGACAGGAGGAGAGACACCTGGACAGGTAGGCAGGAGGAGAGAGGTAGACAGGAGGAGAGACACCTGAACAGGTAGACAGGAGGAGAGACACCTGAACAGGTAGACAGGAGGAGAGTCACCTGAACAGGTAGACAGGAGGAGAGACACCTGAACAGGTAGACGGGAGGAGAGTCACCTGGACAGGTAGACGGGAGGAGAGTCACCTGGACAGGTAGACAGGAGGAGAGTCACCTGAACAGGTAGACAGGAGGAGAGACACCTGATCAGGTAGACAGGAGGAGAGTCACCTGATCAGGTAGACAGGAGGAGAGTCACCTGAACAGGTAGGCAGGAGGAGAGTCACCTGAACAGGTAGGCAGGAGGAGAGTCACCTGAACAGGTAGGCAGGAGGAGAGACACCTGAACAGGTAGACAGGAGGAGAGACACCTGGACAGGTAGACGGGAGGAGAGACACCTGGACAGGTAGACAGGAGGAGAGTCACCTGAACAGGTAGGCAGGAGGAGAGTCACCTGAACAGGTAGGCAGGAGGAGAGTCACCTGAACAGGTAGGCAGGAGGAGAGACACCTGGACAGGTAGACGGGAGGAGAGACACCTGGACAGGTAGACGGGAGGAGAGACACCTGATCAGGTAGGCGGGAGGAGAGACACCTGATCAGGTAGACAGGAGGAGAGACACCTGATCAGGTAGACAGGAGGAGAGACACCTGGACAGGTAGGCAGGAGGAGAGAGGTAGACAGGAGGAGAGACACCTGAACAGGTAGACAGGAGGAGAGACACCTGAACAGGTAGACAGGAGGAGAGTCACCTGAACAGGTAGACAGGAGGAGAGACACCTGAACAGGTAGACGGGAGGAGAGTCACCTGGACAGGTAGACAGGAGGAGAGTCACCTGATCAGGTAGACAGGAGGAGAGACACCTGGACAGGTAGGCAGGAGGAGAGAGGTAGACAGGAGGAGAGACACCTGAACAGGTAGACAGGAGGAGAGTCACCTGAACAGGTAGACAGGAGGAGAGACACCTGAACAGGTAGACGGGAGGAGAGACACCTGGACAGGTAGGCAGGAGGAGAGACACCTGGACAGGTAGACAGGAGGAGAGACACCTGGACAGGTAGACAGGAGGAGAGACACCTGGACAGGTAGACAGGAGGAGAGACACCTGGACAGGTAGGCAGGAGGAGAGAGGTAGACAGGAGGAGAGTCACCTGGACAGGTAGGCAAGAGGAGAGACACCTGGACAGGTAGACAGGAGGAGAGACACCTGGACAGGTAGGCAGGAGGAGAGACACCTGGACAGGTAGGCAGGAGGAGAGAGGTAGACAGGAGGAGAGACATCTTGTGTTGAACCTTGTCGTACATTCTAATGACTGTACTTCCTGTTCCTGTGTTTAGGTACATGTGGACCAACAAGCCCAGTAAGGTGCTCTCACCTGAGTACCTTTGGCAGGACTTTAAACCCAAAAATCCCGAAGTTCACATCATCAGGTTCTCTGGAGTCGTGAAGAACTACGCTGAGATCCGACCCAACGCCTGAGAGTCTGGAGCGGACTGAAAGGTTTTGGAAAAGCTACCTCTGCACACCGTAAACTCTGGAGGGGATTCACACACCTGTCGCTCAACACCTGAGGCTCCACCTACCTCACCTGATGGAGTCCCAACCTAAACCACTAAAATAATTATAGTAGACTAAAGAAGCACTTCCTGTTGTTACACCGGGTCTCTGATCCGCCTTCAGACTCAGGACCTGGAGCTAAAGTTGTATCTCTGAATTATTTTAGCCGAATAACCTTTTTCTCGTTCGTCTCTCTTCTTCTAACTTGTGACCTGAATTTAGCTTGTGTGTTTGACATTAAGGCTTTACAGAAGCTAGCGTTAGCCGGATAGCATGAAATACCCATAGAACCAGGTATGCTAACAGCTAACCTCTACAAAGCTAAGAGCTGATCAAGTCTTTGTCAGGGTTCACGTGAGTCCTTCAAGTTTTAAATTGAATGCAGGAAATTAGAAGATTTAGGCCTAAGAAAAGGTCTAAAATTGCCTTAAATAGTTTTTGTAGGTCTTAAAATAAATGATGGTTGGAATATACCATCATTTATATTTGGAACCACAATCAATATGACGGTTTTACACAACCTCGTCCATGAAGTCATGTTACCAGCTTCTGAAGCTTCATGTTTTATATTCAGACTTCTGATTAAATTCTGCTTCAGACGTAATACTCTGTTTACAGAGTAACTTATACTTGTAGTTCCGGGTACCGGGTCCATCACCGGGTTATAAAATGTTACGATGGAAGGTGGTCTGTTTTTATAGAAGATGAATGTTGGACTGTTTTTAAAACGTATATAATATATACTCGTTAAAGGGTTGAAGGGTGATGTTGTATATACATATAATATATACTCGTTAAAGGGTTGAAGGGTAATATATATATATATATATATATATATATACATTAAAGCAGAGGTCTTCAACAGGGGGTCTGCAACATTTTTGGTTGATTAGACAATTTTTTATTTTTTTTATTTAAGTTTTTTTCCAAACATGAATGTGTCCATTATTTTAATAGTTCAGTATTGTATGCAAGATAACAGGTATGTTTATTAGGGGTGTAACGATACGGGTATTCGTATTGAACCGTTCGGTACATGAACAATACCTTCATACGTTTTGTTTTTTTGTTTTTTTGTTGTTAGGGGGCGACCGTGGCTCCCTGGGTTAAGAGGGTTGTCTGGTAACCGCAAGGTCGAAGGTTCAATACTTGACTGGGACGTGTCATGTGTCGAAGTGTCCCTGAGCAAGACACTGTACCCCTCGCTCCCCGGGCGCCTGTCATTGGCAGCCCACTGCTCCCTATATACAGGGATGGGTCAAATGCAGAGAAAGATTTCCCCCATAAAGGGATAAATATAGTGTATATTTTTTTTTTTGTGCATTTGGAAATGCAGAAACTTAAATTGTGGGAAATATTATGTTTTCGGTGGAGCCACTGTTCTCAAACTGGCAACACACATGACGTAACGGACAGCGTGCTCTCTGACACGCCCACCACCAAAGAAACACTTCCTACTCCAGTCGGCACTTTGCGCTGTGAGACACGCTACACGAAGCTAACGTTAGCTCGGTGCAACATGGCTAATAGACCAGAAATAAAAGATCCTCCAACGGCCTACAGGTCTGGTGTTTGGAGCCACTTTGGTTTCTCTGTGAACTATGAGGGCGATGGTGAGAGAGTGGTGGATACAAAACAACGCGATCAACAAGCGATCACCAGGCGGTTGGTACATTTATAGCCGCGAACACGAGACCCGACTCTGTCGTGTGAAACGCTTTATGAACCTGCTGAATGTTATTGATCCCAATGAACAAAAGGAAAACTTGGTAGTAAATTGAGGGACTTTCTAAGTAGTAACTGTAAGATGAAGAGCCACGTTCACTCGGTGTAGTTCCATCATTGTTCATACTACAATGATGATGGAGAAGATGTAAGTAACAATACTACATTAACGTTACATTTTTTAAGGATCAGTTTTAGTTTTTTATGCTTAAGTGTTGCTAAGAAGACACCCCAGAAGATGGGTCACTCAGGTATAGTTCCATCATTGTTCAAAGTCAAAGAATAGCTTCATGATGTTAGTTTTAATGAATAAATATATTTTAAAATCAAGTACGTTTCTCTGGCATTTATAGTTTTCTACTGTATTGAAAACGTACCGAACCGTGGCTCCACTGTACCGTACCGAACCGTGGCTCCACTGTATCGTACCGAACCGTGGCTCCACTGTACCGTACCGAACCGAACTGTGACTTTTGTGAACCGTTACACCCCTAGTGTTTATGCATGGCAGTGGCACTAATAGGCCATCACTCATTTCCACATTTATGTTTAAAATAAAAACGTCTAGTTGAACAGCTTGTGTTCATGATTATCATGTGATTAACAGACAGTGTTGATATTAGCATTGGTATCAGTTGATAAGGTGTTTATGAATGTCAGTGTCACGGCCCCCCTCCTCACTGGACCTTCATGTTTACAATAAGAACATGAATATATGAACCTGTGTATTATTTGAATAGCTTAGTATTGAATGCACAATAAAGAGGTATGTGTATACATGGCACTAGGCCCAGTTTAATATAAAACACAATGTTATACAATATATATAGTCGGGGGTCCCTGCTCCATCTCTATCAGTTTGGGGGTCCTTGGCCTGGAACACGTTGAAGACCCCTGCATTGAAGGGTGATGTTATATTCTGCAGCAGTGATTAAAATACAGTTTATCACTATTTCAATGTTTTGAAGTAAAACTCAGTAAACAGTCAACATGTAAATATTACCCATGGAAACTTCCTGAGTTTATATTTATAAATTGTGTCATAAATCTGGCATTTCAGTGTATTTTCATCAAGTTTACACTCCCTGTTGTAAAAGACGTTGAGTCATTATCCGTAGATCTTGGTTATAATGGCATCATATATTAGGCGAGGATAAAAATCATATTTTATTGCTTTATTGCAACTCCATTTACTCAGCAATGATATTATAAATAGGTTTATTTTCAATTAATTTATATTTCTTAGCATCTTACCTTTCAATAGATAGTAATATTTATATAAAGGTTTAAAGGTTGAGTCATTCCTGGCTTAACTTTATATTGTGGATGTTTAAAACATCACATTTCATACTGTCGCACCAAAGGTGTATTATAACAGTTTAAATGAGAACATTAATGTTTTCATTCTTTATATATATATACAGTATATTATATATAGATACATATTATATATTGTTATTCCATATAACAGCTCCTGTGTGTGTTTTAACTTTAGTATTTTTGCACTCTTTTTCTTTTTCCTTAACGTTTTGTTTCTACAGTCAGACGGACAGTAACTTTTTTTTCTCAACTTTTCTCGTGGTTTCTGTTACTTTTCCCCCGTTGTGTACCTGAGAGACACACAATGAGTGGGACCATTGTTTACTCCCGCTGTGTACCTGAGAGACACACACAATGAGTGGGGCCATTGTTTACTCCCGCTGTGTACCTGAGAGACACACAATGAGTGGGGCCATTGTTTACTCCCGTTGTGTACCTGAGAGACACACAATGAGTGGGGCCATTGTTTACTCCCTCTGTGTACCTGAGAGACACACAATGAGTGGGGCCATTGTTTACTCCCTCTGTGTACCTGAGAGACACACAATGAGTGGGGCCATTGTTTACTCCCGTTGTGTACCTGAGAGACACACAATGAGTGGGGCCATTGTTTACTCCCTCTGTGTACCTGAGAGACACACAATGAGTGGGGCCATTGTTTACTCCCGTTGTGTACCTGAGAGACACACAATGAGTGGGGCCATTGTTTACTCCCTCTGTGTACCTGAGAGACACACAATGAGTGGGGCCATTGTTTACTCCCTCTGTGTACCTGAGAGACACACAATGAGTGGGGCCATTGTTTACTCCCGTTGTGTACCTGAGAGACACACAATGAGTGGGGCCATTGTTTACTCCCTCTGTGTACCTGAGAGACACACACAATGAGTGGGGCCATTGTTTACTCCCGCTGTGTACCTGAGAGACACACACAATGAGTGGGGCCATTGTTTACTCCCTCTGTGTACCTGAGAGACACACACAATGAGTGGGGCCATTGTTTACTCCCGCTGTGTACCTGAGAGACACACACAATGAGTGGGGCCATTGTTTACTCCCTCTGTGTACCTGAGAGACACACACAATGAGTGGGGCCATTGTTTACTCCCGCTGTGTACCTGAGAGACACACACAATGAGTGGGGCCATTGTTTACTCCCTCTGTGTACCTGAGAGACACACACAATGAGTGGGGCCATTGTTTACTCCCGCTGTGTACCTGAGAGACACACACAATGAGTGGGGCCATTGTTTACTCCCTCTGTGTACCTGAGAGACACACACAATGAGTGGGGCCATTGTTTACTCCCGCTGTGTACCTGAGAGACACACACAATGAGTGGGGCCATTGTTTACTCCCTCTGTGTACCTGAGAGACACACACAATGAGTGGGGCCATTGTTTACTCCCTCTGTGTACCTGAGAGACACACACAATGAGTGGGGCCATTGTTTACTCCCGCTGTGTACCTGAGAGACACACACAATGAGTGGGGCCATTGTTTACTCCCTCTGTGTACCTGAGAGACACACAATGAGTGGGGCCATTGTTTACTCCCTCTGTGTACCTGAGAGACACACAATGAGTGGGGCCATTGTTTACTCCCTCTGTGTACCTGAGAGACACACAATGAGTGGGGCCATTGTTTACTCCCTCTGTGTACCTGAGAGACACACAATGAGTGGGGCCATTGTTTACTCCCTCTGTGTACCTGAGAGACACACAATGAGTGGGGCCATTGTTTACTCCCTCTGTGTACCTGAGAGACACACACAATGAGTGGGGCCATTGTTTACTCCCGTTGTGTACCTGAGAGACACACACAATGAGTGGGGCCATTGTTTACTCCCTCTGTGTACCTGAGAGACACACAATGAGTGGGGCCATTGTTTACTCCCTCTGTGTACCTGAGAGACACACAATGAGTGGGGCCATTGTTTACTCCCGCTGTGTACCTGAGAGACACACACAATGAGTGGGGCCATTGTTTACTCCCGTTGTGTACCTGAGAGACACACACAATGAGTGGGGCCATTGTTTACTCCCGTTGTGTACCTGAGAGACACACACAATGAGTGGGGCCATTGTTTACTCCCTCTGTGTACCTGAGAGACACACACAATGAGTGGGGCCATTGTTTACTCCCGCTGTGTACCTGAGAGACACACACAATGAGTGGGACCATTGTTTACTCCCGTTGTGTACCTGAGAGACACACACAATGAGTGGGGCCATTGTTTACTCCCGTTGTGTACCTGAGAGACACACACAATGAGTGGGGCCATTGTTTACTCCCGTTGTGTACCTGAGAGACACACACAATGAGTGGGACCATTGTTTACTCCCGTTGTGTACCTGAGAGACACACACAATGAGTGGGGCCATTGTTTACTCCCGTTGTGTACCTGAGAGACACACACAATGAGTGGGACCATTGTTTACTCCCGTTGTGTACCTGAGAGACACACACAATGAGTGGGGCCATTGTTTACTCCCGTTGTGTACCTGAGAGACACACACAATGAGTGGGGCCATTGTTTACTCCCGCTGTGTACCTGAGAGACACACACAATGAGTGGGGCCATTGTTTACTCCCGCTGTGTACCTGAGAGACACACACAATGAGTGGGGCCATTGTTTACTCCCGTGAGCAGCTGATCGCGCTGAGTGAGCCGCGGCTTCTGCCGGCCGCGAGGCCTGAGATCCCGGCGGAGCTACGGAGAAGACGTCGGGGATGCAGGTCTGGCGCTAAGCGGAGGGCGAAGAGGAGGAGATTCAAACCTTCGGTGCCGGCGATACTAATGGGGAACGTGAGGTCTTTGGCAAATAAGACGGATGAGCTCGGCGCGCTGGTAAAGACCGAGAGGGACTTCCGTGAGTGTAGCGTCATGTGTTTCACAGAGACTTGGCTGCACGTGGATTTCCCGGACCACAGTGCGTCGGTGCCCGGCTTCAGGACTGTTCGGGTGGACAGAGACGCTATTCAGAGCGGTACGAAGAGAGGTGGCGGGATTGCAATGTTTGTGAATGAGAGGTGGTGCAATCCCGACCATGTCTGTGTGAAGGAACGCTTCTGCAGCCCGGACA